>JAKFHU010002080.1:47552500-48084359 GCA_023783475.1 Daubentonia madagascariensis
CTTAGGCAAACTGCTAGTCACCTGTAATAATTAACTTTAGTAGTCTGGAGTGAGTTATCTTGACCATAACAAAGACTTTTTTTTTTAAATTTTGATACCGTTTTGAAAATAAAATATTCTTTTCTTCTCCTGTATTTTCTAAAATATTTGGAGGTTTTTGAGAATTTATATACTTATAGGACAGATTTGATAATGGTAATATTTAGCAATTAGAAATAAGACTATCTATGATATCTCTGAAGATAATGACAAGTAATCCAAGCAATGAAAAATTCAAATATACATTTGCTTTGCCACATAACTATGTCACTGCTGGTGGATACATGAAAGAGGAACCCATACTATTCTGGCTGATGCCCAGCTCCCCAGGAATTAGTGGGATATAGTGCTGGACATGACGTTACCTTGAGTACATGACAGTCAGCCCCTAACCAGGCTCTGATTCACAAGAGTAGGAGGTACTCGCTTTAAGTCCTTGGGTAAGATATGAACTTGTGGTAATTGGGCCATTTTTGTCAAATGTCTCCACTATTTTTTTCTTTCCCAGTCTTGTTTGACTTTATTGGTGGTGGTGTGTTAAAAAAAAAAAAAAAGTAAAATAGTCAGCCAAAGCTGCTGATCATCTTGGGAGTATTTTAGTGTTTCAGTGTCCGAGTGTGTGTCTGACAGGGCCTAGGAGCAACTACATCAGAAAGGTACTTTTCCATTTTTTTCCTTACAGAGTAGTAGGCAGAATCTGGAGCTGGAGTTGGCTGTCATGTCCAAGTCTGTCTGCTTTTAAAATTTTGTTTCTTTGAAATTGCAAGGGTAAGATGAACCGCAGTGTAAGATGGGCTGTTTCGATATAGTGCAGTCGTGATATTACTTCTTTTTCAAGATTCACATGAATAATTTGTTTTATTTTTTATTCCATCTAAAGACGTGTTACCTTACTGCATCAGTGATTATATTACAGATATGGCTGTAAGTCCATCTTTGCTTCATTCCATTTTACTCAAACCCTTTTAAAAATGCTTCTTTGATAGATTCAAAGTGATTAAAAGTGAATAATAATATATTATATACATATCCAAAAATTTAGTACACTTATAAAAATTCCACATACTGATATATCTTCATTTAAACATTAAGACTGTAAGTAATGTGGTAAAATTATAATTAAAATTTAAATGATAGCAGACCAAATTTTAAAATTGTTAAGATTTTATTTTATAATCTAAGTGAATTAAAATTAATAATAACCAAAAGTAAAAAATAATTCTCAGATCCCATTCTCTTATTAATACCATGGGCAGGCAACTCCAGCCATACATTGTGATATATTTATGAAATATTTATATGTGTGTAAAAATAAATGTGGCAATTTAGCTATCTATTCTTATTCTAATTTTCCTCATTGAGGCTAACCATAGTGATGGGAGATATTTGCTTATACACAAGAAAAATTTACTGTCTTATTTCAACATAAACACTGGGATAAAACCCCACATCATTTCAAGAAATGTGGGTAACTGAAATTATGTTATTATACAACATTAATTTTTGAAATTACAAGACAGACTAAATATGCGAGCTATATGGACATGAAAAACAAAACTTTACATAAAGCTTGTTAAGAAATGGATCTGAACGTATGTTAAAACATTTCCCCTGAAACCTACATAACTAACAAAAATACAAAAAACTATACATGTGGTTTATAAACTGGAGAGTTTTAAAAAGTCTCTTCTAATGCTATTTTTATAAAAAGATTTTCACTCATTAATATTTTAATTGGTACTTTGCACCATCTCAGGTAAAACTTGAGTCTCCTGTCACTATATTTAAACAAGAACATCCTAAGAGATTGTCTATTTCCTGAAATTAGCCTCTGCTCTCCCAATGGTTGTTGCTTGCTTACAAAAACAGTATGTAAAGCTATAATATAAGCTTTTATTACACAGTGATTCCATTCTGCCACTATGACCAAAAGTATCTGATTGCTGATCAAATTCTCTGTATTGGTTTCACCTTTCCCCCACTCTCTGTTAGGTTCTGAGCTCATGCCCAAAGCGCTCTCCACCAGGATAGTGGGAGGCATTTGGTGGTTTTTCACACTTATCATCATTTCTTCGTATACTGCTAACTTAGCCGCCTTTCTGACAGTGGAACGCATGGAATCTCCTATTGACTCTGCTGATGATTTAGCTAAACAAACCAAGATAGAGTATGGAGCGGTAGAGGATGGCGCAACCATGACTTTTTTCAAGGTAAGTCTTACTGGCTACCTAAAATTATGTATTAAAATGATAGGGCACAAACAAATCTTTCTCTATCCATGAATGTAAAAGCGTAGCAACACCATTATTTGTGTAGAATAATTAGTAACACATACCTCAGGGGGAGGAGAGTTGTACAACTAAATATGTTCCCGCCAAGACAAATCATTTTAATACTTGAAAATACTAAGGAGTTCTTGCTTTACAAGTATTCTAGTCTTATTTTAAGGAAAATCTGCCCAAAGGTAACATCATTTTTCCCCACGATGTTTTATCTTTAAATGAAAAAAATAATGTATTTATTGAAAATTGACTAGTCATAGGTTCAGACTCTGTAATGCTTGCCTATTCCGGAAGAATAGAATAACTATATGTAAGAACATTTCCCATGCGTGTATTTCTTTCTGTTGAAATGAAGCAGGGTATGAGGGGAAAAAAAACAAGGAGAAATAGTTCTTATCTGTGTATTCATCCAGCTAATATTCTGGGAGGCACAGAGTCTGAAAATGGGCTACGCTGTTGGACTCACAGTGATTTCCAGAGGGACAGCCGTGTGGAACACTTAAATGGAAAATGCACCTGTCTAAGTTCCTGTTGTATAGAGTGCCTTGCCCTGCTCTTTATTTTTTCTCTCTTCTTCTTTTTCCAGCTCATCTCACTGGGCCAAAGTAGACCAGATGGGGAAATTTCACTTGACAGAGTCGTTATCACTTTATAATTCCTTCTATATTTTACCAAGCATTTTTACACTTTGTAGGTGGGGCAAATTTTTAAACATTGGTATTTTCTTTCAGTATTCCTACAAATGCAATTGGCAGCTCAAATGGATAGTGGAAGTGGTAGTTCTTTTTTTTTTTTTTAAATAAGTGATTCAAGCTATTCATCGACTGCCAATTGAGTGCCAGAAATTGGACTACACATTGGGTATTCTATAGCAGATAAGATCTAGTTCTCACTTTCAAGGAGATTATAATTTAGTTGGAGACAAAAGGAAAAAATCAACAATCATAGAGCTGGGTTTTATGTGACTTAAAACAGCAATTTTATCAAATTATGTAATTTTCTTTGTAAAAATTCTTATAACACTAAATCAACTTTTTTCCATATAGTTCTGGAGGACACCAAGTTTCCAAAGAATAAGATAGATTTGATTGTTTAGTCAAATTCATATCATTTAAAAAATTATTTAACAAAATTAATTATTTTCAAAGCAAATTTATCATATGGCTAGATTAAAGATGGATGCATATTTTACATTTAATTGGAAAATCATTATTATTTAATCAAATTTATTGATAAACCAAATATGAACAAAGCATTATGTTTAGTATGGAACTATTTGACAATATTAATTGTAATGGTTCAATTTTTCCTAGCTGAATAGTTAGAATTATTAAAGACCAACTTCTTATAAAACAGTTTTCTGACCTTTCAAAAAAATCAGCTGTTGAAATTGCTAAATGTACATTGTCAGTGTCAGCAACTTTGCATGGAGTAAATATGTGATACGTTTCAATTACTACAATATCCAAGGGATTTTTGAAGTTGAGTTTGTAAAATAACACAAAAAATGTACCTAACACAATGATTTGACACTGAAAGTGTTTATTTCTGTTTCAAAAATATTTCAGGGTTTTGATTTTATTTTTATTTTCCAGAAGACTCAAATATCTTGTTTTAAAGCTCAAATATACTATGAGCAAAGTTCATCTTTCAAAAATCAATTTCAGAACAAAACTTTTTTCTCTTTATATCATTTTTAAGCTTATTATCTTCTTTTTTGTCTTTTCTTTCGTCTGTTCTTTTTTTTTCTTTTTAGTTCAATTGCTCTCTGCTGTGTGATTTTTGCCTACCTTTACTTTTCCTTGTTACTGACTTTTTTCTTCCTACTCTTTCGTCTCTTGTTTTTCTGTCTCACACACAAGGGTGCCTCTAGCACCTGGAGAAAATTGACATGAAGAAACTTAAATTTCCAACAGCACATACATTCTTACTTTAGAATTAAAGCCTTCTGGAATGTACACTAGTCACAATAAAAACCACACGGTGATAATCACTAAGTTGACAATTACCTTAGGCTGCTAACTTTATCACATGCTGAATTCTTATTGTTGGAATGAGGAAAAAAAAATCCAGAAAACTAGAATTTACAAGGATACATCAAATGTTTATTTTTCTTTAGGTATTTTAGTGTAACCTTAAAAGGTTCTAATTTCAACTTCGTGTTTTAGCTTGTTAAAACATATAATTATACCAGCTATGGTATGAAATTAAAAAAAAAATTTCTAGCAATTTGGAATTCAAACAAATGCATACTCATTTTGAAACTCTATAATGAAC
The DNA here is from genome assembly GCA_023783475.1 of Daubentonia madagascariensis. Lineage (NCBI taxonomy): Eukaryota > Metazoa > Chordata > Mammalia > Primates > Daubentoniidae > Daubentonia > Daubentonia madagascariensis. The sequence continues at coordinate 47,557,099 of JAKFHU010002080.1, forward strand.
CAGGGACTACTGTGTGTAGTCTATTTACATTTTATACCATTCTTTTATTTTTTTTAATTAACAGCCACACATACAAACACTCTAGAAAGCACCCTTGAGGCATTGACTTCTAAAGGAATTTCCATCTTGTTTTTACTAATTTAACAAGATCCTTCTGTTAACTAATTGTTCTGGAATGCTCCATTCCAGAAAATTATTTTAAAGAATGATATAGTTTTGTTACTACAAGCAAGAAGAGCTGGCTCAAGATATCTGGCCTTACAGGTGGTAAGTCCTCAGTATTGCAAAGGCAAAGCAGAGTTAGTTATATAGGTGTTCTATAATGAATAATTCCATTTCCAAAGACCATGCTTGATTTTGTTCATTGAACTCAATGTATATTGTCTTCAAGAGGAGTTTTTCCTTCTTTTTTTCTATATCCATTACACTCCACACACATTCTCTTCAGAGATAAATGGTCAAGCCATGACTGGCAAAAATAATTCAAATTTAAGGAGATGATAGTGCTCCAGTGTTATTTTATGTAAACAGTAGAAAACTCTATGGCATCATCAATATGTTCTTAAGGATATTAGATGATAAAATAGATGAAAGCCCAAGGATTATTGAAAAACATTAAAGGAAGAGTCAAAACCTCCTCTTTGGAATCTGAGAATTTGGTGTACTAGAACTGAAATCTCACCACAAGGCTAAACAATATGCAAAATGTAGCCAACCAACAAGAACATTCTTTTCTCCCTGAAATATAAAGACTACAAGAATGAATACTTATAGATTACAGGATTAAAAATAACTCAGCTATTGCCTATAGGTGTTATGGCCTCTTTTGAGAATCCCTATATTTTTGAAGTGAGTCATATCTTTTACAAAATGATGCTAAATACATTTGTTTCTCTGCAACTCGTGACTCAAGTTTTCTAATTTTCACAAATTCTTTGCCTAGATTTGGCTTATCTGAAATCTTTGACTTCACTAGGTGCACTAATATAGTCTGTCCCACTAAAAAAGATGGCATCAAAGAAGACACATGTCCTTTTGTATGGTTATTAAACAAAATGCTGGCACATATTAAAAAAGAACTGTAAGTGGTATCAAATTTTTAATGTAAATCACTTAATTCTTCTAAAGACACAGAGTTTATATTTTAGAATAATTGTTAGGAGTTAAAAAAAAAACCTGAGAAATTTGAGTTTAATTCCTGGCTCCATGACCTACTGGCTGTATTTAGAAAAGACACTGCCCTCTGTAAACCTCTGACATCTCATCTCTAAGTTGGGATGACTATAAGAGGACAATTCTCACAATACTTTTAAAATATTGGATAAAAGCTTTACATGGCATGCTAAACACTTAGTGAAAGCTTGACAGATGTTGTGTATTAGCATTACCAGAATGCATGGCTAATTTTAAAAATTCAGAATTTAGAATGATTTTAAATATGGTCAAATAATTTGTTTCTATGAACCACAACTGGATAATTTTAAAATACATTTTCAAAGACATCACACCATACTTATCTAATTTAAATTGCTTTATTCTTCTGATTACTATTGTCATAAAGAAGGAATAATTTGAGAAGTGAAAATAAACCTGTGACAGTTTTCAGAAACTATTTTCTTGACTATGTACTTTGAAATTGTGGTGTATTGAGGTGCAATTAGGAATTCATTTGAGAATTTATGCCAAATCTCTGATAAATGGAACTTTTAAAATTATTTAATATAAACAATATTCTTACTTAATTTTAACTTTTTTTAAACCTAATGATTATGATGTCCTATTTTATCCAATGTCGCCATGCATCTTATGTTCTCAATCTTATGATGTGGATGTTCACCTATAAGAAATTAAGTTTTCATTTACTAAATATTCACTGATCTCCTGTGTGGCAAGAATGTGTTAAATCTTAGGTATGTATTCTACATCTCCAAGCACATCTTAACTCCTATTTTACTTCCTATATATATATTTGTATTTCCTTCACTACTCTCTTAGTTCTTACCAATGTCATCTCTTTTCAGGGTTTTGCACCAAACATCTAACTTTTCATTTTCCCAGCTTTCCCCCTATATTCTCTGCACTGTTACCAGAGTGACTTAAAGCTCTCCAAAATGACTCCATCCCATTTGCTTTAGGATAACAACTTAGCTCTTTAACAGATTTACAAAGCACATAATTATCTTTCTTCTTCTCATTTTCTATTTACTTTCTTTCACACTCTAAGCTCTAACCAAACTGGTGTGTTTCTAGTTCTGTGTTGCATCTTGCACCCCTGCACCTTCTTCTTTAATGCCTATGTTGCGCTTTTTGCATCCCCAGGCTTCCCTGCCAACCTAATTGGTTATAGTCTCTCTATTCCTTAGATCCTAATTTACACTTCACTTATTCTAGGGAAACTTTCCTAACCCTTTCCATGTGCAAATCTACCCAGTCTGGGTAAGATGCTCCTTTTTTGTATTCTCTAAACATTTTTTACTTCAGCTATCATTAAATTATCAATCCAAGATATATTTTCTTAGTTCCTGTACGTTTCCACACTACACTGCACAGCAGCAGAATAGGGATTGAATGAATCTATATTATTCATTTTTGTATCTCTAGTTCCTAGCACTGATTTTACATATGTCTTGGGCTTATGTTATCTATCGATTGCCACAACAATATTGTTTAACAAACAACCAAAAACTCTTAGTAGTGGCATGGAGCATAAACCTTTATTTAACTTACAAGTCAGCTGTTCTTCGAATAGAAACTTGGGAGCCCAGAGGCTTTTCTACATTTTGAACAGACTCAGGTTTTTCTACACTAGGGTGATAATGTTTTACCAATACAGTTTCTGCTAAAGCTTTGTGGCCTTTAATTGTATCCAGTTGAGTATACTTGTTATTTAAAAGCCATACTCACAATTCTTTTTAAGATGTGCTTCTGTTTAGACTTAATCATTGTTACTTTGGGCCAGAAGTTCTTTGTCGAGATGAGAAAGTCTACAAGGCATTGCCTGAATTTATTCAGAGGTTTTAAGAAAGCATTAAGGCAAAATGCTTAATTTGATCCTCAATTATGGCCTGAGGCCACGTTGAGAAAATTTTAAGAACTTTCACTGGTGTGAGACAGTGAAGATGATAAATAAATACTTTTACTACCCAACCATTCAAGTTTTAGCCCTTCTATATCACCTGTAAATTCTGCTTGCAAAATGAGTTCTTTTTTATTTTCTTTTCCTCTCCTCCTCTTCCCCCTTCACCTTTACCTTTTCCTTCTCCACCATCTCCCTGTTCTTGTTATTATTAATAATCTGTCTTTTTCTCGTATTACCTTTTCATATGTAGCTCTAACTAACCAGCTGATACTTAGAGCAATTTGTCATTTTGTTTGACACTTTATATTTGGCTAAATATAAAAGATTATCCGTGCATTTTCTGTCTTCTAAGTTACTACAGGGTGCACTTTAAAAATAGTATTTTCCCCTATAATCACTGATTCCCACTTTTGCAGCCTCCTCAAATGATTTCATTGTCATCTGCTATGTGTGCCCTAAATCGATGCCACATGTTTGAGTTTTCTTTATGGCAGCACCTCACTGCTTTTTACCAAATTCTGTACAGTTTTTCATTGGCACAATGATTGCTGGTTGCACTCATTGACAGAAGGCCTATGACAGGGTTACAGATAGAAAGTGTGGTTACTTACAAAATGTTGTTCTTCTGGAGAGGGATAAAAAGGTTTCTTCAAAATATGTAGCTGTCTATGGCATTCCCGTTTTAATAGTTAAAAGTCAATTTATTTGGAATTGTGAGTAATGAAGTTAGGAATGCAAGCCAGTGGATTAATCCATCTGGGGTAAAAAGTTTTCTTTTGCTGCTTAGCAACAAAGGAGTTTTCTCTTTTGAGTTGTATTTTCTTTCTTTCTTGCATTTTCTTTCTTCCTTTCTCTCTTTCTTCCTCTCTCTCTCTTTCTTTTCCTTCCTTCCTTCCTTTCTTTCTTTCTTTTTCTTTTTTCTTTCTTTCTTTTTCTTTTTCAAAGTCTCCCTTTTTGAAGTACATTCTAAATATCAGCTCGTTAATCTTCAGAGCAACTCCTAAAGAAGGTAAGAAGCAATTATCATTATGCTCATTTAACAGATGAGGAAACTGGGCCACAGAGAGGTTAAGTGACTTATTAATTATGAAAGCAATAACCAAGGGATATACATAGTGTCACCATAAAAGTAATAACCAAAGATACAATGGCATAACCATCATTACTCAGAAGACCTAAGTGCATCGGTCATTTAGGCTCACCCACATGACCTCAACTTTTGATCATATTAAGGTTCTAAAACACTTGCATTAAGGCAGTGGGGCAGACACAACCATAACATGTTCTTTATAGTCTGCCACTTATTCTGATTTTACCAGTTCAATGAACTTCTAAAATTAAATTATGCTAGGGTGATAATATAGGTTTTGAAGTCTGACTTGCTAGTGTAGTATGCTTGCAATGATTTTTTTGAGAGATTTAGTGATTTTGCTTCTAAAATACTACAAAAGCATAAGTAATTTTTGAATTGAGGGATAGAATGTAAAAAGTTGGTAGTTTACTGCATGTGCTTAGTGGATTTTAAAACATGTATCATTTATTAGAGATTGCTTCTAATTTTTTAATATCTGCAAAACATAATTTTTGTCTTTTTATTTAGAGTAATGGTGGTAGTACAAATATAATATATTTACTGTGAAGAGATTTACACATTAGCAGAGTAAATTCTCAGAATGGTAACCATAGTGTACTTTTCATATGGAAAGATGTTTTCTGAGATGAATGTTTATTTTCCTGTTGCTATATTGGTGGTAAATATTTTGAAAGTTCCATTTGGAATATCCAGAAACTTAACCTATAAATAGTATTCAAACATGAGAAAGAACATCTAAAATGACTTGAATTTTGGATATGTTTATCTCCAGATCTTATTCTTTAAATGTTTTTCATATTTTGTGTAGCCAATTTTCTAGTTGAGTGTGGTCATCAAAAGGAAAACATGCAATAATTACTTGTCAGCACATGGTTAGAAATTGGGTTATGTCTTTCAATGTGCACACATTTACTTTTATACTGATTCTAATAATTTTCCACCACTATTCAGAAGCAATTCTTTGATGATATGATGAGTAGAAGTTTTTTATGATACTTAAATAAGTACAGGGATGATTTGTTAAATATGTGCTCACATAGAGCTGCCTTGTTTATTTGGGTGTTATTAACTAGCCACATACCTTTGTTTCAGGTCATTTTTATTTATTTGGAATTAATTTAAGCTTAGTAATGATATGCTGTCTCTTCAATAATTTAGGAAAAAAATTCTCAAATGTTAGCTTTGGGTTTCCCATGAGTGATATTGTTTCTGTTCCTAGGAAACTAACTTAAAAATGAAATATTAACATAAGCATAGGTATATTAGTCTCAAAAATTTGTGAATAAACTTTCAAATTTTTTGATAGGTTATGCTTCCCTGTGTATGCATCATAAATTCTAGGCCATTGTCCAGCAAAATTAAGGATACTGACTATTTTATCAGGATCTCCAGTTCAAAAACTGCTTTATCTTATGAAAGGAGTCTTTTATCTACCAAAATTGTAGAAAATGTGGCTGTACCATAACCAGTGTGGCTGTATAGCATGTATGTCTCATGTAAATATAGTCCTGTCTATGACTATATCACTCTGATAAATAAGAAATCTTGATTTTTACATCAATATTCTTTTCTCTAAGGCAGCGGTCCCGAACCTTTTAGGCACCAGGGACTGGTTTCATGGAAGACTATTTTTCTATGGATGGGGGCTGGGGGTGGGGGGGGTGGCACCTGAGCAGGGAGCAGTGGAGGAGGGGATGGTCAGTGATGGGGAATGGCTGTAAATACAGATGAAGCTTCACTTCATAGCCCGCCTCTCACCTCCTGCTGTGCAGCCCAGTTCTTAACAGGCCACAGACCAGTACCAGTACCAGTCCACAGCCTAGGGGTTGGGGACTGCAGCTCTAAGGGATAGAGTCATTACTGTGACCCATTTGGGTATGTTATCCACTAAGTTTTAAACATCTTTGAAATAGTCACTTGTGAGTAAGTACTAGAGATATAATCACATAGATCATAGTTACCATAACTATGATGAATATAGTTAATAATAATGTGTTGTATACTTAAACATTTAGTAAGAGAATAGATCTTCAGTGTTTTGACACACATGCAAATAAGTAACCATGTAAGGTGATAGGTATGTTAATTAGCTTGATTGTGAGAATCATTATACAAGGTGCACTTACATAGAAACACACCATGTTGTAAACCTTAAATATACACAATAATTTACTTGTCAATCATAACTCAAGATGGACATACATAAATAAATAAATAAATAAATAATAAAATATCCATTTGTTTAAGTTGGTTGTTTTCAACCTGACTGCACATGAGAATATTAGAATTGCTTGGAAAGCTTTTAGAAAATATTGAAGTCCCCGCTCCTTGCCAGGCTAATTAATTCAGAATATGTTGGGGGTTTTTTTGCCAGTTATTTTAGATTCTTCTGTTCAGGATATCTTGAGGTGGGATTCCAAGCCTCTGAATTTTTAAAAAACCTACTCTGGAGATACTATTGTGCAGAGTCAATTTAATTTGAAATGTAAATAATCCTTTCTTTTTTTGCATTAATAGTTAATAACTGATTATATCTACTCCCCTTTCTTTTATATTAGAGTGGATATTTTTCTTTTTCTGATAACCAGACCCCACAAAATACCAGACTGAGATGTAAAACAATGGCAGATCTTCCAATTACAGTTTTACTTCTTGTACATTATTTACCAGAATTGTGTGCATAGCCTTTTTCAACAAAGATTTGTTGAGAGTAAATAATCATATTATATCTTCATTTCTGGCACTATTTCTGGAGGTCCTCGATAGATAAGCATAAGAATTGTTGCATGGCAGGATGAAGAAAGTTAGAGTGTTCTTGTGTCTCAGAGTTGTATGGAGGGGTGAATTTTATTTGTGTCTCTGAACAAAAGTTGAGAAAATATATCTTCCAAGGGACCTGGGGAGTGAACATTCACTTTTCTTTGTAAAACTTTATTGTAGGTTCTTTTACCATGGAGATGTAGGGGAAAATAGAAAAGAATGCATAAGGAAGCATATTAGGGTCTTGGAAGGTTTGTACATGTGCCCTTTGTCTTCACCTAAAGGGGAGTAGATTAAGAAGTGATAATTTTTAATTGACATTAAAGAGATGACATTAATTGGCCTACTCTATACATTTATATTAATTTGGGATCTTAGCAAGAGCTTTGAGATTTGGGTTTGGTGAACTACTCCCACTCCTGTACCTGTTGTAGAAAAAATAGCACCTATTTTAACCAGAAAGGTTATTATTACATAATTTTAATTTACATATTCCTTTGTGTTACTTGAGAGTTCCTCCATATCCCTGTGCAGATCTAAACTGAAACAAAATGCACCTCAAACATGACACACTGCTCTAACTTGGTCAGTGGAAAACCTCACACACTTAGGTTTCCAAGCTAAAAACTATTCTTGCCAACTTGCTTGCAAATTACTAATTGACAAAGAGCTATGGTTATTTAGAATAAACATAAACTTTATTTTTTTGTTGATTGTTTCACATATTGAAGTTTATGGATAATCTTTGTTTATTGTTTTATTTTTTCTATGTACATAAATGAAACAAAACTTAAAAGCTTTATGTGACGGAACACCAATGTATTTGAGTAGTCAGTTTAGATTAGTGATTAATATTGTTACTGAAATTTTTTATCTGTTCATGTTGCCGTATTCTTCATTTTCCATCAGACATCTTTTCTAGAAATCTGAAAGAAATGTCTCGGTGAAGATTTCTGTAGTCATATAATTTCTCTAACTCTCTTAAATTATTTTTCCTTTATTAATGGTGAGGGAAATGCATTACTGTCAACATTAGGTTAAGTGGTAATATTTTGTTTGGTAAAATAAGGTTGGTATTTTTAAACTGTTGTTATATTCTTATTAGTGCCTAATATTGTTTTGATATAAATTAGCCATGTGTGAAATAACTATTTAAAACATGACTAATTTAATTCTTTACTATGCATTTGATTTATTTATATAGTGAGGAAGTTATTTTTACTCAAGGAGGTTGTCTCCCTCTCCCTTTCCTCATCGAACACACAATTTATTGTATGTGAGGCCTGATCCTATGTTTATTACAGGGATTTGCATAAGGCCTACGGGAAACCAACACCATTTTACTATGTTCCCACTGCAGGACATAAAATGGTGCCTTTGAGTAAAGCTGCTTCATCAGGCACTAGTTCGCATGCCAAGTTACGGCCATCAATGGTGAAACGGCAGATGTGAAGGCTAGTTGGCATCAAAGCATATGAGTCAAAGACTTTCCTATGGGAAAGAAAGTGCTTCATTACACTTTATCTCTAGTGAGAACATTGGTTCTATCAAGCTGTCTGAAAATTAGAATATGATGGGTTTTATTACCATAGCTCTGCCAGAGTGAATTCAATAGTTAAAAAGAAAGTGATAACACCATTTTGGGAATTATAAGAAGTGATTAGCGTTTTAGTGTATTTAAACTTGGAAAGAGCAGCAACTTTTATCTTAGAAAGTAGCTTCTCTAAAATATCTGTGGGACAGAAGTTTAATCCCTTTCTAATTGTCACATTTGTAATATGTACTAAGGCAGCTTTGAGCACTTTAATTGAAGAAAGAAGTTGTGTGTTTGTGAAGTGTAAAATCTGAGAAAAAATGATTTAATTGCCCTGGAAAACATGTGCCTGAGGCTGCAGCCATTCCAGGATACACTGTGGTTCTTTCCCTGCTTTGTCCTCCCTCCTCCACTCTGTGCAAGGACCATTCCTGCTGTTTGTCAAGTCTGGATGGCAGTTCAAACACCGTGTCCCACTTCATCAATCTTAGGAGAGAGGGCCCCACAGAGAGTGAGAAAACTCGAAAGTCAGTTAATATAGTGATGTTGAGCTGGCATGTCAAGTGCTAGATAATGGATAATAGTTGTCACTGTAAGAGTTTATAGCCACTGGTTAGGCGACATTTTGAAGGAAATTCAAGAAGGACGTATTTTGGACACAAAAAATAGGCTGAGATAAATATTATGTAAAAAAACCTTGACATTTTAAAAATTGTACTGCTTTATATCTTAGATAAAAATAACTAAAATGAAAATTCCATTTCTTCTATATAAATGATGAATAAAAGCATCATTTGGTATTTTTAAAATAAATATACAAACAACATACCCAGAATCTCTGATTTGTTAATGCTTCGAGGAAATTATATTTATTGGCATTGTGGCTATGAAAGATCTATTAATCATGCTGACTGGTTTTTTTTGGGGGGGGGGTTTGTTCCAACTTTAAAGTATCAGCAAAGACAAATTGTTCTCATTTCTTTAGATGGTTGATTAATTACAAAGTGAGTATTCTGCAACTTGTACTAATTCAGAATATCCTTGGCAGTTAAATGTTCTTGATTTTTTATGCATTATGCTGTCTTTTTTGGGGGAAGCTATTCTTTTGTTGCAAATGCACTTTAAACTAATTAGCATCTTTGGTTACTTGAATTTTCTTTTGTTCATTTGTTTTCCAATCCCTTTCCCAAAGCCAAAATAGCAGTAATATCAGTTTGTCCTTTGTGATTAAGAGCTGAACGAGGATATTGCACAATAGTTTTTTTCTTTCCTTATGTCATAAAGCAAAAGGAAGTTTACTCTTACTTGTTGCTGTGCTAGCTTCAATGCTTAGATGTTTATTTAGAGACAATACCATATCCTTTCTCCCCTTGCGAGCAAGCAAGATGTAAAGTCGTGCCCCCTTCTAATGCCCACTGATCTTACCACTTCATCATGCATATTCACAAGGAGCAAACACAGTTCATAAATCATCCCTAATTTTTTATATCTTTCCCTTCACCCCAGATAGATCTGAAAAAGAATAAAATGCACTTCGGAGCTTGTTCATAAGTGTTGATAATTGTAAACTGAATATAATAAATTCCTCAAAAACATTGCTTTAAAAATAAACTAGCTTAAACATTGATGGTAAATACCTTATTCTTAAAGAGATCAGATTCTGAAGTAACTTGAATCTCTGTCTTTATGTTGTGGTATTAGTGGTTGTGGCAGTACCTAGAATTGTTTAATTATCTAATGCATAATGGTGAGCACTTTTATCGTAAGAAATTTTTTAGTAATTTTGTAAATAAAGAACTTTTCAGATGACTGAATGTGTCTGCATGTGTGTGTGCACATGCACATGAGTGAGTGTGTTCTGTGGAAATAAGGCATGGTATCTTAATTAGAGTTAAATTATGGATGACTATGTAATTCATTTTTCTATACCCAGTTTCCATATTAAATCTATTTTAGATGAAGAATAGTTCAGGTTTGGCAATAAATTGTACTTTTACATTTCCTGACAGCATTTGAATTATGCTTCTGATTGTTATTAGCCCTTTGTATACACTATAGCACTAGTGGAGTTCAGTGAAAAGATTTGATTATCTCTAAAGGTAGGTGTTTCATTTATTAAATATTGTAATTACAGCTAATTAGAAGCTACACAATAAATTAGTTTGCTTTGTAGGTCCCTTGACTGTTTTCAGAACACTATGAGCTTATGCTTCATTTTAATTTATTACAAAAACAATTAAATAAGAGCCAAAGAATTGGAAAGCAGCATTAATAATGGATATAATTGAATGTTGAGTCAATACGATAGTTTAATATAATGATTAAATGCATAGAATAGGTTGTGGCATGAAATCCTACATCTGTCACTCACTAGGGATTTATCTAAATTCTCCAGGCTTCTATTTTCCTATAGGTAAATTGGGTGTATATGTCTTATTGATTGTTAAGCACCAAACATATAAGAAACTCCCAGTATGTCCTTGTGCTATCCTTATTGTAAGAAGCTTGTTGAATTTTTAAACTTCTGTAGCAGATGAAACCATTTTCCCCAATATGAATACTTGTACTCTTGCAAATACAAACAGTTTACCTATGGTTAATGTCAAGATCTGACAGTTGCATTCTTGTTCCATTAATAATTTGATCCTGATTGTGGATTACTAATAAAAAATATTCTGGATTACTTTTTGATATTACTGGAAAGATAAAATACATCAGGAATCCAGTTCCATCTCTACATTATAGATGGTCTATTTTTGAATAAATGTTATTATTTTTTCCAGGCTTTACTTTCAGAGCTGCTCTTTATCTAGGGGCCTCACCATTTCAAGTGGTGCTTCCATTTATTTCTACATGAATGACATAAGGTACATAATCCTTATAGTAAAACTCTTACAGCTAAAAAGAAATTACTTGTATTTTGAAAATAAAAATGGTGGGTAAACTCTTTGTATATCTTTTTTGCATTGTCAGTAGCCATACGATAGCTGCCTCATCCTCCTCCCTCAGTCATCCTCATTCGCAGTGATGTTTCTTTCCTAATCTCAGGTCTAATGTGTTGGGCCTGCTATGTCCTGAAAATGAGGTTGCAGTGTTTTGCTTTCAGTAGCCATTAAAAAAACCACTTCGGCATTTTGCCTGCCTTTCTTTCTTTGGATTCAGGAACCTTTTGAACCGTGTCAAAAGTGGTAGTTTACTATAAAACTCTTCAAAGAAATTTTACTATGTTAAGCTAAAAAGTAAGACTAGATTTTTTATTTTGTTATGGCTTCTAATAAAATGTGTTTGGCTGTTAAGCACATTAAATGCAGCTAGTGCAACTGAGGAACAAAATTTGAAATTTGAATTATTTAATTTTAATTGAATTGAAATTTTAAAACTGAAGCAGTATAAGACATTTTTCCATTAAACTCAAAATTATATTTCATTTTAAACTTACAATCATTGTATTATTGAGCATGTGATGGTGCATGAGTCATTTCTAGTTTTCTACATAAACACATCAGTGATCCAGTCAGTGGCAATGGATTGATTGGGTTCAAATGATTTCTTCTATGTACTAAAGGAACGTTGTAAGGTGCTTATTTAAACATTTTATGTAGACAAAACGAGTTACAATGATAACTATGTAAACTATATTTGACAATTAAACAATTGAATTGAAATGCATTCTATTATTTTAATCAAAATATATTTAAATTATTTTTCTAATTTAAAATATGTATGGGCAAATTTTAATTTTTTATTTCAATAAATTTAGGGGCACAAGTGGTTTTTTTGTTATGGATGAATTGTATAGCGGTGAAATCTGGGCTTTTAGTGTAACCATTACCCAAATAGTGTACATTGTACCTAATAGGTAATATTTCATCCCTCCCTCCCTCCCCACCCTCCCCCTTCTGAGTCTCCAATGTTTATTTTGTCACTCTGTATGACTATGCATACCCAGAGCTTAGCTCCCACTTATAATTGAGAACATGTAGTATTTGGTTTTTTCCTCCTGAGCTACTTCACTTAGGATAATGACCTCCAATTCCATCCAAGTTGCTGCAAAAGACATTATTTCATTCTTTCTTGTGGCTGAGTAGTACTCCATGGGAGATGTATATACCACATTTCTTTATGCACTCATTGGTTGATTGGCACTTAGGTTGATTCCATATCTTTACTATTGTGAATAGTGCTGTGATAAACATACAGGCACAGGTGTCTTTTTGATATGATGACTTCTTTTTCTTTCAGTAGATACCCAGTAGTGGGATTGCTGGATAAAATGGTAGATAAACTTTTAGTTCTTTGAGAGATCTCCATACTTTTTTTCCATGGACATTGTACTTATTTCCATTCCCACCAACAGTGTATAAGCATTCCCCTTTCCCTGCATCCTCACCAACACCTATTGCAACATCTTTTGTTTTTTGACTTTTTAATAATGGCCATTCTGACTGGGGTAATGTGGTATCTTATTGTGGTTTTAATTTGTATTTCCCTGATGATTAATGATATTGTACATTTTAGTCATATGCTTTTTGGCCATAAGTATCTCTTCTTTTGAAAAATGTCTGTTCATGTCCTTTGCCTACTTTTTAATAGGTCATTTTTTTTCTTGCTGATTTGAGCTCTTTGTAGACTCTGAATATTAGTCTTTTGTTGGATGTATAGTTTGAATATTTGCTCCCATTCTGTAGGTTCTGTTTATTTGCCAATTATTTCTTCTGCTGTGCAGAAGCTTTTTAGTTTAATTAAGTCTCATTTGTCAATTTTTGTTTTGTTGCATTTGCTTTTGGGGTCTTAGCCATAAATTCTTTGCCTAGGCCAATATCCAGAAGGGTTTTTTTTAGGTTTTCTTCTGGGATTTTTATGATTTCAGGTCTTACATTTGTTAATCGATCTTGAGTTAATTTTTTTATATGATGAGAGATAGGGATCCAGTTTCATTCTTCTGTGTGTGGCTATTCAATTTTCCCAGCACCACTTATTAAATAGTGTGTCCTTCCCCCAGAGTATGTTTTTGTCTAATTTGTCAAAGATCACTTAATTGTTGGTATATGGTTTTATTTCTGGGTTCTCTATCCTGTTCTGTTGTTTTGTGTGTCTACTTCTATACCAGTACTATGCTGTTTTGGTTACGATAGCCTTGTAGTATAATTTGAAGTTGAGTAATGTGATACCTCCAGACTTGTTCTTTTTGCTTAGGATTTCTTTGGCTATTCAGGTTCGTTTTATGTCCCATATGAAGTTTAGGATTGTTTTTTCTAATTCTGTGAAAAATGATGTTGGTATTTTGATAGGAAATGCATTAAATCTATAAATCACTTTGGGAAATATGGTCATTTTAACAACATTGATTCTTCCAATCCATAAGTGTGAGATATTTTTCTATTTGTTTGTGTCATCTACAATTTCTTTCATCAGTGTTTGTAGTTCTCCTTGTAGAGATCTTTCACCTCCTTAGTTAAGTATATTCCTAGGGGGTTTTGTTTGTTTGTTTGTTTTGTTTTGTTTTGAGGTTTTTTTTGCAGCTCTTGTAAATTAAATTGAGTTCTTGATTTGATTCTCAGGTTGGCTGTTATTAGTGTACAGAGATGCTACTGATTTGTGTACAATGATTTTGCAAACTGAGACTTTACTGAATTCATTTATCAATTCTAGGAGTCTTTTGGAGGAGTCCTTAGGATTTTCTTGTGATAAGATCATATCATCAGCGAAGTTAGTTTGACTCCCTTTTTTCCAATTTGGGTGCCCTTTGTTTCTTTCTCCTGCCTAATTGCTGTGATAATGACTTCCAATACTATGTTGAATAGTAGTGGTGAAAGTGGGCATCCTTGAAGGTATACTATTAAAGCAAAATTAAGTAGAAATGTAGATGCTAGTACTACAACCAGAACAGTAAGGAATAAGAGAATACAGATGAAGATATGTTACAAATTTCACCATAAATGGCAATTACAATTTGCTGCAGCAAAGCAAAATGGAAAAACTGTTTGTTGCATAAAAAGATTTTTTAAAGATATTAAAGTGGTCATTATTAAGGTACATCTTTAGAAAATTATATAGTGAATTTGATAAACAGTTTCCTCTTAACATTAACAAAAGAATCAAGGAAACTAGTTAACTAAAATTAAAGTCAAATATTCAATAAATTTAAAAATGACTTTTAACAGAGTCTGAAATTATACCTTTGGACTGTTATACAATGACTTAAATTCTTGAATAAAGGAAGACCATTTTTAGATGGGAAGATGGTAAAATATAGTATTTCAGTTATGGAAATTTTGTTAGAAAATTACAAAGACAAGATTAAAAAGATTATTTTATAATAAGTAAAAAATCTTCGATTAATTGACCAAACATTTGACCATAATATATAAGAGCTTTCTAACAATATTATCAGTTGATCAAGATATTAAAATTTTCAAGTATGTTTTTAGATTTTGATGAATTATACAATATGAGAAATTGTCCAATTAAGACTTGGGGTAACTTTTCCTCACAGGACTCCAAAATTTAGGAGGAAATGTCAATTTTTGAACTAAAAAACCGAATTAGTGGCATAGATTTTTTTGTATCTTTTACAGCTATCAAAGATGAATTTAAGCTAGAAATAGAAAATTTAATTTATTACATGATGAACACAATGGTTAATGCTCCAGCTCTGTTAGATAAAACAACCCAGATTTATTAGAATTTTAAAACAAAAGACCCAATGTTTCTATTATGGCTTTATTGCACTGTATGATACTGAAATTATTTGTGTTCAGTTTTCTGAAGCAGAATCTATAACAACACAGTTGTTAATATCATTTAGTATATATGTGTAAGTACTATGATTCATTTCCAGTTTATAAAAATATTGAAGGAAATAGAAGACAACAAATGTAATGATTTTGTGTTTTTTGCCAAAATAATTTTTGGCTGAGTCAAGGAAGTTAGATAAAGATTTACTGTAATGTTAATTCCAATTCAAATTTTTATAAAATTAGAGAAATGATTGCCAGATATTCAATATTTAAAGGTAAAAAATAACATTATGTTTCATGTTTTTTCATTGCTGCACCTTACTGCAAACTAAACTTGAATCTTCAAAGAAAGAAAAAAAACTTATTTATGATCTAGGTAGACAGTTACACTAATTTATATTATGATGGAAACTTTTCATAACAAAAATCAATACAATGATTTTGCACATTTTGCTAACATGAATTAATACACAGAATATTTTAACTGCTATCAACAGTATTATGTCAATCTTGTAGATGCACAAACCACATGTAAAATTGAAGAACACTATTTCCAGGTTTATAGATATAGAGTTGTTTCTCAATTTGTACAATTGTCCTTTGACTTAAATGTTAACAATTCATAGTTAAAAAAGAGTTAGTGAATTATTTTACTTGGAAAAATGAATAGACATAGCTTTTGAAGCTAGACTGCTTTTGATTCAAAGTCAAATCCATTCTTAAAAAGTTAAAAAGATAACTACTTTTGCCAAAACATGATGCCAACATTAAAGGAAAATTGATTTTAGTACTTAGTTCAGGTATTGGACATTTTGTTACTAAGTTTGAAACAAGCTGGGTGTCTGAAACTGGTTTTTCAACTGAATTTTTTTTAGATTTTTAGATTTATACAATCAATACAGATCAAGTATTTTAAATGAAAATTTAGTATCTGAATAGAGATATGCTGTAAGTGTAAACCTCACATTGGATTTCAAAATAAAGATAATGTGAAATATCTCACTAATAATTTCTATATTGGGAATGTGTCATAGTCATTTAAAATCCAATGAGTTCAAAATAGAGTTTTAATGTTGTTCCCAAATCTGTCATTCCTTGTTTTTTCTCCATCCTGACAGAGAGTACCACCATGGTTGCTGTGGCTCACCTCTCACATCTAATCCATAAACAAGTCCTTTTGGTTCTAACTTCAAAATACAGATAATCTAAAAGTCTACTCGTAGCTCTCCATATACATCACCAACACTTTATCTAAGTCATCAGTAAGCCATTTAGTAAGCTTAAAAGTTCACTATCATGCCCCCCATATATTGTTCTATTCCAATCACTTTCCTAAGAGTAGCTAAAGGGATCATAAACAAACAAACAAATAAATCAACATAACTCCTTCTCTAAAGTAATTTTATTTTTATTTTTCATGTACAACATGTGTTCCTTTCCTGAATTGTTTTCATTTATTTTATCGCACTTGTGATTAGAACAGGAATTCCATGAGATCAAAGACCTAGCAACTACAACACTCTGGCAGATAGTAGGTTAATCTTATTTTTTATGATATAACAAATTAATTAATTTAAATAAAATAAGTAAGCCAGGATAAAAGATATTTTAAGTATCCTAATTATTATAGAACATAATATATACAAGGCATAATTTGTATATTAAGTGTTTTGAGATTACTTGTTACATATATTTATAATAAAAATTTAGAAAATGAAGAAAAACGGAAAGAACCATTCATCTGGATACACACACATCTTCTGAGATATATATATATACACACACACACATACATAAAATGCAATTAGAGCTACGTTATAAATGTAATCGTAGAACATTTTCCACTTAAAATTATAGACATTTTGATTTTTAATTTATTATAAATAATGCTTAGTGAACAACTTTATACTTGCACGTTTGTAAGTACATAAATGACAAGCTGTGAAGTCATTGAGTTAAAGGAGTATAACAGAACATACATCTTTCGTCAAAGCAAACCTTGCACCAAACCAAGTTAAAATAGGCAAGAGATTATTGTAGTAGGGAGGAGAGGCCAGAACTCAGTCTGAGCTCAATTCTACTGAGCAAAAGACTAGAGAGTTTTTAAGAGCTGGGGACGGTGGCGAGGAATAAAATTTTAGGCCACCTATGTTTGCTAATTACATCCTGGTATCTTCCTGCCAGGAGGTACTTTTGCAACTTGGAGCAAGGAAGCCACTGAAGTTAGGATTCTACTCTCCCCCAGAGAATGTGGGATAGGGCCACTATCTTCCTACACAATATCAGTTCAAAGGGATTGTTTCCAGGCCCTTGAGAAAAATGTTTCTGCCTCACAATACTGGCGAGAAACTTACAAAGTCTTACGTTTCAAAAGGGCAGAGGATGAATTTACAAGTTTTCTAAGGTAAATGGTCTAAGAAAAGGGACGTGAGGGGCATAAGGTCAGGAAGAAGCCTGTCTAACCGTTTAATCAAGCCAAGGAGAATGAGATGTCTTGATCCCTTGACAAAACACCCGTTAGAAATATTGAAGCAATTTTAATATCAACAATATGGAAGAGAGTGGTTCTTTCTTCCCACCCTCGTTTGTAGAGTGAATTATAAACCAGAGTACTGACAATTTTTAATAAGGGAAATGTTATCCTATTAATTTGAATTTCTTTGATCATTGTCAGTATTAAACATTTTAATATGCTTATAAGGCGTGTATATTTCTTTGCTGTTTATGCTTTTTGCTTTTTTATATTATACCCTTTTGTAATTTTTCTTTGCTTGTTTTGTTTTTGAAGACTGAAATATCTTCAAAATCTTGCTGACATAACTAGAGTTTGTTATTGCAATACTACTTTTTAGTATTATTGTAGTACTTTTTTTACTCATAATATTATTAAGGCATTATTTTAGGAAGGATAGCTCAGTGTGCAGTGATGTTTGAAAATATACTTTCATTCTTTCCAAGATTTTGAGTAAGTGGCTATTCAAAGTAACTTGGATTTTAAAAACTCAAAAATTGGAACATCATTGTTTTAATATGGTTTAAAAAACTCTATGTGGTCTACATTCTGCTAAATTTCTTAACCAATAAACAAGGATTTTTTAATGAGCAGAGATTCATGTTAATGGCATTCGGCTCATTAATGATTGTGTTGTAGCAAGGCTGAGAAAATGTGATACAAGAGAAACATTTGCTTATTTAAAGACATCAGCTTTATATACTTTTACTTGCTTTGTTAAAACATGCATATAATTTTGGATAAAAATGCATTGGATGTTGAAAACTAGCCTCTTATTATAACGTAGGCATTAATTAAACATGATAGAAACCTACCATGATCCCAAGTGTAATGTTTATTTCAATATATACTTTCTGAAAGTAATCTTTCAGACATTTGTAGGTACATTAAATATCTTTGCCTATAATCCTGAGCATTTACCTCCATACTTTACCCTTTGATGGTTGTCAGACCTGCTTGGCCCCCCCCAATGTAGGAAGTATGGAATTTCTGACAAATGTTTATTTTAAAGAAATTTCCTCTAAACTCAATTTGAATTTACAAAGTGATTTTTTGGTTTGTTCATTTGTTTGGGAAATAGTATTATCTTACATAGATTTTGGGGGACAATTTAAAAATGTCTTAAAATTTAAAATTTTTAATTTTTAATTATGTGTACTAAAACAGATATTAGAAAAACTGAGTTAAGTGTTATGTGGTGATGGTGATAGTATGAAATAGTAAAAGTGATGGGTAGATGTATGAATGCAAAGTAATTATATTTATTATGTTCATATTCCTATGTCTTCCAAACAGAAAATTATTTGCAAGATCTTAGAGATGCTTTTTTTTTTAAAACACAGATTTTCCATTTGTCAAGAAAGTAAGCTACAACTACATAAGCCACAACTTATGAGTTTATAGAGCTAAACCAGGGCCTGTGTTAATAATCAATGCTATTTTAACATGTGATCAGTTCCTTATCTATTTATATACATGACTTAATATACATGTGTGCAAAGTTTTCAGACACAGAATCAAATATTAAAAAGGTTTTAAAGCAAAACAAACTACATATCTTTATTAAGCAAAGTAAATAAACAGACATGAAATTGCTAATTTGAGGCAAACCCAGGGCAAATTTAATGTGCACCTGGGCACATTTATAGAATTCTGACATGGCAATTACTGGAGTATTTATCAAATGTGCAATTTTCTCCAGTTGGAGCACAACCACTGTTTAAAGTTAAAGTTGTGTTCTGAAAATATAAACCCACCATTTACAATAATTGTTTTATTAACTTCAAATATACATACTCATTGATTAATAAAGTCTTGGCAATTTACTTTATGCTAAAAATAATGTGTATGTTCTATCCTGTCTTGAATTATCTTGTGGCTCTCCATGATGAAAAGGAAGACTGAAACAGCATTTTTATTTGTTTGTTTGTTTGTTTTTTTATAGGGGTATTTTTTTTTGTAGGTAACAATGCTCTTCTTTCACCTACATAGGATTTTTTTAATGCAGCCTTGTAATAATGTTGAGTGTCTAGATTTGATTGTGATAGAAATATATCAAATTCTTTTGATTTGCACACTCAGGTTTGCTTTCAGTTTTGGAAACTTCATTTCTGTTATCTTTTTGAAAATGTTATCTGTCCCAATCAGGCTTATGTCATCTTCAGGGACAGAACAGAAATGAGAGAATGAAGAATGAGTGAGATTTGCCACTGGTTTTATCACCTCTATAAAATAACTTTCTCATTTTTAACTTCTTTTTTCTTTTCCTAACATTCTGGAAAAGACAGTAAAGTTAGTCCTTCACACCATTGAGTCCATTTTCAAAATGTTATTCTGCCTTTTATTAGCTGCAATATTGATTTTTATTTTGTAGTGTGTTTAGTTCCCTTGTAGGTCTTTCTAATCTCCATTTCTCTTTCCCGTCTCCTGATTTCTTTTTTTTTTTTTTAATTTCTCAACCTGTTTTCACTTTATGAGTTTCCTTACCCATTTTATAAAGTCTTTTATTCTTGCATCACTACAAAATAGATTTATAATTTTTCTTCCATTGCTAGTAATTAATCATTTTCTGAAATCTGCTCTTTCCTTTAAGTCATCAAGATAATACTCCTTCCCATGTTATTTGGCCGCGCTTTGATGATTTTTTGTTTTTCTCAATCTTTAGTGAAAGGAATATGACTGAGACATGTTGTCGACCACAAGCCAGTTAAATAAACCTCTCTATCCATTAAAACTTGAAAGCAGGCTTACGTGCAAAGCTTGTAGTCCAATTCTCAGCATCCAAAGTTTTTTTGTTTGTATGTTTTGTTTTGTTTTAATATGGCTCCTCTGGCCTGAAATAGAATGTTCTACCTTCAAAGCCTCACTTTCTGATATTCTCAATGGTGGACTATCCCTGCTTCCAGGGATTTTCTTATCTGCCCCACATTTTCGTGACAAATGAGGATCACCTTTTAGCTGCATCCTCCTCTGGTAAGGACAATCTCCTCTTCCCCACAACATGCCCAGTTATTTTCTATCAGTTATAGCACCTAAATTAACCCATAACAGAAATACTGATAGTACTGAGAGCCAGGAAATACACTTTACCTGTCTGAAAATCAGTGTCTATGAAGGTGAAGGATGGCTGCCAAGTTTACTGGATTGAAAAGAACTGAGAAGTGGCATAGTGTGGAGATAGACACAATGGTATGCCTGCCACCTTTCAAGCTGGTAGTAACATTTTATTTCCAGCAAAGGTAGGCCACAGATTATATTTTTAATTCAGTTCAAGCATCATTGTAGTGAATACATTTCTTTCAGAGTCCAGCAATAAATTGTCTATCAGTGCTAATTTTCTGTGTTGTGAATAGTTATCTTTTTGTGTATCTTACCATATTAATATATTTTATTGTGATGTTAGCAGACAAATCCTTGGGTACATTTATCCATATATCTTTTAAAACTAGAAATCCATAATCTTTATTTGCTTTTAAATGTTGTGTCTGTATATACATGAAACTCCCATCTAAACTACAGTTATTATAACCCATGAACTGTGAAGGAAACATCCTGTACCTTCTATCTGGATTTCTTTAACATGGTGGATACACAATACTTAAGAGAGTTGAGACACTAACATTTGGTCCTATAGCAAATCAGAACGAATTCATCTTTCAACCATCTTTTACCACCTCTAGGCACTGCCAATCTTAAAAATGATTGTGGAAGTAAATGGAATGGCTTTTTATGTAATTCATAGTGAATTTAAATTCTGGATCCAATGTTTACTTGTTTTGATTACAATTTTTATTTTGAGATAAGTGCAGATTCACATGCAATTGTAAGAAATAATGCAGGCATCCCATGTAGCCTTTACTCGGTTTACTCCAGTGTAACATCTGAAAAGGTATAGTACATTATCACAACAAGGATGGTGATATTGATGGTACATGCAAGACATATAACATTTCTATCATCACAAGTATCTGTCATGTTTACCCTCCCCAGCCACGCCCATTTCCGTCCCTCTTGCCCTTCCCTAACCCTTGACAATTACTAATCTGTTCTCCATTTCAATAATTTTGTCATCTCAAGAATGTTATATAAATGGAATCACCCAGCATGTAACCTTTTGTTATTGGCTTTTTTTCACTTAGTTTAATTCTCTGGCTATTCATTCAAGTTACTATGTGTATCAGTAGTTTGTTCCTTTTTATTGCTGACTAATTTTCCTTGGTATGTTAGAACCACAGTTTGTTTAACCATTCACTAGTTGAAGTACATCTGGGGTGTTTCTGAATGTTGGCTATTATGAACATAGTTGCTATGAACATCCACGTACAGTTTTTGTGTGAACATTAGTTTTCTATGTGATCAAAGCCTGAGAGTACAATTGCATGGTTGTATTAAGTCATAAATTTTGTTTAGTTTAGTTTTTTTAAATAAAAGCTCTAATACAATATAATTTACTTACCATACAATTAACCATTTATAGTATACAGTTCAGGAGTTTTTTATATAATAAGACTTGCATAATCATCATTACAGTAATTTTTGGAACATTTTTAGCATCCCCAAAAGAAATTACACGTTTATTAATAATAATTCCCTATGTACTTCAAATCTCTGTCCTTGCACCAGACTTAGTCAATCACTAATCTGCTTCCTGTCTCTACAGAATTTCCCAATCTGAACATTTTATACAAACAGAATCACACAATATGTGACCTTTGACTGGCCTTTTTTCACTTAGCATGATGTTTTCGATGTTCATCCATATTCTAGTATGTTATCAAAACTTTATTCTTTTTATTGAAGAATAATATTACATTGAGTGGATATGCCACATTCATCAGAGGATGGACATTTGGATTGTTTTCATTTTGGGGTATTATAAATAATATAAAAGATATAAATAATATCCAAAAATGAATGAAGCAATTGATTGCCCTAGGGCAGAAGTACAGGAGAAATTAGGAAACCTGTTATAAAATAAGTGATTGACCGAATGGATGTGGCTTGACAAGGCTGAAGGGAGTTCCTGGAAGAAGATAAGCACATTACTAAATCTACTGTATTTTAATTTTTGTTTGGATCTTAACTTTTAAAACAAGATGTATTGAGGACCTGAGTGTTCTAGTCATGTGTTTTACCTGAGCACATAATGAAACCAGTGGCATATTATAGATACTCAAGAAATCGTTGATGTGTAAATGATTCAATGGATGAAGAAATGGCATGAACGATTTATAACTCACACTCAACTGAGTCAGATAAGCAAGTGAAAAAGTAAAAGCATTGGAAAGTTAAATTCAGTACCTAGTCCTTTGAATAAAGCTTTTGGTTTGGTTTGAATATTTATAAAAGAAAATTTATTGCACACTGGATTAATGGTCTAACACAGCATTATATTATACTTCTTTTATTCTTTTGCCCCTTTTTATCATGAGATGTGACAACTTCTGCCCATATGACCTCTCCCACTCACTTTGTATTTTAGATTTTTTTTTTGAGGGGGCATTGCGGGTTTGTGGATTGAGGAAGAAGACTTATGGATGTATTTAATGGCAATTATGACTCTTGTTATTAAAATATGGATTGTCTTGATAGAAAATAATGTTATAATTAACATTTATATAAGATAAACTATAAAGAAAAATCAAAAAAATTAAATATCCACTTTTCCTTTTTTATAAGGGAAATGTATGTCATCTTTATGAGGAGAACATGACATTCAAGCTAAGTCCTGACAGATGGGCAAGATTTGGAAATCTAGAAATGAGGGAGATACGCTCCCAGAGTGGGATAAGAGGGGGAAAGCAGAATATATACACTCAAAAGTGAGTGGTTTGGTTTGGATTAAGTCTTGAGTTTGGGAAGAATAGCGAGAGTCACACATAGATAGATAAATAGGTAACTTGAGGAGAAAGGAGTGCTTTTTAAGCTTCTTAAAGCCATGGAACTTTTTCTTTAAGAGGTACTGTTATGTAAAACTGCTAAAAACCTAACAGTTTGTGTTGACATAGGGAGAGGGACCAGTATTTGACAGACCAATCTTCTGTCCACTTGCTCTCACCTGTGGCCTAAGATTACGGTAGGATATCTTAATAATAAGTCCCTCAAAAGTGAGGAAACTGAGAAAATTTTAACACATTTTGTGGTTTCTTTTCAGATAAGTGTTATAACACAAGGCAAATATAATCTTTTATTTCATATCCTCTACAACTTGCAATATGTATTTTTTTGACTATAAAAATAGACTTATAAGAATATAAACTTAATATTATGCTTGGTAATCAATATTTCAATATTTTATCTTAGAAATTATTTATGTATTTAATGATTATTCATTAACTAACTCAATTTAGTATCAGTCTAAGTTTTAAGTTACCTGAAGATCTGGGAAATTTTGTTTAAGTGGACACATTACAAAACAAAATTACTGTTGATATAAAAAGATTGAGAGAATTACGATTCTACTTATTTTTAAAATGTATTTTTTACAATAGTAAACATTTCAATAGGACTAAGCTTATCTGATTAGTAACCCAATACAAGAACTTTTGGAAATTCAGATTAATTAGGCTTTTCATGAGAAATCAAACCTAAATCTTATAAAAATAAAATAGACACTTGTATTATTTAACATTGATAATTTACATAAAGTCATATAACTGTTTTTTTCTTTAAATCATTATTATTAAACTAGGCTTGATTTGGGTTTTTATAGAAAATGGTTTTTTGGCAGTATCTGTTAGAGGTAATCACAATTCATGCATTAGAAATTTTTTTTATTTTGTATATATCTGAGAATATTCAATTTATATAAGCACATATATTTCTATAAATAATCAGAAGAATGATTCTTTAAGAAATGTTATATTTTAATGTATTTATATCCTGCGGAGGTAGAAGTCAAGACCTTTCTCAATTGCAGACACAAAGATACATAGTCACAATGACAACTTACAGCTACAGTCCTATGACCTCAGCCAAGGGTCAAAAATAAACACAAAACCCCACAAACTTTCTAGTCCACATATCAAATAAATATTTCCCTTCCCAGTAGGTATGAAACATTTTCCCAACTGATTTGAGCCCTAAGCAAACAGACAAATAAACAAAAAGACTAACAAACCAGAATCTCAGTCACTTTTCACCCAATAGAATATAGAGTTTCATTATTTATGTGGCAGAGATCACCAAATGGTCAGAGCAGAAAACCAAATTCTCAATCACTGCTGTCAGTAATCGGGGATAATTTACTCTCCTGGCAAGATCTAGAAACTTTAAACAAACAAACAAAACCAAAAACCAAAACAAAACAAAAACCCCGTATAAACAATAGGGGGATACAAGGGGGGAAAAAGAGAAAACTGGAGAGGCATAAAAGGTAAAGTTCTATTGACACTTGAGATTCTCTCTGGGAACCAGAAAAGATGTTCCTTCACTTAAATAGCCCCAGAGGTGCACTTCTCCAGTAATATAATTTATTTGGTTCTGTCAGGTGAACCTATCAACCCATCTTGGTGAATGATCTACAAAAACGATAAAGTATAATTTACAACAGTTAAAAAAACATGAATCTTATGCAAATATAAGCTGAACACATGATGACAATTTTATTCAATTATTAATTATGGTTCAAAGGAGAGTCTGAAGGACACACACACACATAGATACACACAATCAGGAATGCTGAAATGTATTTGCTAATAGATGCAGAACTGCTTAACATCATTTATCTGCAGTAAAGTGAGATGTTTAGGAGTTAACTTTTCTAAAGAGTGAAAGCAAATATTTTCTGTACTGGATAAAATAAATTTCCATTGTTAAAGACCAGAATTATTTGCATTTCTATCAGTTTTTACAAGATAACTACTACTCCTACAAAATTGCTACTATTCTGGTCAATAGAAGGTCAGTCAAAGGAGCATACAAATACGGTATCAGATAATCCCTAGAGAGTCTGCTAATAATACCCAGCACTCCACAATATGAAACAATCATTTTAATGTTTCTAGATCTTCGACTTCAATGTGTGCACTTCCTAACATTGATCTTCCTGAGAACAAGCCTGAAGCTACATACTTTATGGCTGCTCTTTCTTCTCACTTCCCTTTCACATTTGCCCTTCTTGAACTTGGTAAAATAATTGCACTCTTTTACACTCATTTTTGTTTGTTGAGGCAAACAAACAAAAATCTCCGTGGCATATGCAAAAAAATTAATTAGAAATACTGATGTTTGAGAAGTCTCCCTTACTGAGGACACTATAAACCTGCCCCTTATCCTCATGAAAGATGTATTTCCAGTAGAAATTTATTCATTATTTATTTAAAAATTTTAGTACATTTGTTCAGTTGTAGATTAAAAATAATTTTAATCCTAACTCAAGGCAGAAGAATATTTTAAGCTTTAAAGACTCATGACAGCAAATTTTAAATGATATTTAATTTTAATACTGTATAAATTTGTTTTGTAGCATAATAAAGTGATTTAATAAATGACTCTCAAGCAGAAAATATATTTCTTTAGAAAAAAATATTATAGCAGATATGGAATAGCGATGTCATTTTTTAAAAAAAGGAACTATATGTAATTTCTAACTGTTGAAAAGAGTTTGATCATGTGTTTTTTAAATGCATGATTGTGGGCAGCAAACTGCCATTGTATTAATATTTCATGAAATACATTTAAAGAAGGATGAACTACTTCTCTTTAAAATATGAATTATTATAATATGCTATAATTTATGTTTATGCAATTTTTAATTCAATGATACAAATTTTAGGCTTGTATTACATCAAAATACTTGCTCAGTGGCCTGTATTTTAATTTATGTTATTTCTCAAAGACATACTTTTGATTTCATGTACATTTTCCCACAAATTGTTATTTGCTATTTTTAAGAGAAAGACCTATGACAATATGAACAATGACCTCCAATAATCATTCTGACCCATAGAAGGGCTAAAGGACAAAATGAGTAGTACTGAGAAAATTGTCAGTGTTTGAAAACTATGATAGAGCATATGGTCACTTCAATGACAAAAAGGATAACTTCTGAACAGATAATTTAAGTTTTGCTCAATAATAGAGATTTTTTCTTTGTTCATAGAATATGCTTTTGGTTTTAGTACATAATATTTGATCCAGCACATTAGTCCTTGCAGATGAAATTTTAATGAATACACATATAGGAGTGTGTGTCTCAGATAAGCCCAAGTAAAGTATAAATTACAGTAATAGTAAACAGCAACACAAAGGGTTTGACCAGCAACTGGTTGGTTTGAGAATGATATGGGAGAGATTTGGAGTTATAATAATGCCTCCATGATTAAAACCACCTTTTTAACTCTCTAGTTTTTACTATCTTCAGTTTATTATCTTGCTTGGAGAGTGCTTCAAAACATTTGCATACATAACTCTGTCTCTTTCTTCTTATAATGTTCTCGACCAACTTACCTGTCTAATTCAGTTTTTTAAAATTTTTATTTTTAATTATTATGGGTACATAGTAGTTGTATATCTTTATAGGGTACATGTGGTTATTTGATACAGGCATACAATGTGTATCAGTCAAATCAGGGTAATGGGGGTATCCATCATCTCAGGCATTTATCATTTCTTTGGGTTAGAACCATTCCAATTCCATTATTTTAGTTATTTTAAAGTATACCATAACTTATTTTTGATTGTAGTCACTTTGTTGTGCTATCAAATATTGTTCATTCTATCTAACTAACTATAATTTTGCACCCATTAGCCATCTCCACTTTATCCCTCCCTCCCCGCTATCTTATTGGCCTCTGGTAACCATCGTTCTACTCTCTGTCTCCATGGGATCAATTGTTTTTAGTATTTGGCTCCCACAAATGAGTGAGAACATATGAGATTTGTCTTTCTGTGCTTGGCTTATTTCACTTAACATAATGTTCTCCAGTTCCATCAATGTTGCTGCAAATGGTAGGATTTTATTCATTTATATGGCTATATAATATTGCATTGTGTATATGTTCCACAATTTCTTTAGCCATTCATTCATTGATGGACACTTAGGTTGATTCAAAATCTTGGCTACTGTGAATAGTGCTGCAATAAACAAGGGAGTGCAGATATCTTTTTGATAAACTGATTTCCCTTCTTTTGGATATATACCCAGCAGTGGGATTGCTGGGTCATATGGTAGTTCTATTTTCAGTTTTTTGAGGAACCTCCATACTGTTCTCCATAGTGGTTACACTAATTTACCTTCCTACCAGCAGTGTACTAGGGTTACCCTTTTTCCACATCCTCGTCAGCATTCATTATTGTCTGTTTTTTTGATAAAAGCCATTTTAACTGAGGTGAGATGATATCTCATTGTAGCTTTGATTTGCATTTCTCTGATGACTAATGATGTTGAGCATTTTTCATATACCCATTGGCCATCTGTATGTCTTCTTTTGAGAAATGTCTACTCAGATCTTTTGCCCATTTTTAATCAGATTATTTGATGTTTTTTATATTTAGTTGTTGGAGCTCCTTATATATTCTAGTTATTAATCCCTTATCAGATGGGTAGTTTGCAAATATTTTCTTCCATTCTGTGTGTTGTATCTTCACTTTGTTGATTGTTTCTTTTGTTGTGCAGAAGCTTTTTGGCTTGATGTGATCTCATTTGTCCAATTTTGCTTTGGTTGCCTGTGCTTTGGGTGTATTGCTCAGGAAACCCTTGCCCAGGCCAATGTCCTGAAGCCTTTTCCCAATGTTTTCTTTTAGTGGTTTTATAGTTTCAGGTCTTAGGTATAAGAGTTTAATCTATTTTGATTTGATTTTGTACATAGTGTGAGATGAGGGTCTAGTTTCATTCTTCTGCATATGGATATACAGTTTTCCCAGAACCATTTATTAAAGAGACTGTCCTTTCCCCACAGTATGTTCTTGGCACCTATAAGTTCACTATAGATGTGTGCATTTATTTCTGGGTTCTCTATTCTGTTTCATTGGTCTATTATGTATCTGTTTTTATGCCAGTACTATGCTGTTTTGGTTACTAGAACTGTGTAATATAATTTGAAGTTAGGTAATGTGATTCCTCCAATTTTGTTCTTTTTGCTCAGGATGGCTTTGGCTATTCTGGGTCCTTCATGTTCCGTATAAATTTTAGAATTATTTTTCCTATTTCTGTGAAGAATGTCATTGGTATTTTGATGAGGTTTGCACTGAATCTGTGGATTGCTTTGGGTAGTATTATCATTTTAACAATATTGATTCTTCCAATCCATGATCAGCACTTTCTCTGGAAAGCCTTTTTAGACCACTTCTTCTAAAACTACTTGTCTATTTTTGTGTCTGTAATATTTTATGCCTTTTTTTTGTCTTTGAAACCTTGTGCCTACAGCATATTCTCAATAAATATTTGTTGCATTAATTGATAAATGAATAAATGAACAAGCAAATCAAATCTAAAGCCAATCAAATGGACAAGAGTAAGGATTTTTTTTCCTGAGATTTTGGCAAAAAGAAAAAAAGTGGCTATCTCAAACAGTTTCAACATGTGAGTTTAAGTTGAAAGAAAAAATTTTGCAGAAATGAAGACAAATCCAAATGCCACAAATGGCAATCATTGTCAGTCTTACTTTTATACAAAGAATAATCTCCAATTCCCATTGGATAGCAAATATAATTCCACCATTTCAGCATTATTTTGTCATGATGGTAGCTATAGGAAAGGCAGATGATCTCCAAAGTATTCATCAATGCACTCCTTGCTATGTATTTCAATTTCTCTTTGATATGTATAGTTCTATATTTCAGAAAAATTGTTTTGGATTTAGAAAAATTTTCACAAATTGGGAAATATTTGTAGATCAAATTAATGATAAACCAATGAGATATATTAAAAACTGTACACTGTCTTATTCCACATTTATTTTGTTAGCTAAAAAGTACTCTTGTTTTTACATTATTTCATTTTCCAATTATTTTTGTAGTTACAACAAAAATGTATTTTTGCAACATTGATTTATGCATTTATATTCAGAGACAAAAGAGGCAAGAAATCTTCCTATATCCATTCTATTTTAAAACACCAGCTTAACATCTGTAAACATAAGCAGTACTTATCTTTTCCTATATTTTAAAGTAGTCATTTTCCCAAAAGGCAATGTGATGGGGTGGAATGCAGAATGTATCTGCCACTGGAAATATTCTGGTAGGTGGACTTATTGAGATAATTTTCCAAATATTTGTGTCACATTCCTCCAAGATTCTAATACACTTTTCTATATCTCGTAGGAGTTAACTTTCTACCTCGCATTTAATTATGAACCCCATGAGCCAGTGTTACTAAGCAGAATAATGAGTGACACACCTCTCAGGCACGTTAGGGCATAATAAAAGCTTCAACACCTACAAAATCATCTGGAAGGTTGTTAAAAATGTAAAAATCGGAGCCCTTTTTCTAATTTACTGAATCAGAAACGCTAGGGTTGGGTCTAGAAACTGCCATTTTCAGCAAGTGTTCCAAGTGATGCTTACAGATACTAAAATTTCAAAGTAAGAACTCTTTAGTAGATGATACCACTTTCAAATACATTTATGTGTATAGTTGTCAATGTGCACAATAAACAATCTCAGTAATAATCTAAAAATGTAAGAACGTGAGGTACTTTTATAATGAAAGACATGTATTGCAGAAAGATTCCTACTACCATCATCTTTTAGGAAAAAGTTTTTTGTTGTTTTTTTTCCTCAGAAATTTAGAATCACTATGATTTTGCAAAATCTTCATGAATTTCAAGATGTGTCTTTTTAGATCTTGTTTTGAACATGTTTACCCATTATAAGGTTATTTATACTAAATAATAATTTTAAAGGATCAGGAATGTGATAATGTTGAAATATATAAAATTATTTCAAGTGGCTTCTAAATTATCAAATCATCAGTGTTACCCAAAGCAAATTCTTTGGAACACTATTCTCTTAGGAT
Source organism: Daubentonia madagascariensis (assembly GCA_023783475.1). Classification (NCBI taxonomy): domain Eukaryota; kingdom Metazoa; phylum Chordata; class Mammalia; order Primates; family Daubentoniidae; genus Daubentonia; species Daubentonia madagascariensis. Next base: position 47,587,775 of record JAKFHU010002080.1, read on the forward strand.
ACAGTATGAACCAAAGGCTTTATTGTGATCAAATAAGTGTAATAAATGCTGCATTGTACAGCATATCTCAACGCAGATTAATGTTTCAAAGGGTCTGTCTGAAGAGGTCTTGCAGTGCCCAATCTGTTCCAGTACTGTTTAGCCTAACTAACGTATTTGGCCAATAGTTATATATCATGAGAAAATACACTGTCACATATACTAATTTATATGAATCATAGAATTGGTGTTTTTAAATTGGTGATCTACATGTACTATATATGTAATTCCAAATTCTGAAAGTTGTTTTTAGTAATACGGTCTTTACTAAACAACTTTAACTACTTGTGTCTAGGGAAATTTAGCAAACTTACCTCTTTGTAAAGAATTGTACGTAATAAATGCATTTTATGAAATGTAAGTTATACCACTGAGTATTACAAAGAATCAAATTTTTAAAAAAAGGTCTGCAAAATCCATTATACTTTTTTTTCCAATAACTTTTTTGAGCATGTACTACATGTGCTAGAAAATATACTAGATCCTAGGGATACTGATCAATAACAGCCTTACATCCTGCTTTCCTAGAGGTTGTAATATTGTACAGAAGACAAATATTGAAGATATTATTATGTATATGTTGAATGCTAGCTAAAATGGTGGAAGGGACTATAGAAATTGTATCATGGTTCTATAGTGAAACAGAATCTATATATATAAAAAGAGATTTCTTTTTTGGAATTGGCCCACAAGATTGTAGGGTCTTTGCAAGTTTAAATCTGAAAGCAAGCCAGCAGGCTGGAGGACTCAGGAAGGAGAGTCGATGCTACAGTCTTAAGGAAAAATTTCTTCTCTGGGAAACTTTAGTTTTTGCTCTTACAGCCTTTCAACTGATTGGATACAGCCAATTCACGCTGTCAAGGGTAATCTACTTTGCTTAAAGTTAATTGATTATAGATGTTAACCACATCCACAAAATACCTTCACAGCAACACCTAAATTAGTGTTTGATTAAATAATTGAGTACGATAGCTTAGGCAGGTTGACACATAAAACTAACCATCATAGGAATGTATAAGAAGGTATATATAAAACAGTTTGCCAATTAAACTGGGAGACTCAAGGTAGGTTTTCTTTAAAAATGACATTTAAATAGAAACTTGAAACAAAAATAAAGTTAGCTGAATAAAGATTAAGGGTAAACTGTAGGGTTAAATTCAGTAAAGAACAAAGAAAATCTTATGTGGAAATAGCCCATGGTGGAAAGAATAGTACTGATTAGTTTGTTTCTCTGTTTTACATAGGAAGCAAGGAAAAGGAAGGAGTATAGGATTTCTTGGTTTTAGACACTGAGTTTTAGAACCACATAGGAGAATTTGTAGAGAAAAACCATAACTTCAGTTTTGGGTCTATTATCTTTGAAATATCTATGAGACATTCCACATGAAGATGTCTAGTAAAAAGATAAGAATATGTATCCAGAGAGTCAGGTTTGATGTTATTAATTCATGTAATCTAAATGTTGGAGTTAGAGGAAATCACCTAAGGAAGTGCAGGGTGAAGAGACAGGTATTTAGTCAGTGACTTGTGGCACTTAATAAAACAAGATTTCAGAGGAAAATTACCCAACAAAGGAGACTGTGAGAGAGAGCAGCCAGAGGTAGATAATGTGTAGTGTGTGATGTCTGGGAAACCAAGAAAAGGGTTTGTCCTGAGAAAAACATTGTAATCAACAGTGTTAAGTGCTGCCAAGAGGTCAAGGAAGACAAAGATAAGGAGGAATCCGCTTGGCTTTCTGACACAGAACCCATCACGGAAGCCCAAGTGGAAGTGAGAAAAAACTGAAGCTGAGGAAATGGAGACAACTCATGTGGGGAAGTAATTTGACTAACTGCCTAAGAGTGGAAAAAGACAGATAGTGTCAAAAATGAAGCTCAAGGTGGATACGTGGAGTCAGGTAGTTCTTAGGTCATTTCATTGTAAACAATTATTTTATCTATCTATCTATCCATACATCTATCTTCTATCTAATCTATTTTTTTCTTTTGGGTTAGATGATAAAGAGGGAATAGAAAAGAGATTGAAAAACTGTGGACACAGGGAATAATTAACAACGTAACATTCCTGAAAAAAGCAAGTGGGTGATATACAGTAGAGAAGTCATTTAGCTTTGGCTGGAGGGTAGGGGTAGAGGGCCTATCCTTGTACTGGAAGGACAGCAGGAGAAAGAGGCCTAGGTGAGGGGGAAGGCAGCAAGATCCAAGATTTGAAGAAAATGGAAACTGATTAAAGATAGTGAAAAATTGGAGAATAGGCTGGGTAACAGTAAAATTATAGGGCAATTTTGAACATTCAGTGGAGATTGGAGACCCTTGAAGAAACTTATCTTCTTCTGTTATGTGATATATTTTTCTCAGTAGAATTGAGTAGGTTAAATATAGCCGTGGAATAAAGGGATGGATTTTTGTAGGTTTTTTAGATGAATATGACCAAAGGATAACAAAGTATAAGAGTTTAAGCTACTGAAAAAAGAGTTGTTTAAAATGGCTTGTGTACTTTTAGTTCTTTGAGGAATCTCCATACTGTTTTCCATAGAGGTTGTACTGATTTGCAGTCCCACCAACAATGTATAAGCGTTCCTTTATCTCCACATCCACCCCAGCATCTGCTGTTTTTCAACCTTTTAATAAATGCCATTCTAACTGGGGTAAGGTGATATCCCGTTGTGGTTTTAATTTGCGTTTCCCTGTTGATTAGTGACATTGAGCATTTTTTAATATGTTGTTTCCTGGCCATTTGTGTTTCTTCTTTTGAGAAGCTTCTGTTCATGTCTTTTGCCCATTTTTTAACAGGATGGAACTGGAGACCATTTTCCTAAGTGAAGTATCTAAAGAATGGAAAAACAAACACCACATGCACTCACTGTTAAATTGGAACTAACTGATGGGCACACATGTGCACAGAGGGAAGTAAAACTCAGTGGAAAGCAACCAGGGGGGAAAGGGGAAGAGGAAAGGGGGATACTACCAACTTAATGGGTAGTATGGTCACTATTTGGGTGAAGGGAACACCTATAGCCAGGACTCAAGCATTACAAAAACGATCCATGTAACCTAGAACATTTGTACTCCTTTAACATTTTGAAATAAAAAAATTAAAAAATTAAAAAAATTAAATTTAAATAAAAGGTCCATGGTCTCTGGATTTGTAATAGAGATAAGTTACATTAGAAAATGGAGGAGGCATAGGGTGGGAAAAGAAGGTGGAATTCTGTCCACCAGGACAGAATTTCCATCCCCTGCCCCCAGGAAAATAATAACTATAGTGGGGTAACTGGACAGATAAACAAGAGGATGAGGTTGTCACAGTATCTTGTCAAAAATTGAAATGGAGAACATGATGACACAGGTACCGATGACTTAAGTGAGTGAGGGAATGACCAGGCTGTAGGCAGTGACAGTAATAAAGGGACAGAGGAATTTAAAAAGCCATATGGTGTAAACTAAATCAGAGAAGGATTTTTAAAAAGAGAGTTAATAGGAAATAAGAATGTAGTTTATACCTATTTGTTAATGTGTATATTAATATTAATATTACGTGGGTGAGTTTGAGTCCCATGTGAAGCAGACACCAAGATGGAATTTGATGTGCCAAGATTTATTGCGAAATATCTGTGAGGGATAAAGAAGAAGGGGAGGGGAGGGAGCGGAAGTAGGCAACGACTGCCTCCAGACAGCAATTCGGGCCTGTTGTGTGTGAAAGGAGATAAGGAGGGAGGAGGATTGGGTAGGAAGAACTTTAGACCACACAGGCATTCTTCAGAAGCCTCAGCCAAGCCAATGGGGAGTCCCTAGGCAAGTGTTCCTCCTTGGGAGAATCCCACATCAGGCAGGCATGGCCCGGATTTAGAAGCCTCACCATGCTCAGTCATTGGCTGAGGGCAGAGCATAGGAAGTTTGGCTTTGGAGTGAAAGCCACAGTGGACCCAAAGCTGCAGTAGCTGAAGGCTGTCTGCCAACTCTGTTTCCAAGGAGGATTTTCATATATACACATATATATATATATATATATTTTAAACCTCGAGACTCTTTCTTCTATAGCATGGAGGATTTTCTTGAAGAGAGATCTTACTTGGAAGACCCCTCCAGCAATGCACATTTTGTTCTCTCAGGCATCACCCCTCCCACACAGTCCTTTAAGCCTTTTCTCACAGCACTTATTTTTTAAGGTTTGTTTTGCTTTCTTTCCTAGAAATACCCTACTTAGAAAATGACACCTACTAAATAAAGATCCTCAAGAAACTTTCATGGAGGTGGACTATATGACAAGAGTACTTGAAATGGACTGAACAAAGTTATTCTTGTGAGTTAGACGCAGCAATCCATTTGGTTGCTTGCAAATAAAGTGAGTTTAATTCCATTCTTGATGTAAAAAATCTTAAGACCACAACAGTACATTTCTGCTGATGAAAGGTTTTGCTGAGCCCCATGTATTTCTGTTGTCAGAGACTAAGTCCATACACTTAGCTACCAGGGGGCTTCTCATCTTCATGCAGAGTATGGCTCAGATGTCAGTGTTTTAAGGATCAAATCTGATGGGTTAATATTCTATATATCACAGGTGTTTCAGGGTTAAAGATGGGGGAGGGGTCTCCTTATCAGGGAATTGACAGTTGTTGTATGCACTTGCTCATACATTTCCATCTTTAATTATAAGGAGTTTAAGAATACTATATCCACATCTTTGCCATGTATGATCTGGATCTTTTAAAAATGTAATTTGTTAGGAAATGACTGAATGTAGAAATATACATTGCTATTCAGTTGTCCTTTTCTTGACTGTCAGGTAGTAACTTCATTGTATTATTTAATTCTGATTGGCAGCTGTTGGTTCTTACATTCATATCAGTTTTTTCTCCTCCAACATTATTCACTTTATGCTCATTATATCTTCAATATCTTATGACATAGATTTGAAGGAATCTGGCAGTTTCTGACAGAAAGAAGTTAGAATATAAAAGCCAATTTCCCTCGATTTTTTTTGGTAGAATTGTTGATACACCTGCAACCATATAAATATTATGAAAAGATAGTTGAACTAAACTATGTCATTTGGGGTATAAATATTAATAACTAAACAGTTCACTTTTGTAGAAAGTATATATATAATATTTAGAATCACTTGCTAATGATCAGTTTTCTACTCATTAGGAATCTATTGGTAAATAAATGGCAATTATTTTACAGCATCAACAGCAGCCTTTAAATCTCTCCTCTCCTCCACTTTGTTACACTACTTAATGGTAGAAATATGAATATTTCTCAAATGCTATTTTGTTCCAACCTCTAGGTGTTGTATTAATCATGATCCACAACATCCCAATTTCCATGGTCAGTTTTGGATAACATGTCATATTGCCATGACAGTTACATAATAACTGGATATATTACTTATATCCAGTTATTATGTAAGAAGATGTGTGCATAGTGAAAAACAGGAACAAGTCAGTTCTACTCTCCCCAATTCAGTTAGTGTAGTAGCAAAAAAGGGTAAGAGACAGTAAGAAAGTTTTAGGGTTGAAGGATTTTTGGAAAAATACGAAATAGTAGTCAGAGAGTGGAATGCAGGAAACTGATTATGGAAGAGTTTCAGTTTGTAGTAATGACAATGTTTAGGCTATGATCTGACAACATAAGATTTTAAAGCATGGTGCAATTTAGGGAGGAATAAAGGAAAATCGTGTGAAAAGGGCAATGATAGGAAAAGAGAGACGATTTTCCACCAAGACACACAAGGTTGTTGGAAAAAACAGCTACCACTGTAAAGGATGGTGTGGGAAGGTAAGTAGAATGTTCGTAGAAGAGGTTGAGCATGGAGGGATGTTTGCTGAATGCCAGAGGGCACCCTGGAAAACTTGTGAGTGTTGGGGTGTAAGAAGAGGTAGGTGAGAAAAAGTGGCTCCCTTTTCTTCCCTCTTGATGGAAGTGAAGTTGTCCAGGGTAAACTTTTGATTTACCCTGTGGGGAAGCATGGCTCATACTCCATGCAAGGGCTCTACCTTGGTAAAGTCTGGTGAAGCTGGTTCTTACTTCTAGCATGTACTCTGTCATCACCTTGGTGATAAAGAGGTGCTAACAAGTGTAATTTGTCTTTTAAGTTAGACATTCTCTGTATGTTAAGCCTATGAATATTTTGCCCTCTCCTTATTTACTCAGTAAACATTTAATACTCATTGAGTTGCTACTAAGCATCAGGTGCTCTAGTGAGCACCTAGTCTCTGTCCTCCTGCTGCAGCCAAGAGTACAGTATAGGAAAGAGAGAAAGTCAGTTTTTTTTCACAAATGATGACCAATTAAAGCTGTGGTGATTTCTGTGGAAGAAAACTGCATTTGGCAGGAAAGCATGTAACTGGAGGCCTAGATTTGTTTCAGATGTCAGAGGGGCTTCTTTGAAGAAGTGACATTTAACATTTTTTGAAAGGATGCTGGTGAGGGGGTGGGGAAATATGTCAGGCAGAAGGAAATGCATGAATAAGGAACGGAATGTTCATTGAACATAATGCCCCTCCACTTCCTATTATATACCATACCTTCCCAACACACAGAGCTTCTGATGTTGTCAAAAGAGCAAACATATTTTGAAATCTTTAAAGAGAATTTGACAAAGTACAAATGCTTATTTCCAGTAGGATGAGGGAACCATGTTTTACCATTGCTCATACTTCTCCAGCTGCTTTTCTTGAGTCAGAGAGAAAAGGGAGAATTCTTTTTGAGGGAAGTAATATCTAAGAAAGCCCTACATAGAATTGGAGTTTGTTAGATTTCCAAAGTAATTTATGTTAGCGTCAGAAAAATTTGAAGAGCTGTGGAGGAATAGAAAAGGAATAGTATGGCTTACTCGAGGCTTTTTAAAAACCACTGGCTCTTATTTTTATAATAGACATTGTACAGTGAGCAATCTTTAAACTGTTAGTATGTCAGTAATATTTACTAATTTTTTACAATGTGCCACCAAAATCTTGCTCTGGTTAATACTTTTTAAAGATACGGTGTGTATGCGTATAATATTAGGATTTCTGGATTTACTTAATTGAGATTTCTAAGTTTATAAATAAGAACTTTCAAGTTTCTGATACAGCTTACTCATATTTTTCTGAAATAATTATAATACTATGTGGAGCCATTTAAAAGATTTGTATTAGTTACAGGAAAGCAAACAGAGCATATAGTAAATAAATTAAAATAATAATTATCTTTTGAGAAGTATAAGAATTGAAGTAACAAATTAACCATTATTCTCTCTTTTTTTTTTTTAGAACAGGCAACTTGAACTAGTTTTTGGTCAGTCAGCTATCTCTGTTTTCTTGGGTCCCTACTTGGGCAGCTTATTGTAAGATATATCCCCAGGCAACAGAATTCCGCCTGTTCTTCTATGTCAAACAGTGAGCCACACCCCATTCTGCCGTCCTGTCTGGAACACATGTGGTCCATTTACCATCTGGGCTGAATTCTCAGCCTTCCCTGCCTGATCCCAGGCACAGACCCAAGCAGGCTGGTGGCATCATCCCACTCACCATTTCCACTTTGTTTTGTTTTGTTTCAAGTTTATAAATATATTTATATTTTCTCAGCATTGTGAACTTAAATTATTTTCTTTTTATAATACCATTTTTACCAAAAGATCCTGATATATATTTCTTAACTTAATAATTAATCTAAGGAAAATACATGATAAAAGACAGGTTAACTAAAGTTTACATCTTAGATACCTGGAAAAGACCAGCTGAGATTGTTCATTTGGAGGCACAGGGATATGGGAATTTATCTGTGGTGCATTGTCCAAATCATCAGTATCATTTAGCTCAAAAATCATCAGCTGAGCATCCTCAATATCCAAGCTAACAGTCAATTTAAAAAGGTAAGTGATCCTTGACTTCAAAGATTTTACAATTTAGTGAAAGTGTCAGCCATGTAAATTACAAGGTATTAGGGAAAAGGAAAGTTGCTACAATGATGATACACTCAGAGTTTTCTAAGAATTGAAGAAAATGGTGGTTAATTTCAAAACTAGAAGTCAAGAAAGGGGGAGATGGAAGCAGAATTACAAAGGAGATATCATTTGAATAAGGCCTAGAAGGGGAGAAAAGTTTTCAAGGTAAGAACAACGGAAAAGAAAGTGCTTTCTCTTCCTCTGAGATAAAATGGGTAGAGCAGAAGAAAAGTGAAGTAAAAAACTATTTTGAAGTGTAAATGAGGAATTACAGTTCACCTGGATGGCCTAATTTTCTTAGTTGAGCAGATGGAAGACAGAAGTGCATGTTTAGGGAGAATGACATAGGAAGTCTAAGGTAGGAGAATAGTAGAGTGGATGCATAGGTGGTTGGATAGATGGAAGGAAAGAAATGTAGAAAATATGAAAACAAACATTTATTGAATTCATAACCTCTGTCAGGCACTGTATTTTCACATCCACTATTTTAAGCCAAATATGAAGGATAAAAGGATACTGGAATCTTAGAATTTGTGGTGGAGCTAGGAAAATCCATTTTTATATCATTTGTCATACAATTTCAACAAAAATAATTGGTGGGTGGTCTTTTTGATCCTTTGCTTTGGTAGTTGCAGGTATCTTGAATCTATCTTCTTCCTGGTAGCAGGAAAATACTATAATTCTCATGTCAACCCCCATATGTTTCTCTAATTACACCTTTTCCTGAATGGTCTCTTCAGAAATATAATTTTCTGGTAAAAATAAAATGTACGGAGTTAAGGTAGAACTCTGTGATGTTTGCATATATAGCCACTCTACCATATATATAGGGTAGTTAAGTTGCTCAATTTTAATCTGGGGTGGTAGACTGAATGATCAGCCCTTTAAGAAGCTGAAGAATAGCTTCTTTTGTCCAGTTTTATCTGAGTCATAAATGTAATTTAAGACAGAAGAAAAGAAAGGCTCTCTGGTCCTGCGTAGTGAAGCTTAAGAGAAAAGAGAAAATTTGAATTAAAAAAACAAACAACACAGCCCTTTCCTCATAATTAACTGCTACCATCACCTCTTTTGGTATATGTGGGAATCAGAATTTCTTCAGTACCACATCAGGGACACAAGGTGCCTTGATTAGACAAAAGCAGAGACTTTAGCAAAATGCTCCAGAAGATCCAAATGGCACCATTTTCGTATCCTCTCAGGTGCCAGTTACCTTACAGGATAAATTGCATCTCATTGGTGGCATGTAAGAACCCAGAGACAGCGTGGGAATCAGAAACCCCTCATTTTATTTCCACAAAGGTAAATCTTCTTTTTTCTATACTCAGATTCTGGATTTAGAAAAAGGAGGAATAGGGAAGCTCCCTTAGAGGGGAGAAACACATCTAATAGATGGAATTCATGTGTATAGTTTTCCTAATTTTCACCAGCAGTAAATCAATTAATACCTTTTAAGTATTTTAGCATCCCATCTTCATTCTCAAAAGTGTAAATTTTTACAATTAATAGCCACCTTGCTATCAGGGCTCTTGAACTTTTAATTGATTTAATATATACACTAACCTGACAATTTTAACCTGGAAGATAGTAAACTTGGCAAGTCTAGTTGGCAATTGGCTTTTGGCTGATATTTTGTCCCTTCTCCAAAATTCCCTACATACACCATTTTCATTAGAAATGAAAACTCTGGAGCAAAATGAAGTTAACTAAAGAAAAATTATGGTTATTTTTGCACATAAGTTTAAATGTTTACATTTCAATCCTGCTGTATCCAGCTTGGGTAGGCAACTCTGTGTGTGGTGCAAGGAAAATATTACCACTGGGTCTTTCATCGCTGGTTTCTTTCTCATGTTGGTGAATGTCACTATCTTTAGTATTAACTGTAAGCTGAGGGTTTCACTCTATTGCATAAACACACTAAGTATACTGACAAAATTTTATTGACTTTCCAATGTTACATGACCCATTGGCTTATATTGGTATCATCTGGGATATTAAATATATGGTTTAATGATCACAATATTTTGCTCGATCAGAAATTTACTTGCAAAGTCTTTTAATTCACATAGGGCATGTCCAAAAGAGAGATTTTAATTTTTATCACCTAAAAAAGTATCTACAATTTCTTATCAATTTTAAAAAGAATATGTTATGTTTGAATAAGGTAGTCTAGGAAAGCATAGTGACCATGTACTGACAATCCCTAAACGTAGGTTTGTTGATTTTTTTTTTGAAACCTGAGTTTTCAGATTCTTGAAATTCATATTCTGGTCTTTATTTTTAGAAAACAGGTTGCAGAATCATCATATTTTTGAAAAATTGGAAAATATATTTGTCAGATTGCTTATAGCATAGACATCTTTGTCACTAATTTTGAAGAAAATAAAAGCAAATTAAATAATTTCATTTATTTTCTCTGGGCCTTAGTGAATATCCAAGGTTACTCTCACTTCTGAAATGCTCTTCAGCAGTTACTTGGAAAGAATTCAACTGAAACAAACACTTACCCTACTAGAATGAGATATATTTGCGTTTTATACATATATGTATACACATTAAACACACACAAACATCTTCTCTGCAATGGAAGTCAGTAAAAGGCTGCTCCATTTCGAAATCAATCCAAGGAAAATTAGTCATGCAAGTAAAAAAAGATCTTTTTGTGACATTATTTTATTCAGGAAAATAGTCTACAAATCAGACCCCAATAATGAAATTAAACTACATTTTAGAGGAGTGGTTTTATAACATCTTTTTTCTTTAAAGAAGCAATATACTTTTTTCAAATAAAATAATACAGAGGTAGCCAATATATACAATGTGTAGATGTTGGGTTCTTCAATATCCCATGCTGTCTACCTTCTCCACACCCTATCTTCTTCTGTGGTGGAAACTCTAAAGACTTCTCTGTTAAACCTAAGGGTTCCACAGAACACAGTGTAAAACTTATTGCTATGAATTAGAGATCACGAGACTCAGTGAATGGTCAGATAATAAGCAAGTAGGGTAGATTGTGCCAGTCCTGGACAATTGGCAGTGGGAGAAGTGAAGTAAATCTGAGACTCCATACCATTCCCTAAAGCATTCAAATTCAATGAAAAAAAATTTGTAGGCTGCACACTTCTGTAAACTGTATTTTGTCCTTGAGGGATATTTTTGTGATATGTTCTAGACTAGATGTTGTGACATTATTAGAAAAAACTTTGTTTATTCACCCTCACTAGAACATTTATCCCAAAAGCCATCATACTCTTTAATATTCAGGTCCAGTGATATGATCATGTCCTAACTCCTTTCTGTAGTCTAGAGAAGTAGTTCCATATTTCTTTCAGTGACATTCTGGCTTTGTGCATCTTTCTTCAATGTAGGGTGTAAAGTCTTCCATGGATTTGGAGATCTTTAGCCTTCTGATATATACCTTCGTATTTTGGACCTTATTCTGAATATGTTGTGTGGAAGGTTTTCTTAGGGCAGCAGAGGTGGTCAATAAATGAGGCTCATCTCCACCAGACAAATGGCAGGACTGTAAAAATGCATGATACTCTTAGCCCTTGATAATAGAAGTCAAAAGGCAATCATTGGGTGGTATAAAATGTGAAGGTATAGCCCAGATGGCTTTTAAAAAAAGATTCATAGCATATTTGTGGAGAGCGTACATTGTAGTGGAAGGGTGTGGAAGAGAACAGAAAAGAAAGTGGTAATAAAATAGAGAATACAGCAAATGAAAGGAAAGCCAATGATGAGGTGTACATATGTTTGGAATTTAATTTATATCAAATTTTGTATATATGTAATATTTTTACTTCATTATGTAATTTTGTTATATATCTTCTCTCTAAAAAGAGAAAGTATAATATAATGTAATATAAATTCTATGGCATATTTCATCCTCATGCTATTAAAAAAGTGTTTCCCTTATAAAATTCATCTCATATGCATTTTATACTATGAGAAACTGCATTTGAATATAAATTGATGCACTTTTATCTCAATGTCTGAATTTCAATCTCTTGCAAATTAGCAATTAAAGGGAACTAAATGCACTTTTGATATGATTTAAATGCCATTTGACTCTTTTTCATAGCACTCATAAATATGATGATTTTATTTTAGTGGATTATAATGATAAGTTCCAAAAATGAAGTCCTATTTTTTATTTCTTCAATTGACAAAGGAATATAGAATTTAGAATTATGAATAATGGAGATTTATCCTTAGATTATCCTTTTAATTTTATATTCATTTTTTTTAGTGTGTGTGAAAGAATTTTACCTCACACTCAGCAGAGTAGTATAGCAATTAGTGAATGTGGTAGTATGGTCTGAGTGTATGCATTGCCTGAACTGGCCACACATTACTTAGTTTTCATATTGTCTTCTGCATAGTTTGACCTTGACAGCTCTGTTTTGTCATTGGACTAGCACTGATAGTCATAAGAAGGTGAAAGCATTTAAAATGATAGCACAATGAAAGATTCAGAGGTTTATTTGCTTTTTCTATTAGGCATGCTTGAGTATAAAAACTCATATTTTTTATTTTGTTTTGATGTGCTAGTACTTCACTTTCTTTCAAGAACTGGTGAAGTTGTGGAAGAATATTATGACTAGACCTGATTATGATATTGCTCCAGACCATTAGTGAAGATTCATTCTATTACAAGTCGTGCCTGAAATAGTTTCTACTGTCATTGATTGAATAAATGAATCTTTCAAAAACAAAAGTCCACTGCATAGATGAAAAACATTTAAAAGATACACTTTGGTTAAGAAACGTAATCTACATATCACTACATGAGAGGTATATTGTTAATCAGTTTATATTAAATTTTTGGAACATTTTTTATGTAGAAGGCTTTAGTGAAGACACAGATATGGCTGTATTTTAGGATTCTTTAGAATCCTAGCATGTGAAATCCTAATAGTATGCAAATAAAACAAAAACAAAGAGGTGGCAATTCTTTATTAATTTCATAAGTAATTACATAATTTTGCTTTAGTAATTCTACACGTCTAAGTTTTAGGCATAATGCAGGTGGATCTTTGATCATTTTTAGTAGTTTTCTTTTTGTATAAAATTAATGAAAATTTAACTACTTGTTAAATTTTTATTATGTGTATGATGCTTAACATAAAACATACAGGATTAATTAAATATATGCTAAGCCTATTAATGAATTCCTATTAAATACCATTAGCTTCCTGTATTATAACTAGATACATATTAATTATTAACAAAATATACCACTATATCTATAGTTATATTTAATTACATTAACATATATAAAGTATATTAATATGTTTAATACGTTTGTCTTAATTTATATAAACTCAATTTATAGATTTATATTTTAATATCTTCATTTTCTAAAATCCAATAAATATAAATTTGTAACATATATAATAAACATATATAAGCAACATAAATGCATTTTCTGTAACTTCTTTTTTCTGTTTTCTACAGGTTAAATCTCTCATTTGATTTACATTTATTTTTCTGAAATGATAGCATTAATTTCCCTTATTTCTTGAGCTTAGACTCTTCAGTACTCCTATTTATAGATTCCAAGTTCATAACCAGTTACCTTGGAAACTATTTAAAGAGCATCTTCTCTTTATTATTTGTTTTTATCAGATCATAAAACTGCCTTCTTTCTCTTTCATCGACTGCTTCAAATAACTCAGTGCTGTGGGAACCGATAAGCTCAGGGCTTATGCCAGTGTTAGATCTGCATGTGTGTCTGTGTGCGTGCATGTGTATGCACGCATGAACGTGCATGTGTGTATGTGTAGGTATGTGTGTTTATATTTTGTGAATGACTAATAGAACTTAATTATAATGACCTTGTACATTGCTTAGCACCATTATGATTTGGGGAGTCTGCCCATGTGCCTAAAAACTGGATTCTGAAATAACTTATTTTATGAGTATTCTAACATCTGAATCTGTAGTATGTAGTATTTCACCAGCAAGACATATACAACATTGTAATAGTTTATATCAGACAGTCTGTTTGAGGTTATTTTTAACTCTAATCTGCTCTATGAGAACCAGCTCAATACAGTGATAAACAATATAGGTTCTCGGGCTGTACTGCCTAAATTTGAATTTTGGTTCACCACATACTAGTTGTTTGACCTTGGATGAGTTACTTAATGCTCTATGACTCATCTAAAAACAGAGTTAGTAAAAATATCAACCTCATAGATTTATTATCAGTCAATTCTTGTAAGTACCTGGAATACATGGTGAATGCTTGTTATAGTTCTAACCAACTGACTTGAAAAGAATTGATCTTAAACTTTAATTAAAGCCTATGGTAATAAATTGCTGATGATCTGAAGAGAAATTTAATTTCCATCTATAAATTCATACTCTGGGTGTTATATGTCAATAAAATTAAATAGTGAACTGCATAAATGCCATAGATTTATTTTTTAGCCCAAGTTTTGAATCCAAGTATATTGAATTTATACATTTTTGTAACAGAGCCTCAAGGAGCTTCTTAATTATTTTTGGATGACCTTGTAAGTAGTCCACTTCATAATACTTCACAGCGGTTTTGATGTTTTCAGATTCTTACTTTACCGAAGACATTTATTAATTAAGTTAGAGTCTTTAAGTATCTCATCTATATTATAGATTGAAATATGCATGCCTGGATAGAACATTAGATTTTTAATTCTTCATAACACTTAGAAAATTTTTACTTGATGTCATGTCTTCAGGTCAATTCATCTGGGGGAAAATGCAAATGAATTGTAAAGGTAGAAAAATTAGTTATGTAATAAGTTTGGGATTGGCTCTGGTTTTGTCCATATAAGAAAGTTCAATTACCTTAAGTAACAGTTTATTTTATAAGAACTCACAAACCTTTACTTATTGCTATGTTACCTTGAAAAATTGCTTCACTTGAGCATTAGTTTCTTCAATATACCATGAAGACAAGAAATTCCACTTTGCAGGACTTTTTATACCTTTCATTTATAAAAGACTTCACAGAAGGCTCAGCTCCTCATTGATACACAATAAATATTAGTTTTTTAATTTCCTTAGTGGAAACCATGAAATTCAAATAAAATATTTTTATTATTTTTGGGCCTTTTTA
The DNA here is from genome assembly GCA_023783475.1 of Daubentonia madagascariensis. Taxonomy (NCBI): domain Eukaryota; kingdom Metazoa; phylum Chordata; class Mammalia; order Primates; family Daubentoniidae; genus Daubentonia; species Daubentonia madagascariensis. The sequence continues at coordinate 47,602,845 of JAKFHU010002080.1, forward strand.
AATATCATGTTCTAAAAGATGTTATTTACTAAATATGATTAAAGTTGAAAGAAAGATTTAATATAATTTTAGATTATGCTTCATAAATTCACCTATCATTAAAGGAAATGTGAGATTGGATCAAAGAAGCAAGACATCTTCCAAGAATAGTTGCTCTGAAACTATGGCCTTTTATTTCAGTGTGGATAATGCATTGAGTAATTGTAACATGTTTTGTTATATATGGCCCCTAACATGTGCATCCCCTCTTATTTGGAGAAAGATTTATTTCTGCCACTCAGTAGCATGAGCTTTTATTCAGTGAGTGTTCACTATATAGCCAAATACCATGTTAGCCACTGTACATGCATTTTGCCATATAATCCTTACAACCAGCCTGTGATTTGAGCATTCTTATTAACTATATTCACATTTAAAAGTAAGGAAATTAAGATTTATAGGATTTAAAGACTTGCCCAAAGGCATACAAATATAAAGTGCCAGAGCCAAGATTTGCACTTAAGCCTTACTTCAGAGCCATCGGTTCAAACTACTATGTACTATATATGTGTTCATTTTCTAAATCCAATTTCCACTTAATATTTTATGTTCTCTGAAAATAATCAATGAATTTGAACATTTATAACTACACACTTTGAAGCCTGAATATCTCTGAAGCAGGAAATGAAAAATTAGCACATTGAGAGACAGAATATGCTATGAGAATGTAAATATGTGTATCATGTCAGACAAGCGTGACAATGCTCAATTTCACAAGCAGAAATTCCTTCAAAAGTCTTATTCTAATTTGATTAAAGGGAGTTAAACAGAGGAATTTTAAGGATGCTCCAAGTTTTCAGGTGTATGCTGAAAACTTAGTGTCTTGTTTCGGAAATCATTTCATTTCTCTTCTTCAGGTCTGAGTTAAGTAAGTGAATAATGAAAAATAACAGATGGACATGAATAAATAACATTGATAAGATCATTGTGGGGATACTTGTTTCATTGTCATTAATTTCTTAATTTTTTCTAGAGAATATATCATAAAGTTGAACGTTTTAAAAACCACATTGTTGCTTCATTTTTATGGTAAATGTGCATACAAAATAGCTATTGCAGTAAATAATAAGTTACATAAATAAATAACTCTATTTATAATAAAAGGTTTCATTGAAAGATTCTATAGGTGTAAGATATACTTGCTGAAATGTAAATCATTAGTCCATAAACTATTCTTATTGATTCATGTTAGAATAATACTGACAATAATAATAGTTATTGACTCTGGCACTTATCCTCTTTGTGAGTTATCATCATTACTAATGCCAGTGAAGCTCAATCACACAATGACTATTAATATCACTCTTTGTTGAGTCTTTCCCGTGTGCCAGGCACTATGCCTTACACATCAAATGTTCTTAGTACTTAGTTCTTCGTTCCCATTTCACAGATGAGAAAATAGAAGCTTCAGGAAGTTTAGTAATTTTCCCAGTGACAAACAAGTACTAGTATGAAGCTGAAATGTCTAACTCCAAGCCCAATATCTTATATGCTGTGCTTTCCTACAGCTTGCTGCTCATTTTCTTTTGTTTTATAAGTAATAATAATATCGAAGAATATGAAACACTAATAAGTTAGGGGAGTTTGATATATAGCTCTTTAATATTTATAATTAGACTTTGGCACTTAGCTTAGTAAGAAAAAAAAGGAAATACTGTATATCTGATTCCATCATTGTTACGGACAGTAGTATGCAAAGTTGTACAGACCTGGTTTATAACTGACTTTAAAAGCTCTACATTCTCCTCTTGCTTCTCCAGCAACAATATCAATATGATTTGGGGGAATAAGAAATGCTAAATTATGTCATGTGTGACAGGTTTGAATTACTTAATCCTGTAATTTTCTGGAAATATTTATGATTATGATACACACCATATATGTCATGGGGCAAAAGAGGATCTATCCATAAGTATATAATTTGATATTTATTGACAGATTATGCTGATGTTAAATTTGTAGAAATGGTAGAATTTTTTCCAGGGATGCCACTTAGTGTTGGATTGTTGTGCAGTATATTTGCACTGTTTGAAATAATTGGAATATTTCTTATTATTGTGCAGGTGTCCTTGTATTTAATAGTGTTAATATTTATGTTAATTAAGAGAAATATAAAGGAGCAGATCAGTTATTTGCAGAAAGCAGTTGTAAATAGCTTTTCTACAGAGGTTTAGGATGTTTTTCCTAGGAAAAGACACAGTTACATGACCTCCGATTAATCTGTTCCCTTTTATTTGATTTTTTGAATAAATAGATTGCTCTATGTTTTCAAAGTAAAAAGGATGATATATTCTAATATTGCTGTAGCATTTGAAATGGCGCAGATAAAAGCCTATTTAGGGGGGCATAAGATCACCATAAGCCTCTTGTCAGTTTCCAACGAATTCATACATATCAAAAAGGACTCAGAGAAAAATAACAAAGAGGAAAGATAATGAGCCGTCAAAGCGAATGCTTAATGCAGCTTCACTGTGGCATTAATCAGACTGTATGTGGGTGAGGGTCAAACCAGCTGAGGTCAATAGAGAAGATTTTGGTAAAGGCAAAAAGGAGAACTAAGCTAGTGATTTCAGACAGATTGAAATTTTAAAAGTGAAACATAAAGGTCACAAAATCAGATTCAGTTTGCTGAAGCGCAGTGGGCAAGTTTTAATGACTTCTCAGCAGAGCTTTTTAAGAGAAGCACTCGAATTTGAACTATCCAAACTAAACTTTTTTTTTAATCAACAGGAAAAGAGATGGGGTACTTTAAAGATTAAATAAAATTATAAAAGTTGCCTTTAGTGAGGAATTTCACTACTTTGGATGATTAAGATAGCTTCTTCAAAAAAGAATTTAAAATGTGTACAGGCTTTATTCAACACACATAATTTAGATATCACTTTATATCACAGATGAGCAATATGTGTATATATGCACATATATAGTTTTAAAGATGTGTTTATAAGATATTTTCAGTAATTAAATATAGGCGCTTTTTATAAGACTTTACAAAGGCTGTAAATTGTATTTTCTGAGCTTGCTAAATCCCTCTTTAATAAATGCTAAGTGGGAGAGAGGCAGTAAAATTGTTTTTCTCCATCTATTTTCACTGTAGAGAGAAAAAGGAGGCAAAAAAAGACGAGCAGGAGGAAAAAGAGGGAAACAAGAACAGGAGCACAAAATCTTGTGTATAATCCAAATATTTACTTTCTTGTCAATTCTCTTGTTGAAGTGTTAAACAAGTTTTATTTCTCTCAGGATTTCTTTTCAAATATATTTATTATTATTGAATTAAGTTTATTGAAAGGTTACATGGTAAGGTATCTTACAAGGACTATCGAGGGCTCAAAGATTATAAAATATATTTGGTCTTTGCAATATAATGACGCTTTCATAAGCAACCGCGTATTTGACATTTTTGGTATCTGGAATAAATAGTACTTTATATAAATGGTGACTTAAAGGTTAATATCATAGTTCTATGTTGATGTAACTTTTACAATTCCTGATTCTCCTCCTTTAGAAATGTGTACATATTTCTCTATTTAGGCACAGATAGTATTCCTTGAAAAGAAATGTAGTTAAATCTATTATATTGGCGTGTGTTAGAATCATATTAATATTAAGGGTGTGTATATATATATATTTTATATATATAGTTTTATTCTACTAAGCTAATGGTGCAGTCCTTCCATTAACAATGCCACCAATTAGTTCACTCAAGCATTCTGGATTATTATAGTCTTCTCTTAGACTTTCTGCCTGTAGTCATTCCCAATTACTCAGTAATCTCAGGTTCAATAACCAGATTTTTAGATTTTCATATGCCAGGACCTTTAACTACATTCCTAGCCTCATCTTATCTGCTTTTACATTCTTAGTACATAATGTTATATATTGCAGTGTTCATTAGATGGAAGAATTCATAAAGAATGAAGGGATAAATCTTGTTTCATGCATATTTACAGTTTTCAAATAATGATAATGAAAGATTCATTTTTCTCTTCAGAATTACACAAAATTATGGTAAAAATGAACTAATATTTTAAATACGTTTTTGGACCATAAAACGGACTCAATATGTGTTAAATCATATGACTTTTAAATTTACAGTAATCTTGGAAATTAGACACAGCAGGAATTAATATTCTAATTTATAAAGGGGAAATTTTATCTGTGATAGGTAAAGGGTTTTGCCAAAGATTTCTCCCCCAGTAAAATGTACCTGCACTGGAATCTGGGACTCTTAACCATGAGTTCTTTACCTCTTTCCATTATACCTAGGAAGAAAATATACCCCAATTTTTTTCCAGGAAAATTCTACCTAATACGTAGTATCTTGAATTGATCATTAATTGTGCCCTGTTTCACTCTTAATAGTGTCCCATAAATTATAAGACCACCATAACTATAGCTTACAGTGATAAATAAGAAAAAAAATCAGAAATAGACTATACCAAGGATAGGTTATTTTGATGCCTGTGTTGATCAGATCATATTAGCTTATTACTATTAATAATATAATAATCATCTCCTTTAATTGATTCACTTACCATGTAAATATTTATCATGACTTTGACATAGATTCTTACTATTTTATCCTATTGTTTGAAAACTACTGAATTTTCTATGAGTGTCTCTAAATGTCCGAAAAAATTTAAGGTACTACATTATGTGAAAATGGACTCATGGCAGATCCAAACTAGTCAAGCTTGACATGCCAGCCATGAGATGGGATGAGAACATGGAGCCACTTGCTTTGTAACAGCTGGATTAGGTTGAGTAAAATGAGACTCTTTCTGATTAATCAGAACTCAAGTCTGATTAGAACACAAGTCAAAATGGGCATTAGTCTGTGTTCCCTATATAAATTAGTAACTTACTACAAAGCTAAGTAACATTTCACATTTTTTTCTGATCTGATAGCCTTAAAACTGGTGGTGTGAAAACTGAGTGTATTTCGACACATACTTATTTTTTGTAGTTAATGTATTTCTCTTCAGAAATGAACTCTTGACACTAATGATACTGGCTTTTTGTGCAGTTTCAAAAATCTGTTTTGTTAAGAAAGTTATAATTATTGATACTATTCTACAGAAAATAGCATACTGCTTTAATGTTTTTCAATATCTTTTCAAAATAGGTCATTATTCTTTTAATCTATTTCCAAATAAGAAAAGATTTGACAGAGGTTAAGATTTGTTCAAATTCATCAAGCCCAGAGTATGTATAGAATACATATGTGAGATGTGAGGGGTGTGTGTGTGTTTAAATGGCACATAACCCTTCCAAATCACTTAGAGAAAATTGCTTCTGACAATCCTATTATGGGAAGCATAGGACAGGAATGAAAAATCTATGGTCATGTCTATTCACAAAATTGTTTAAAATAAGTCTAGTTTAAAACAGCACACTAACATGACTATTATTTCTATATGATCCCAGATAACTATTTTGGCTTAAAATTTATACAAGTCTATTTAGATAAGTTTGTAGTATGTTAAAATTGGAAACGTTTCAAGGAGAATATGAGAACTGCAAGGTCCTTGTAACATCCATCACTGAATGTGACTGGATTGAAAATCTATAGTGAGCTATCTGAACAAACTTTTGCAACTTTGGTTCTGCTGTTATTGAAGAGTCTACCACATATAATAACATCATACTACCCTATTAATTGTGTTCTTAAAATTGTTCTAATTCCTGAAGTCTATTTCTAAAATAAAGTGTAATACAAGTGGTTAAAAGGTTGATAAATATTATTTTATAATTTTGATCTCATTTCCTTATGTTTATTATATTAAATTTTCTACCAAAGAGGCCATTATAGTTTAGGGGAAAATGCTTGACAACAGACTGGGTAAGGCAGAATATTTCAAATGGTGAGGAAATAATGATTTACAACTTCTACAGTTAAGTTTATTTCTTTCTTATTGTATTTGATCATCCTGGCCCAGATATTCACTAATTATTTTTACAGATAATTAAAAAATATCAAAAAGTGGTACTTCTATTAAAATCTCCAGCAGGACAGGTTTCATGTTCAGGATGTGCACAAAGCTATTTTCATTTGTTTAGAATGTTAACTGGACAAAGAGCATTTGTTGTTTGTTTGAAATTACCAATATAAAATGAAGCATCACCTGTAACAAGGAAGAAATTATTGCTGAATGGTAGACATATTTTGCATCTGTTTATGTCTTAATAAGAACGTCCTTGCTTCAAAAAGTAGGCACAGAGAAATAGGGATAGAGTTTTTTAGTTGGCCTTAGTGTTCTTTTGGCTACTTGGATATGTTACCATACAGGTCTGTGCCCATTACATTTACTCACCAAAACTTGTCCGTGGATTTATTATATTGAATCAATACACTACTTGGAAACTCAGTTTCCTCCACCATTGGCTTATTTTCATGAGTGTTGTTAATGGTAAAATTTATCAATTTTTCAGATATTGAATTATTTTAAGCCCTGGTTTTGTCTACATTAAAACAATTAATTTCAGATATATTTTTATTTATTCACATTTGAGTTCCTTTAAAAATTAACTAAGTCCACTGTTGAATATTCTTTCCCGAGCTATTTTACAGAAACATTTGTGACTTGCTAAAATTATTAGTTCTATTCCTTTTTCTCTGTAAAAGGCAGGGTTCTAAAAGAAATCTACTACACTAAGCAACTAGGGTAAAAATAGTTCAGTTTGCTTTTGTTTCTCTTATTTAGAGATATGGTGAGTTGGATTAATCTCACTTGTCAGTTACACTATCCTTCCTCTATGTAAGGTCCTTATTTTATTTTATTTATTTATTTTATTTTTTTAAAAATATTTTTAAAGATTGTATTTGTTACCCTCTCAGCCCCACTGAGACCCAATAACCACTCTTTTTTTTCTTTCCATAAAAAAACAATCTAATGTCCATAAATGTATATCTTTGACTATGACTATATCCCTGAAGAATATATGGTGGTGGTTTTAATCTGTATCATTTAAATTTTTATATTTCAAATTTATATTTTTGTTTTGTTATTTTCGCTCAGTGCGATTATTAATTGTTAATTGTTTCTAATCACCACAAGTTTCACATAGTACGTATCCATCACATATTATTTATCCATCTCCTAGTGATAGAAGCTACATTGACTTCAACTTCTGCTATCACAAACGCTTCTTCAATAATAATCTCTATACAATAATAATTCATTTCTAACTGATTTGTGTTGCCACTTGTGTCAAATTATCTATCTGTATCTATTTATCTATTATCTATCATATATATATATCATTATCTATATTCTATTTCCAAAGTCTTAATTACATTTCATTGATATTTTTGTCTACTTATCCCAACTTATTTTTCCTAATGTGTGTTAGTAGTGTATTTAATATTTGATAGGGTGAATAATTCCTCTTTTTCCTTCTTTTTCAAAATTAACATTTATATAGGTAGCATAGTATGATATATAAACGTTGGAATAAATTTGCCAAAGACATAAAAAAATTGGGTTCAGTTTTATTGACCTAAAACTTGGCATACAATAAACTTCACTAGTTTAAAATGTAAATTTGATATTTTGAAAATATGTATACAACCACTGAGAAAATACCATAATCAAGATAATGATCATATCTATCACCCCCCAAAAGTTTCCATATACCCCTTGGTAATCACAATTTCCCTCAACACCACCTCTAATTTCAGGCAACTACTGACCTGTTTTTGTCAATATATATTGGTTTTCATTTTCTAGAATTTTATATAAGTCAAATCGTACGGTATGGATACTCTGAACAAAGGGATGTTTCACTGCATGGGTGGGACACAGCAGGACGGTGTGAGATTTCATTACTCTACTCAGAACAAGGTGCAATTTAAAACTTACAAATTGTTTATTTCTGAATTTTCCATTTAACATCTTTAGAATATGGCTGATTGCAGATATCTGAAACCATGGGAAACAAAACTATGGATAAAGTTGGGGGGGGGCTACTGTATATGCTCATTTTAGTCTTCTTTTATTCTGTGTAATTATTTTGTGATTCATCCATGTTGTTTTCTCTTAGTCAATGACTTGTCTTTTCATCCCCTTAAAAGTGACTTCAGAATAGCAGAATCGCTAAATTTTTTAACTTATGTTTCTGTTTTCTTTTATGGATTGTGTTTTTGTTGTTTTATTTAAGAAGTATTTGCCAAATTCAAGGTCACAACATTTTCCTACTATATTTTCTGTGGGAGTTTTTTAGGGTTAGGTTTAAATAAAATAGAATCTATGATTCATTTTGAGTTAATTTTTGTACATGATATAAGATATGGATCAAAGTTTCTGTTTCTTTTTTCATATGAATAAACAATTATTACATGACCATTTGTTGAAAAGACTATCCTTTCTTCACGGAATTTCCTTTGCACTTGTTCCAAAAACCAACTGAGCTGAGCATATACATATGTGTGAGTCTTTTCTGTACTCTCTGGTCTGTTACACTTTCTATGCCATTACTACGCTGTTTTGATGGCTGTGGGTTTATAATAATGCTTGAAGTTAGGGAGTATAAGTCCTTGAACTTTATTCATTTCCAAGCTATTTTGACTGCTCTAGATCCTTTGCATTTCTATCTAAATTTTAGAATCGGCATATCAAACTCTACAAAAATACCTACTAAAAATTTCACTGGAATTGCACTGAATTTATGGATCATTTGGTGGATAAATGACATCTTAAAAAATTGAGACTTTCACTACAGAAATGCACTGTGTTTCATCATTAATGTTTTATTTATTAATAATTTCTTTCAAAAATACTTTTCAATTTCCAGTTTCTAGCTCTTACATAATTTTTCTGTTATCTCCAAATATTTCATAATTTTGATGCTATTGTAAATGATGTTTTTAAAAAAATTTCGATTTTAAAGAAACATAATTGATTGTTCATAGTGATCTCGTATCCTGTGGCATGTGTTAAACTCACTTATTAGTTCTAGTAGATTTTTAGTAGTGTATCATGTTGTCTGTGAATAGAGAGAATTTTGTTTCTTCCTCTCTAATCCAGATGACTATATTTGTGTGTGTGTGTTGGTGCGTGCCTTATTGCACTGACTAGAATCTCCAATAAAATGTTGACTAGGAAGAGTGAGAGCAGGTACCTTTTCCTTGTTCCCAATCTTAGGGAAGCATTCAGTCTTTCAGCATTAAGTATACTAGCTTCAGGTTTTTGTAGGTACCTTTTATCAGGTTGAAGAATATTTCTTTTTTTCTAGTTTACTGAAATATTCTTTTTTTTTTAAATCAGAACGATAGTTGGATTTTCTCAAATGCTTTTTTTTTTTTGCATCTATTGGGATGATCTTATGTGTATATGGTAAACGACATTCATTGTTTTCTAATGTTGCATTCTTAGGAAAAACCCAAATTGCTCTCGGTGTATTATCCTTTTTGTATATTGTTGAATTCTATTTGTTAAAATATTTTGAAGAATTTTTGCACCAATGTTCAGGGGGGATATTGGTCTAATGTTTCCTTCTATTATGTCTTTGCTACTTTTAGTTTCAGAGTAAGGTGGCTTCGTAGCCTAGATTAGGAATGACACATCTCAATTTTCTGAAAGACTTTATTTAGAATTGGTGTTCATTATCTTTTATATGTTGGGTAGAATTTACTAGTGATATCATGAGCATAGAATTTTCTTTGTGGAAGGTTTTTAATGGCAGAGTCTGTTTTTCATAGATACAGATTTACTCAGGTTATCCATTTTCTTTTTAGTGAGCTTTGGTAGTTCATATCTTTCAAGGTATTTTCCATTTTATCTGTGTTGTTCAACTTATTGGTATAGTGTTTTCTCATGATGTTGCTTTGTTAGTATTATTTTTTAATATTTATAAAATCCACAGTATATCTTTAATATCTATAATCATTTCTCTCATTCCTGCTACTAGATATATGTGTCCCCTCTTTTGTTCCTGATCAACCTGGCTTGAGCTTGATAAATTTTAGTGACATTTTGAAAGAGTCAGATATTTTTTTCATTGATTTTCTTTATTTTTCTTCTTTCTAGTTCACTGATTTCCACTATAATCTATATTATGTTCTTTCTCTGCTACTTTTGGTTTCATTTCTTCCTCTTTTTCTAGCTCTTAAAGTGGAAATTGAAGTAATTGATTTGAATTTTTTTATCTTTTCTAATCCAGACATGTAGTGCTACTGCTTCACCTCCAACTGATACATTTTTTTTTTCATTTTCATTCAAATCAAGCTACTTTTGAATTTATCCTTTGATTTCTTCTTTCACTTATGGACTATATGAAATTGTGCTATTTTCTAAATACTGAATGATTTTCTAGATATCTTTCTGTTAATTTGATCTCTAATCTACCTCCATTTATCAGGAATTAATTTAAAAATTTTTCCACTCACACTTTCCTTATATGGCTTAGCAGTATTTAATATATTTTATTAGAAATATATATAAATTTTTTGGGTGTAAATGCTTATAAAAAGTGAACTTATCTCATGTTACAATGTTGACTATTAATCTCTATCTCCTCCAGGTTTTTTCTAAAGCAATTTAGTGGTTTCAAAGCTTTCTTCTTTATTCCTAGGTATTTGACAATTTTTGTTACTATTTATATGATATTAGTTCTTTCAATATTTAATTGATTATTACTCTTTAGGGAAATAATTTTGAGTTTTATATGTTTACCTTCTATGCAGAAACCTTTACTTTTTAAAATTAAATAGTTAGAGGTTTGTATGTATATATGTATTTTTTAGCTATTTTTATTGCATTTTAATTGTATGTAATCATTGACAGAGAATATACTCTTTATAGTCTTGATTTTTGCAATTTATGAACGTGTCCATTGTGCCCTTTATAAGATCTATTTTTCTTAAGTTCATGTATGCCCTATAGTAATCTTTATTGTCAGCTTGAGTAACACACATTAACATATTGGATATATCAATTATATATTTATACATTTGTTTATTGGTGCCTTCATAATTATTCAATTTATAAAAAGGCAATGTTAAAAAGTATCTCCAACTCTAATCCCACCTAATATCACTGTTTTGTTCATCATTTTCACCTACAGTTTCATCAGTTGTTTCTTTATATATTTGGAGCTACATTTTTAGATATATGTGTACATTGATACTTTTTATATTTTAAGTTATTTTTTCTTTAACTACTACATAGAATTTGACTTTGTCCTTTATGATTTGTACACTTAAATTCTATTTTTAATTATAAATTGCTTACATAGGCTTCATTGGCTTATAATTATCTTACATTTAAATTGTCATAGTATTATTTTTAAACTTTGTTCTTTTAAATGTGTCTCTTATAGATGTTAGATACCCAAAACTTGTTTTCATACACATATGAAGTTAATGCTTTGATTATAAGTTTAACTTAATTATATTTACTTTAATTACTGTTATAGTATGATTTACTGTTGCTTTTCTATATTATATTCATTTATTTGTCACAATTCCATTTTACACTCTGTTTTTATCTTTCTATAGAAAATTAGAAAGATTTGTAATATTGGCTTGAAATATAAGAATTTCTGCTTATTCACATATATATATAAACTCATAGTTATGTTTCTATTTTTCGATCCATTCCTTGGCATCATCTTGGAACCCTTTGGTCCATAGATATCATGCTATCCAATAAATATATCATATTGATATTATATAAAATTTCTTGATTGTAATGAATATACTATGTTTAAGACTTTGTTTCTTATTTTTTATTTATTTTGATAACATTAATCTTTACCAAGTAATTTACTAATCCTTGTTGTTCATATCCCAAATCTATGAAATACTGAAATTATTTATTTTCTTTCTATAGTACATTGTTCAAGTATATTAGCATGCCAAAGACTGTTTTATTTTGTCATTACATTTATCTGCCAGTTTGCTGGACAAAAATTTTAGATTATAATTTTTTTCTGTCATTCTATTTAACAATATTACTCATTTGACGTCTCATAACTAGGGTTGCTGTGAAGACCCATAAATATTTACTATTTTTCCTTCAACTGATAAGATTTCCCTTTTTGAAGAATTTAGAACTTCCCACATAGTGTAAGTTAATTTTAAAAATTCTATCCTGCTTAGCACTGTCAAAGCTCTAATAATCTGATTTATATTATCCTATTTACAAGTTATTAAAATTTTATTTTTGGTTCCTATATTTCTTGCTTCCTCCCTTTTTTGATTCAACCAACTTTGTTCTAGAAGAGTTCGAACCGTATAGGCTTTCTTTAGTTGTAGCTACACATTTATCTCACTCATTATTTCAACTATAATATTTTATTATTTAATATCACCATTGTTTATATTTGCATTCATATTTGATCATACTTCCTTTGTTTTTAGAACATTATCAATTATTTATATGCTTAATTTTTTAGGTTATATTTTCCTTTAATTCTTTTGATTTTGCTATCTCTTGTTCAGTGTGCTGTCTTTTATAGTGCTTTGCAGTCCTTCTATATCAATTATTTTTGTAAGTTCATATTCTTTTGGAACTATGATCTGCCCTGAGTCATAATAACAAACTGAGGGTAGGGGAAAAAGACTAATTTCTGGTTTATACCTTATGTAGAGTCTTTAGGAGGAGAGGGAGAGGGGTGGGGCATGTCTCAAAGTACAAATCTACTGCCTTTACAATCTGGTCTCATTTGTCCACCCACCTCTTCATATTATAATATAACATGCCCTTCTGAGAATTTTCCTGTACCTCCACTTGGGAACTACTCAATTCTAAGATCCATATGACAAGATTAAAGCTACTACTTCCATATAATGACAAGGTAATCAGAGGAGTAGGAAACAATTCAATTCCCAGGGGTAAAAGCATCACCTATACCTATTGCACATCCCTCACTCCACTTGCCCCCTGATGTGACATTGTTTTTCTTCACCTTTTGATTCAAGGATTAGTTATTGTTATTTCTATTATTTAGAATAATTACAGAGCAGGTTATAATATATCTAATACGAAGGAAAGAAAGGATTTATATATAATAGCCTCTCATCCTATATTAGTTAAACTCCCCCCTATCTTTTCTCAGATGCAATTTTTTTCCTCAACAACAGAATCTAATTCTGACTGTGCTTCCAGAGAATTATCAAAATTTTAATATTAATTTTTGACATAAAATTTTTTTTCTATTTATTTGGGTGGTGGGGGAATAGTAGCCTATGTTTATTAACTCTTCTTAAGAACAAGTAGCTTCTCTTGTAATTTTCTACATATTTTATTGCTTATTAATTTTTCATAATTAGGTAAAAGTTTGTCCTAAGATAGAACAATGCTTTACATATATGTAAAATAAATATATATTTTATATATTAAATATATATAATTCACTCTAGGATATGTACATATACAGCCATACATACATAATGCACACATATAGTCATGTATAATCATATACATATCCACTATATGGAACTTTATGAAAGATACTCTTTAAAATTCTGATCTTGAGATGAAAGATTAATATATAATCTATAAGTTGTGATATCTCTGTTTTGCTGTATGTTTTGGGAGACCTCGTTTATAAGTGAGTAGTATAATTTTATTGCTATTATACAATTTAAATAAAGAAATGACAGAGGCCAATCACTGAGCTCTGCATCTATACATTAGCATGATTCTTGGCCAAGAAAAACAATGGAGGCTTTACTCAGTCTTATGTGTAAATTCAAAGGAATAAAGCTCTTTCTTGGCCCAATTTTCCAGACAAATAAGCTTATCATTGATATATTAAGCACTTCGCTGGTGCACTAATTTTTCCTTTGGATCATTGTTTAGAATGCTAAAGCATAACATTTTGTCTAGTAAATTCACTTTTACCTAAACCTTCAAATAGTACAAATGAACATGTATTTTATAACTTATCCAGGTAGATTATATTAGTTTTCTAGGGCTACCATAACAAAATACTATAGATTGGGTGGCTTGAACAATGGATATTAATTTTCTCATAGTTTTGGAGAGTTGAAGTCCAAGATCAAATGCCAGTAGAGTTGATTTCTTCTAAAACCTCTCTCCTTGGCCACCTTCTTTCTTTGGGTTCATGTGGTCTTTTCTCTGTGTGTTTGTGTGTGTGTGTGTGTGTGTGTGTGTATTCCTGGTGTCTCTTTGTGTGTCTGGATTTCCTCTTATAAAGACTCCAGTCAGATTGGAATAAGGCCTACTGTGATAGCCTCATTTTGATTTAATGGCCTCTTTAAAGGCACCTGTCTCCAAATACAATCACATTCTGAGGTACTGAGGGCTAGGATTTCAACATGTGACTTTTGGAGGGGGAGGGGACAAAATATAGCCTAAGGTTTCTGCTCAGTAAAGATTTTTCAGAACATTAGTGCAGAAAAAAAGGTGGAACTGTATCATAAGAAATAATACAACTTTTAAAAAATTAATTATTTGGGAGATTGAATTACTGAGCAATTCAATGAAAATAAAGGAATCTACCTTCTTTTATTTATTGGCACAATTGTTTAGGGGATTTTTGTAGAAAGAGTATTTAATTTGAGAACAGAAAATATACCCTCTAGATTTAGCATCCTTTTCTATTAAAGTAATGATCCTTATTAAGTCCCTTGACTCCTCTAGGACTTGTCATTCTTTTCCATAATATGTTTATAGAACAGTGTTTGGGAAGATCAAATGAATTATGCATTTGCAAGTTCTACTATAAGTATAAATAATTATATATTTTATATTGCTACCATAAATGAAATTATGATGTTTGTGCAACACATTTTTGACAAAAATATATATTTTCTCTGTCATTTTAAATGGATATAATTAGTATTAACTTTATTGGAAAACTTTATGGGAAACTTTTTATAATTTGACAATCTCTCCAGTACCCTAAGTCTGTGGAGTAAATAAATATTTGTTGAGCACCTACTAGGTATAAAATACTACACTGGGTGTTGTGGATGATACAAATATAAACAGAACTTATTTTTGACTTTTAAGGCAATTGTTTCTAATGAAAGTAATACCAAACTGAATACAAAAGGCAACGACTACATGAAGTGTGGTTATAGCCTATGAGGGTTTGTAGAGAGTCATGATAATAACTGTTTAGAGCAGAGTTAGGAGATCAAAAAATACAATACATTTTAAGAAAGTAATTGAAAACGAGAAAGATTTCAGGAAACTAGATCAATTTAAGAATTCATAGTATGAATTTGAGTGAAGTAAAAAGGTCCTAAAATAAAGTAACATTTCAGAAATAGATAAGGGGAATATAAATGACAGGAACATTTAAAGGCAGAGTTTGCAAGCTATTAGAATTTTCTTTTCCTGCAACCTTCACTCTGTGATAGTATGCATTGTACTTTGCATCAATATTAACGTTTGTGTTCTTTTGACCCCCTATTTGAATCTAAGCTTCATAGAGGCAGAAATACTACTATATTTCTTTGTTTTTCTTCTAACAAATAGCATGAGCATATTTACATAAAACATTCATATTAATGTTTAAAAATTGGACTGTATTGAAATAGATGGAATCCACAATTTCAATACTAGACAATAGTGGGGGAAGAAAGTAGAAAGGGGTAATATGATTTACATAAACACAAGTTAGGAAAACAGTTCTCCTGGGGAAGATGTTGAATTCACTCTGGGCTGGATCTAGTTTAAGAGGCTGGAGTTACAAGTAGATGGCAATGTTAAATAAATTATTAGACATGTTTTGTTGTCTCCTAGGGATGTATAGGTAGGGAATTTACTCATATGTTAGGAATAAATAAGAGAAAGCAATCTCATTAACACATTATTATTCAAATTCTTAAATTGATGGTTTTACCAAACATGAAGTTGAGAAAAACAGGCAATGATAGAACTTTAGGAAAATCAGAAGTTAAAAGGCAGAGAAAAGGGCGAAAAAACCCTGCTTTATAGCGTTTAGAAAGGTGGAAACAGGAAAGTAAAATGTTATATAATGCCAGAGAGGAGAGCAAATGTCAAGAAGTCAAGGTAAAGAATGTGAGGAAATCACTGGTCTGTGACTTTAAAGCTTCAGTGTATTAATAGGAAGAAGTCAGTTGAAGGGTAGAGATAGAAAAAGACAAGGAAGAGAGGGTACACTTTTTGGAATGAGGACTCGGAGGATGCAGAAGAGCACATGATCAAACAACAGAACAGAGGGGTAAATACAGGAAGGAACAGTTTTGAGAATATACAAAGTAGGCATAAGCAATTTGAGGAAACCAAATTTAATGGCTTCAGCAAAGTTGCAAGCAAGGTCACCTGATGACAGAGAACAAGTAACAACATGTTTTGGTGATTAAGAAAAGTAGAAAATGTTTCCTAAGGACAAGAGGTGGGCAAAAATGGTAATCAACAAAGAAGACTCATGTGAGATATGTTTATGGTGATCCATCATTAATAATAATCTCCGGGAGTTTAAAGATTTAAATTCTAGAAGTAGTTCTGCCTCTAAAACATAAGATGTTAATACTAGGTAAATTATTTAAGGTTTCACTTTTGGCTTTTCCAATTGTAAAATATTTTTAAAGGTATTCATCTGTTCAAAATGCTTTTGTGATTCATAATGAATCCAGAATAAACTCCTAGTGAATCATAGTGAATCTCATTGAAAGTGAGTATCTCAGGATTTGAAAAAGAGCAGGTTGCTATAAAGCCATGTATGACTAGAACCATCACTGTTATAATATAAATCTTGAGGAAAAACTTCAAAATGTTGATGTGTTATACATATTTTATATATAATAATATGTACATATACATGTATACATATATGAACATAATAAAATATGTTCTGAAGAACTAATCCTCTATTAAGTTACTGAACAGCAGTTTTAGGTCAAATGACTTAAAATTAATCTCACAAATGATTTTTGGTTTAAATTAATTGAATTAAATTAGTTCAACCAGTTATTTTGAAACTGTATATGTAAACATTTATTACCTCAGTTTTTATTTTGGTTGCTTCATGGATTATGTTGATATGTACTCTATGTTCTCTGAACACATATGCTGAAAAATAATTGGCAGATACAACTAATGAAACCTTTTTATTTTTCATTGTTAGTTCTATACCATAGACTTACTTTGTTTGTTCTATTTTGAACAGTGCCCCGCTTTATCTTCCTTAAGAGTGGCTATTTCCGGCAGGACTTTTATTTAAATTTCAAGTTTATTTAATCTGTACTTGTAGTTGTTTAAATTTAAGAGATGCTCACATCTCCCAAATCTGTAGTTCTTTAATCCTATACGATTGCTTGTCCTAGCTAATTAAGATACAGTTCAGTGTGATTTTCTTTAAGTTAAGGTTCTTCATTCATCTTCACTTCTCTCTCTCTGAAATGACTTCAACAGATGTTAAAGAGGAAAAAATTCTCTTTCCCCTAGTGGCAGCTCTGAAGGGAAGTTATAGACTTGACAAGGCTTTTGAGTGGAAGACGATTACTTCCAGGTTAATTACTAACTAACACATTTGCAGAAAAGTCTTTGATGTCTTAAGTTTCTTTATTGAATTAATGAGCATCCTCTTGTCTATACTTATGCCCCATCCTTGAACTTTTTCTCCAAGTACTTACTGTATAACTGTCCAATGTCTAATGAGGTTTTCTCCATTGTTATCTCCGAGGATTTTTTTAAAATTTTGCATTTTATATTTCATTCTGTGATCCATTTTGAGTTAGTTTTTGTGGAAGGTGTAAGATCTGTATCTAGATTCATTTTTTATTGCAGCTGTCCCAGCACTATTTGCTCCGTTGCATCAGCTTTGCTCCTCTGTCAAAGATCAGGTGACTACATACATGTGGGGATGTTTCTGGAACTTTTATTGCATTCTACTGATCAATTTGTCTATTCTTTTGCTAATATCACACTGTCTTGATTACTGTAGCCTTATAATAAATCTTGACATCAGGTACTGTCAGTCCTCTTTGTTCTTTTCTTTTTCTTTGTTTTGAATTGAGTATTCTGGGTTTTGCCTCTCCATATAAACTTTAGAAACATTTTGCCAAAATCCAAATAATAGTTTGCTGGGATTTTGATTAGGATTTTGTTGAATCTATAGATAAAATTGGAAAAAACTGACATCTTGGCAATATTGAGTCTTCCTATTTATTATCATTTAAATATCCATTTATTTAGTTATTTTTTGCTATATTTCATCACAGTTTGTAGTTTTTCTCATGTAGACCTTGTATGTATTTTGTTAGATTTATACTTATACTTTGTGAGATGCATACACGTTAAGACTTGTTACGTTTCTTAGAGAACTGACCTCTTTACCATTGTGTTATGTCTGATAACATTTATTTTTTCAGAAGTCTGCTCTGAAATTAATGTAGCAACTCATGCTTTATTTTGATTTGTGTTAGTGTGGTATATCTTTCTTTAACCATTTACTTTTAATTTATATGTGTCTTTATATTTAAAGTAGGTTTCTTATAGGCAACTTATAGTTGGGTCTTGTTTTTTGATCTACTCTGACAATCTCTATCTTGTTCTTCATGTTTTTAGATCATTGGTGATTAGGTTATTATTGATATCTAACAAATTCATTGCTTTTTTTTTATTTGTGGCTCCTGTTCTCTATTTCTATTTTTGCCTTCTACACATTTCTGCCTTTTGTGGTTTTAATTGAGCAATTTGTGTGATTTTATTTTCTGTCCTTTCTTAGCATATCAATTTTACTTTTTTTTTTTTACCATTTTAAGTGGTTGCTCTAGAGTTTGCAATATTCACTTACAACTAATTAAGTCCACATTCTAATAACACTATACCACTTCACAGGTAGTGAAAATTACTCCTGACAAAAAGTATTCCTAATTTCCTCTTTTCATGTCTTGTATCACTGCTGTCATTTCACTTATATAAGCGTGTGTGTGCGTGTGTGTGTGTGTGTGTATAATCAAATACATTGTTGCTATTACTATTTTGAACAAACTTATCTATTAAACCAATTAAGAATAAGAAACATAAAGGTTTTTATTTTACCTCTATTTATTTTTTCTTGGATGCTCTTCTTTCCTTTATATAGATCTGAGTTTCTGATCTATATATTTTCCTTCTCTCTGAAGGACTTTCTTTAACATTTCTTGCAAGGCAGTTCTAGTGACAACAAATTTCCTTCGTTTTTGTTTGTCTGAGAAAGTCTTTATTTCTTTTTCACTTTTTAAGGATAATGTCACAAGATACAGGATTCTAGGTTGGTGGGCTTTATTTTTCCCTTTTGAAACTAAATACTTAATTTCATTCTTTTCTTGCATGCATGATTTCTGAGTAGAAGTTGGATGTTTTTCTTATTGTTGTTATTCTATTGATAAGATACATTTCCTTTGGCTTCTTTAAGATTCTTTCTTTATCTTTGATTATCTGAAGATTACATATGATATGTCTAGGTGTAGTTTTTTTTTTTTTTTTTGGTGTTGATGGTGGTGGGTTTTTTGTTTGTTTTTTTGTTTTGTTTTGTTTTGTTTGACATTTATCCTGCTTTGTGTTCTCTGCACTTCCTGGATATGTAGTTTGGTGAATGACATTAGCTTGGAGACAATTCCTGTCATTATTGCTTTGTATATTGCTTCTCTTTCTTTCTTTCTTCTCCTTCTGCTATTCTCATTACGTGTATATTACACGTTATAGCTGTGCCACAGTTCTTGGATATTCTGTTCTGGGTTTTTTTTTTTCCAGTCCTTTTTTATTCTCTTTGCTTTTCAGTTTTGGAAGTTTCAGTTGTCATATCCTCAAGCTATGAGATTATTTTTTTCTTATCTGTGTCCAGTCCACTATTGAAACCATCAAAGACATTCTTCATTTCTTTACAGTGCTTTTGATCTCTAGCATTTCTTTTTGAATCTTTATTAGAATTTCTCTCTCTCTGCTTACATTATCTATCTGTTATTGCCTATTGTGTACTTTTTCCATTAAATCCCTTAACATATTAACCATAGCTTTAAAATTTCTTCACTTGATAATTCCAAAATTACTGCCATATCTGGCTCTTGTTCTCATGCTTTTCCAGTCTCTTCATACTATGTTTTCTGCCTTCTGGTGTGTCTTGTAATTTTTTGTTGAAGGCAGACGTGAAGTAATGGGTAAATGGAATTGTGGTAAATAGGCTATTAGTAACTTAATGGGAAGGTGTAGGGAGAGGGGAAGCATCCTCCAGTCCTATGCTTAGGTCTCAGTCTTTCGGTAAGCTTGTGTCCCTAGACTATGAACTTCACCAATACTTCTCACTCCCCCTCCCCTTTTGGGCAGTTGGCACAGAATGGCTGGAGGGAGCTGGAATTTTGTATTTTCCTTTCACCACATGAAAGACTAGAAAGGCCTTGAGTTGGGTGTTTTCCTTCTCTCAGATAAGTTAGGCTCTCATATAGTTTCAGCAGTTTAAGCTCTGGTAAAATAGCTTCTCCTGAGAACAAGCCTTTTTAGAAAGGAGAGTATACTATGAAATATTTCAAAATGGTTTCTCCTCCCGACTGGGCCCCCCCTAGAGTTTATCTTTCAGTTTTGCCCATTTTAAGCTTCCAGCAATTCATCAATTACAGTTCAGGTTTTTCCACCCCAGTGGTACTGGTTCCCATGGAGGTTTATGCTCATGGGTTTCTGCTTCAGTAGGTTGTGATTCTCTATATCCACCTGTCTGTCTCTCTAATTTTACGGCAGCAGTTTGCCCTGGGATGTCCCTTCTCTAAAGTAAGGAAAAAGCATTGTTCATTCTTCAATTTGTTCAGCTTTTTACTTGTTGTTAAGATGTAATGAAGACTTTTAAGCTCCTTACCTGCTGAGATAGAAGCAGTATTTTAAAAATTGGCCATGTTCCTAGGAAAGACTGTGAGGAAATCTTAATTTTTAGTTAATGACCTTAGTAAGAATATAGTTTGTTTTTTAAAAATTAGCAACACTTAAAATAGTCTGTGAGACATTTTAATGGCCTTTTCCTTTGTTTGAAATAAATTTTCAAACATTTTAGGTTTTTTTCCTATAAAAAGGTTTGAAAAATAATCTTATTCTTTTTGTTGTTGGCTATGCAGCTGAACTCTTAAAAATAGGTAAATTTGCCTTGGCTTTATTTAAACAGATTTTTCTTAGCAGCATTTGCTCTGGCAAATCAGTTGATTATGCTAGGATTTCTGCTTACTTTTATCAAAACAAAAAGATATATCAGCTGAAATTTAGGGCTGCAGTCAGTCAAACTGCCATCTCAAAACTTGTCTTTACCATCTGGTTTGATACCTTCTTGACATGATATCTTTTTGATGGCTGATATTACAGGAAACTCCCCATCAACACAGGCAGCATTCCTAGACATCTGCAACTTCTTTAGAATCAACAAAAATGTTCTGATGAAGTAGCTGTGACACCTACCTCAGCAAATGCTGAATTTTTGCCAACCAGAAAATGTACTTCCTCATCCTGTTGCAACTGCTGTCTTGGGAAAACTTACTATCACAATAACCCCAGACTAACGTTCTTAGTCAGATGCCCTCATTTTGTTCTGGGTGTTCAAACACGCCTCTGACTCCCTAGAAAGGGGTGAAGTTACTTTTCGTAAGTGGGCATTTGCTCTTTAGCTCTCCTAATTGTATGAGGTACACCAGTTCTTTGTCATCCTGTGCAGGGGATTTGTGTCAATCTCTTCAAATTATTGCTTCTCAACCAGTTTTGGATTATGAGGCATATTACACACATTCCCCCACACCAACCAAGGCAAAGGAGTGTTACGAATCACAGCCGGAGCGTAGCCCTTGTCTAACAAATTATCTTTAAGATATCTACTCTTAATCCCTTTCATTATCTGCATATATTTCTTTGTAAATCAATCATGTAATTGCTTCTAGACCTCCTACTATGAAATATCCTCATGGTTGTCTATTTCACATTTTACTTAGTGTTGTATGTCCATGAATTCTTGGTGACTCAATTGAAATGTCCAGTTTCACATCATATTACACATATAATTGTTAAAAAATTTCAGACAGATGTAATTTTTTATAAAAGTGTTTATAATAAAAAGTCCTTTAGGTTAAAAAGACTACATTGTGTAGAAATACTGTAGAATGCTTGCAGGAAATAAATACCATTCCACAAAGGAAGCATCTCAAGGAGCTGTCTTGGATGTTGTGATTGCTAAGAAAATTCTTAAAGCTTTCATTTTGGAATTTTTGTTAAAAAACACTTACATACAATAAAAGAAAACCAGCTGCTTCACTTTATAGTGTTAAAGAAAAAAATTATTCAGTGATGCATGTTAAAGCATGGTAAGACAGATTTTATTCAGGACTATCATGAGGTTATAGGGACCACTGTAATGGAATTTTGCAGTGGGAAAGAAAGATTGGGGTGAACCCTGAATGCGTCACAGAAAAGTGGGAATTTATAGCCATAATGCAGGGTATGCAGGGCAGGGGTCAGTGGATGAAAAATTACTAAGAGGAAACATCAGATGTAAGAGGATTCTGGCTAAACCAACTTAACAGGATGGACAGGCCAGGGTGATCAGACATCACCCGGGGGAGATGAGAAACCTAGTCAGATATTGAGGGTTACAAGATATTGGGAATAGGAAGTTCTTGCTAAACTGAATTAACAGAGTTCTTTGCTAAAACAGTATTTTATAAGGAAATGCATAGATGTGCCTAGAAGAAAGTTCAGAAACCTCAGTAAAGTTTGATGAGTCAGAGAATCTTTGTCAATAGCTATTCCTGCTTTTAGAACAATAACAATAAAATTAGTGTCTGACTTATGCATTATTTAACTCCTCATGCTTTGACTTTAAAAAAAAAACCTATCCTAATATGATTAAAATTGTTATTAATGAGGATATTCAAAAAGATATAGTATAACGTCTGAATGCAGTTTCAAAAGATAAACTCAAAAGATGCAAGCAAATTTAAAATAAAGTAACTATTTTGAAAATGGAACAGTCATTTATATGTGTTAATTTGAGAATTTCCATATAAAAAGAAGTTATTTTTCATTTTCTTTTTATAGAGAACCATGTGCTTCCTAGACATGGTCACAAAAAGTCACATGGAAAGTAAAGAATGTAACAAATATTGTAATGAAAAAATAATGCTTGTATAAAAACTTCACTTTTTTGTTTGTTTTCTCAGGAAGGATAGAAAATCTGAATGGTAAAAATAAAGAGTTAAAAGCAAAAGTTCAAATAATATTGCATTATTATCTTAGGTATTGTTATTACTATCATCGACTGCCTGGTTGTTAAGAGTCAGAGTAAATAGATTATTTTCATAAAAACCTCAAAAGGAAATAAAATGAAAGTGAGTGCCAGACTGTTATTACATATGAAAACTGAGGGTACACTAGTCCTTCATTTTTACCTTCTCTGATAGTAATTAGATGGTTCAAATAATATTCTTTACAGGATGAATAATTAAGTAAATATATTACAAATAATGAGTCTATCTACATTATATTTACTGGAATTTAGTTTCATTTCAGGTAAATTTTGCATTTAACGTAATTTTCACTAATGCTGTTCATTAACATTCAGTTAGTAATTTGCTAAATAGTATTTTTAATAAAATTTTGATGCCCATTAATGGTAGTGGATGTGATGGCCTACAATTTTACTCTTTTGACTTTTTAGATGTTTATTGTTATTTTTTATTCAGACTTTTAAGTTATATTTAGTTTTCATTTTGCACATTAAATTCATCCATATCTAATTCTCATGCATTTTTAGTGATAGCTGATATCCTCTGCCTATTTTTAAGAAGGTTGAATTACGGTTATTATTTCTTTAAAGTGTCCTTAAAATGTCAACTCAATCTGAAATGAATTTTGAATTTTAAAAAGTTAGTTTTGTGAGTGGGAGTCAATTATGTATTAAATAGTAGCATATACTTTTCTTCATTTGTTTCAAGCACAGTATAGCCAGGCAGATGTCAACACATATTTTTCTTTATTTCAGAATATTATGGGTATACAAACGTTTTGGTTACATGGATTGCTTTTGTACAGGTTGAGTCAAAGTATAAGTGTGCCTATCACCCAGATAGTGTACACTGTAACCATTAGGTGTAATTTCACCCATTCCTTCTTCCCCCCCTCACCTGCTTGATTGCGTTGAGTTTCACTGCCCATGAGCGCTGATCAGTTAGTTCCAATTTAATAGTGAATACATGTGGTATTTGTTTTTCCATTCTTGCAATACAATACTTCACTTAGGAGAATGGTCTCCAGTTCCATCCAGGTTGTTACAAAAAGTACTAACTCACCACTTTTTCTTATGGCTGAGTAGTATTCCATGGTATACATATACCACATGTTATTAATACACTCATGAATTGATTGACACTGGGTTGGTTCCACATCTTTGCAATTGTGGATTGTGCTACAATAAACATTCAAGTGCAAGTGTCTTTTTGGTAAAATGGCTTTTTTTCCTTTGGATAAATACCCAGTAGTAGGATTGCTCGATCAACGGTAGGTCTACTTTTAGTTTGAGAAAGTCCATGGTGTTTTCCATAGAGGTTGTACTAATTTGCAGTCCTGCCAGCAGTGTTTAAGTGTTCCTATCTCTCCCAATTCTTACCAGCATCTGTTGTCTTGGGACTTTTTGATAAAAGCCATTCTCACTGGAGTTAGTTCATATCTCATTGTGGTTTTGATTTGCATTTCCCTGATTATTAGAGAAGTTGAGCATTTTTTGCTGTTTATTGACCATTAGTCTATCTTCTTTTGAAAAACTTCTGTTCATGTGTTTTGTCCACTTTTTAATAGGGTTGTTTGATGTTTTCTAGCTGATCTGTTTGAGTTCATTGAAGATTCTGGTTATTATCCCTTTATCAGATGTATAGAATGCAAATATTTTCTCCTATTCTGAAGGTTGTCTATTTGCTCTATTGATTGTTTTCTTGGCTGTGCAGAAGGTTTTTAATTTGTTCAGGTCCCATTAACTACATTTTGTTGTTGCTGTGATTGCCACTGGGGTCTTCTTCATAAATTCTTTGCCCAGACCTGTGTCTAGAGGGTTTTTCCAACGTTTCCTTCTAGAATTCTTATGGTTTCATGCCTTACATTTAAGTATTTTATCCATCGTGAATTAATTTTTGTGAATGGTGAGAGGTGTAGATCCTGTTTTAGTCTTCTACATGTGGCTATCCAATTTTCCCAGCACCATTTATTGAATAGGGATTCTTTTCCCCAGTGTATATTGTTGTTTTCTTTGTCAAAGACCAGATGACTATATGAGAATGGTTTTATATCTGGGTTCTCTGTTCTGATCCATTGGTCTATGTCTCTGTTTTTGTGTCAGTACCATGCTGTTTTGGTAACTATAACATTGTAGTATAGCTTGAAGTTTGGTAAAGTGATGCCTCCCGATTTGTTCCTTGTGCTTAAGGTTGCTTTGGCTATTTGGGCTCTTTTCTGGTTCCATATGAAACAGAGAATTATTTTTTCTAGATCAAAAAATGACGTTGGTGTTTTAATGGGGTTTGCATTGAATCTGTAAATCACTGTAGGTAGTATAGACATTTAACAATGTTGATTCTCCCAATCCATGAGCATGATATGTTTTTCCATTTGTTTACATCCTCTGAGATTTCCTTCCTCAGTGATTTGTAATTCTCTTTATAGAGGTCTTTCACCTCATTGGTTAAATATATTCCTAGGCATTTTATTTTTTGTTGCCACTGGGAAAGATACTGAGTCTTGATTTGATTCTCAGCTTGACTGTTGTTGGTATATAGGAATGGTACTGATTTGTGTAAAATTGCTTTTGTAACCTGAGACATTGCTGAATTTATTTATCAATTCAAGGAGTCTCTTAGCAGAATCTTTGGGGTTTTCTAGATATAAGATCATATTGTCAGCAAAGAACAATAGTTTGACCTCTTCTTTCTCCATTTGGATACCCTCAATTTCCTTCTCTTGCCTGATTGCTCTGGCTAGGACCTCCAGCATTATGTTAAAGAAAAGTGAAGACAGTGGGCAACCTGGTCTAGTTCCAGTTCAAAGTGGGAATGCTTTTGACTTTTCCCCATTAGGTATGATATTGACTGTGTGTTTGTCGTATATGCCTTTTGTAATTTTGAGATTTATTCCATCTATGCCTATTTTGTTAAGAGTTTTTATCATAAAAGAGTGTCGAATTTTGTCAAATGCTTCTTCTGTATCTATTGAGATGATCATATGGTCTTTGTTTATGCTTAGGTTTATGTTGTGAATCACATTTATGGATTTATGTATGTTGAAATGTCCTTGCATCTCTGGGATGAAGCCCAGTTGAAGTGGTAGATTATTTGTTTGATGTGCTGCTGAATTCAGTTTGCTAGAATTTTATTGAGAATTTTTGCATCTGTATTCATAAGAGAGATTGGTCTGTAGTTTTATTTTTTTGTTGTGTCCTTTCTTGGCTTTGGTATCAAGATGATACTGGTTTTGTAGAATGAGTTGGGCCTCATTCTAGGCTGGCCTTCCTTTTTAATATTATGAAACAATTTCTGGGTACCAATTTTTTTTGTTGTTGTTGGAAGATTTTTTTTATTGCTGCTTCAATTTTATTGCTTCTTATTTTCTGTTCCTGGGGTTCTATTACTTCCTGATTAAGCCTTGGGTTGTTGTTTGTTTCTAAGAATTTGTCTATTACCTCAATGTTTTCAAATTCATGTACATAAAGATATTTATAGTATTCAGAGATGATATTTTGTATTTTGGTGTTATCAGTCAGAATATCTCCTTTTTCATTTGTGATTGAGCTTATTTGAGTTCTTTCTATTTCTGCTTAATCTAGTGAAAGGTCTATCAATTTTGTTTATCTTTTCAAAGAACCAACTTTTAGTTTCATTAATCTTCTCTGTAATTCTTTTGTTACCGATTTCACTTAGTTCTGCTCTGATCTTAGTTATTTCTTTTCTTCTGCTGGGTTTGGGATTTGTTTGCTCCTCCTTTTTTAATTTCTTGAGACAATTCATTAGATTCTTGATTTGTGATCTTTCTATCTTTTTGATGTAGGCATTTAAGGCTATGAATTTTCCCCTTAGGGCTGCTTTTGCTGGGTCCTACAGATTTTTATAAGTTGTGTCTGCTTTGTCATTTAGTTCAAAGAATCTTTTGATTTCCATCTTAATTTCCTCCTTGACCCAATAATTGTTCAGCAGTAGGTTATTTAATTTCCCTATCTTTGTGTAGAGTTGAGTCTTTCTGTTGGAATTGATTTCTAATTTTATTCCACTGTAGTGAGAGATGATACATGGTATAATTTCTATTCTTTTGAATTTGTTGAGACATGTTTTGTGGCCTAAGATGTGATCAATCTTAGAGAAAATTCCATGTGCTGATGAGAAGAACATATATTTAGTAGTTTTGGAGTAGAATGTTCTGTAAATGTCTGTTAGGCCCATTCATTCTAGAGTGCCATTTAAGTCCAGTGTTTCTTGGCTGATTTTCTGCTTGGAGAATCTGTCCAGTTCTGTCAGTGGGGTGTTGAAGTCCCTGTTATTACAATGCTGCTGTTGATGACTTTGTTTAGATCTAGTAGGGTTTGTTTTATGAATCTGGGTGTACCTGTTTTAGGTGCATACATATTTAGGATTGTTATGTCTTCTTGTTGAATTGCTCCCTTTACCATTATATAATGACCTTCTTTGCCTTTCTTTACTATTGTTGATTTAAAGTCAATGTTATCTGATATGAGAATAGCTACACCAGCTTTCTTTTGGTTTCCATTTGCATGGAATATTGCTTTCCATCCCTTTACCTTGAGTCTGAATGAGTCCTTGTGGGTTAGATGTGTTTCCTGGAGACAGCAGACACTTGGATTGTATTTTTTTATTATCCATTCAGCCACCCTATGTCTCTTGAGTGGGGAATTCAAGCCATACATGTTTATTGATAGAATGGATATGTGGGGTGGATTTCTGTTCATTCTGTTGGGTAGAGCCTTATTGCTTTGTTTTACTTCTTGAGCCATTATGGCATATGGGCTTTGAGCTTTAGTTTTTGGGTGGTTTTACACTGGTTTGTTTCTATTGTGCTGATCAATGTATAATGCAGCTCTGAGTACTTCCTGTAGGGCAGGTCTGGTCTTGACCATTTCCCCCAGTGTTTGCTTATCTGAGCAAGTCTTTATTTCTCCCTCATATAAGAAACTTAGTTTTGTAGGGTACAAAATTCTAGGCTGGCCATTATTCTGCTTGTGAAGATTGAGAATGGGGCCCCAGTCCTTTCCAGCTTGTAAGGTCTCAGTTGAGAAGTCTGCAGTTAGCCTGGTGGGTTTTCTTTTGTAAGTTAACTGATGTTTTCACCTTCCAGCTTGTAGGAGTTTCTCCTTCATGTTAACTTTGGCCACTGTAATGAGTAGGTGTTGTGGTGATTGCCTCTTTGCAATGAATCTACCAGGAGTTTGTTGAGCTTCTTGTACCTAGATATCTAAATTACTAGCCAGATCAGGGAAGTTTTCCTCAATTATTCCCTGAAATAGGTTTTCCAACCTTTGAGTATTTTCTTCTTCACCCTCAGGGATGCCTATGTTTCTTATGTTAGGTCTCTTTACATAATCCCATATTTCCTGTAGGCTTTGTTCATTCCTCTTATTTCCTTGTTCTTTATCTTTGACTGACTTGTTTAATTCAAAGGTTTTCTCTTCAATCTCTGAGATTCTTTCTTTTGCCTGATCTAGTCTATTCTTAAAACTTTCAATTGTGTTTTGTATTTCCTTGAATTAATTTTTGTTTCCAGGAGTTTTATTTGATTTTTTTAATAATTCGATTTCTTTAGTGAATTGTTCATTCATTTTCTATATTGTTTTTGTGGTTTCTTTGTTTTGGATTTCCATTTTCTCTTGTATTTCATTGAGCTTTCTTATAAACCATAATTAGATTTTTTTATTGGTCATTTCAATATTTTCATTTTGGTTTGTATCCATTAGTAATGAGTTATTGTTTTCTTTTAGGGGTGTCCCTCTCACTCTGGCTTTTCATATTTCCAGATTTCTTTCACTGTTTCCTTCCTATCTGGCCTCAGTAGAGATCTTGGGGTTCTAGGCCTGGCCTGTAGGCCTGTCTCTGGGTTCCCGAAGATCGAGCTGGTCCCAAGTTGCCTATGGGGTGTTCAAACAGGTTTTTTGAGCCTGTCAGGTTGCCTCTGACCTGCTCTCTTCACCTTTTCTCAGCAGTGTGAATTGTGATGGGTCCCCCAGCTTAGTCTCTGAGCTGCCAGGTGGTGCTTGTGAGTACAAATCAGCCATGCCTTGTTTGCTTGAGTTGGAAGGTACTTTGCTGAGTTGTAGAGTTGTTCCCTCATCATTGGTTGATGTTTGTGTGGAACAGCCAGTTGCCAAGATGTTCTTTGTGCCCTTGGTATGCTCTGGTCCCACAGGTGGGGCACAGGAGTGCCCCAATCTTTAGGAGGCACCCTGTATCTCCCAGGGGGTTGCCTGATCTCTACTTCCACTGAGGTGTGGGGAGGAGCAAAGCATGTCGTGGCTAGATTGCAAGAGCCTAACAGACTTTGCAAAGCCTCAGTGGGACTCAGAAATTGCTTTTCTGGCCACTAGGGGAACCATTGGTATGAGGTGCATGATAAGCTCTCCAAACCAGGAAGGTTGTTCCTGAGGGAGTAGCCTAATCATTTGAGTGCTAAGGCCTGGAGCTGGGCTCTATATGCCCTTGAAAACTAGTGAAGTTTCTCTGTGGGGAGGGGTGAGCACTCTCCCACATCACCACTCCCGAATAGTGGTGGCCCCCATTCTATGTGGTGAGCTCAGCTTGGAGTGTGTACCTACCATAGAGAAGCAGCCATTCGTGAGCTTCTTGATTCATGCTACTCTTGTGATTGCAGTGGGTGGGGGAGGGGCTGTCACTTCCAGTTGGCCCGAGCTCAAACTGCTTTCTCATACTCCGTGGTTTTGGGAGGTGCAGGGGAGGATGTTTCTAGGTATAAGAAAGCCAGCACTCTGGTCTCTCATGGCACTGTCCTGTGGGGTGCTCCTTATGGATGCCTAAACTCCTGGGGCTGCTGTTTCACCCCACTATTCCTAATTAGCCACCATTGCTGGGCTCATGGAGAGTGGAAAAGCCTTCAATATACTATGTGGCCTGCTGTTCACTGATGGCACGTAGGTGAGGGAGGGGAAACCCCCCTTACCCTTTCACTGGGCTCCGAGCCTCTCTGGGTTTGATCTGCACTGCTATCTTATCCTCTCTATTCTGTTCTTTCTCAGCTTTGTGGTTTTTCTCCCTGGGGTCCCCAGTCACCTCTGTCATCTCTCTCTGTGATCCATACCTGAGCTGTGACTCCTCTCCACTCTCCTCAGTCCAATATCCTACCTTCTAGCTGGGATGGTCCAACAAGCAATGTCTCTCTTTGGCCATCTTGGCTCTCTCCCCAGATGTCAACACATTTAAAGATAAAAGCTATGGATATAAATTTGTCAAAATTTTCTTTATTTTTAGGAATATAGATTTAAATACTAATTCAAACAACTTATATTATTTTTAAAGCTCATTGGCAGTATCAAGTATAATTCTCTTCTTTAGTTCTTTAAATTTACTTTATTTTTATTTTGCTCTTAAATGAGTCTTTTAAAAAGTATACAATTTGACGAATCACTTATGTACACATAACTAGGTAATACTTTAAAATAAACTCCATAAATCATGATAGAAAACTTTATGCAAATTTGTTAAATGAATTAATGGCAAGACAAATTTCTCAATTAAGCAGTTATTTCTCATTCTAAAAATTGGCTGAATAAATATAAACATACACACACAGGCACACATACACTTTGGGGGACTGGTTTATTTGTTATTTTTAGTATACTCTTTTACCTTATGTTCTGGTAATCTACTCCAAAAGTGAGGGTACTTCCTCTGGAAGAGAAGTTTAAATTCTATGAATTAAATAGCAGATTATCTGTGACCAAAGTTAAGGTTGGACCTATTTGAAAAACAACCTAGATCTCTGGTATAAGAGCTTGGTTTGGTCCATTCTTCTTGGGTGATTGTGTCTGTGGACAAAGAAAGGTCTGGCCTGTGAATTTCTACTGTGAAGCCAACTAGAGAAAAGCAAAAGAGCTTAAGCTTTTGCAAGCAAGAATAAATGGAATAAGACTTTGTAGCTAATTACTCAAGTATGGAACTCTAACTCAGGGATGGGGAATTCTTTAAAAACAAGAACAAACTAAAATGATGGGTAACAACTTGAATACTTGGACAGAATAATAAGCAAAAATTATTGCTAATATGATTGGGACAGTATACAAAAGACAACTTAAAAGTCTATGTTTTAATAAATTATAATGATTATTGAGTCACATGTAGAACAGATCAAATGAATATTAATTAGTGGCAAAGCCACACATGACCTACCCATCCCCACTCTTAAGGTACAGACAGGAGAAGATTCTAGTAGAGGTTTATATCAAAACAAAAGAGGAAGTCATGAGGAAAGTGGTTTAAGTTAAATGTGAAAGTGTTCAGGATAGAATATATGCAGGATGTTTCTCCTACTGCCTTTGGTGGAAGACAGTGTAAGGTGATAAACCACACAATTGCATATCCACCTTGTCTCATCTGTTATTGGCATTGTGATTGGAAGAAATCCCATGCTGGCCAATGGTGGATAGTTACTCATTAGTATTCCATGTGAGTTGCCCAGGAATTGGATCAATTTTAGCCTCTAGCTGCTTAAACTATTCTTTCTTCACTCTCCCGTGGATTTAAACTTGATCAGGGGATGTAGTGAGAATTGAACAGGTTGTCAAAACTTCACATCCACACTCACACACCCAAACTATTCTTACCATACTCTTAAGATTAAATTTAGCTTTATCTAGAAATCACTTAACACACTCTTGGAATTATCATTTTCCGAATTTACTTCAAAAATTCTTCCTAAAAACTACTCAACTCTGTTGTACAATGCATATATTTCTGGCTTTTTTCTCTTGGTATTTCTACCAGATTTTTTGTGTTCCTTAGGTTTCAATCTTATTTCTGCCTATGTATTTTATTCTTCTGAGGAAATTGGCCCTTTAAATTTATTGTTTAATTTTTTAGCCAGAGTTAGTCTTGCATCTATTCTACTTCATCTTATGGTGGTTATTTTATAAAGTATATTTTGACTTATCTCAAAATCATTGCCTTATATAATAATAAATGTTAATTAAAAAAAGTAATTTTGGCAAAATCTGCTGCTATAATTCACAGCAACTTTCTTTAGCATATAATTTAAGAATTTGCCTTAGACCTTGAGCTAGATGTTTAATTACCCTAATCTCACTTTTTGCATCTTTGTGATGGGTGTCACAAAATCTGTCTCACAGGAATATGAGGATTTATATAACATTGTGTTCTTAAGGTGCTTAGTATAGCATTTTGCATGTAATAAATTCTCAGTTAATACAAGCATTAAGAAAAGTAGCTAAGAATATGTGCTATTTTTATTATCAGTAGCAATATTGACCCAAGTTTTCCTTTAATGGATTACAATGTTAGTGGTAACTAGTCTATCATTTAAATTTATCTGCATGAAAATCAAATTTAATAAATTTTCATGATTGATTTGAATATTTCCTTCAACTATCCCATAATAACCTTTTGCATAGTTAACATCTCTCAGAACTAAGAAATTTGTATTATTAAATTTGTTCTTAGTACACATATTTAATAACAATATATATTTTTTATAACCTGGTGTTTCATAGCCAATTGTTCTTTTATCACTTCATTAATTCACTTCAACCATTCCTTCAAATACTTATTAAGTGCCTTACTGTCAGTACTTGTACTAGGTGTGCAGATAAAATGGTGATCAACAAGAGTCATAAAGCTTATAGAAATCAACCAAATAATTATTAAACAGAGAATCATCAAACAATATTTAATTATATTGTAATGATTAATCATTGTAATCATTAAATTACAAGTAAAAACTGCAAAGATGGCAACAATCTACTATGAGGACATAAAATTTGTCTAGGAAGGCAGAGGAGCATGCCAACTAAGTCTGCTTTATCAGGAAGAGCTTATCAGAAGCTCCATTAATATTTTATGATTATATCATTGGGCATAATTGGGTCACATAGCTGACCCATTACGAAAGGAAAGATGGGAAATGTATATTCTGTTAGAAAGGAATAAGGAGCCAATGGGTTGACAACTAGCTATACCTGCTAGAGCTGTTTAGCCAGTTATTGTTATCTTTTTAGATCTTTAGATTAATAGAGAGCCGTGTTTTTTTCTTTTATCTTAATAGTAACACAGAGCCTTGTAAGTGAGTTAATAAAGTGTGTGTTGATATGATCAAGTTTGAGATTTAGAAAGATTATGCTGGCTCAGTGTAGAGAACATATTGAAAGAAACAATGGTGGATGTGAGGAGAGCTGTCAGTAGAGTGTCTCAAAAACACAGGAGTGGTTAAGAGTATTTATTACATGCTGGAGAATGTTTAAGTAACCTGAGTCCACCAAAAAAAAAAAAAAAACCTCTTTAAATTTAAAACTATAGAGGTCATTGGTATATTTACTCAGATTTATTTCAATAAGGGGTTGACTGGAAGATAACATTAGAGTGCATAGAGGACTAGAAAATAAGGAAATGGAATCATGAAGGCAACTCTGATTAATCCTGTTAGGAAGGGGATAAAAGAGAAAGTATGACGACTGTAGAGAGAACATATGTTGACTCGAGGAAGGAGAGCTAATACCTAAAGGACTTGAACATGTTTAAATGTTTTCAGCGAAAGGGGAGTGGTTAGAGAAAAATAATTGTGTAAGATTCTTGAAAAGGATGCAAGGATGTAATGGAATCCAAAGCAGAAAATAAAGGATTTACTGTGGGAGGAAAGCTGAAACAAAAGAAAACAAAACAAAAACAGGAGGAGGAGAGATTTTGATAGA
Source organism: Daubentonia madagascariensis (assembly GCA_023783475.1). Taxonomy (NCBI): domain Eukaryota; kingdom Metazoa; phylum Chordata; class Mammalia; order Primates; family Daubentoniidae; genus Daubentonia; species Daubentonia madagascariensis. The sequence continues at coordinate 47,636,748 of JAKFHU010002080.1, forward strand.
AGAAGGCTTTTTTTTTCTTTCTTCCTATTTATTTATTTATTTCAGAATATTATGGGGGTATAAAAGCTTTGGTTACATAAATTGCCTTTGTAACTCCTGAGTCAGAGCTACATGTGTGCCTATACCCCAGACAGAGTGCCCCGCACCCATTAGGTGTGAATTTACCCATCCCCTCCTCCCCTCCACCTGCCCAACACCAGATGAATGTTGCTTCCACATGTGTGCATAAGTTTTGATTGATTAGTGCCAATTTAATGGTGAGCACATATGGTGTTTGTTTTTCCACTCTTGTGATAATTCACTTAGGAGAATGGGTGCTAGCTCCATACAGGATAATACAGAGGTATTAGCTAACCATTTTTTAATGGCTGAGTAGTACTCCATGGTATACATATACCACATTTTATTAATTCACTCATGTATTGATGGGCACTTGGGTTGTTTCCATGTCTTTGCAATTATGAATTGTGCTGCTATGAACATCCAAGTGCAGGTGTCTTTTTTATAGAATGTCTTTTTCCTTTGGGTAAATACCCAGTAGTGGGATTGCTGAATCAAATGTTAGTTCTACTTCTAGTGCTTTGAGGTATCACCATACTATTTTCCATAGAGGTTGTACTAGTTTGCAGTCCCACCAGTAGTGTATGAGTGTTCCTATCTCTCCACATGCACACCAACATTTCTTGTTTTGGGACTTTTTGATAAAGGCCATTCTTACTTGAGTTAAATGATATGATATCTCATTGTGGTTTTGATTTGCATTTCCCTGATGATTAGAGATGTTGAGCATTTTTTCATATGTTTGTTGACCATTAGTCTATCTTCGTTTGAAAAGTCTCTGTTCATGTTCTTTGACCACTTTTTAATGGGGTTGTTTGATGTTTTCTTGCTGATTTGCTTGAGTTTTTTGTAGATTATGGTTATTAGCCCTTTATTGGATATATAGCATGCAAATATTTTCTCACATTCTGTAGGCTTTCTATTTTCTCTAATGATAGTTTCCTCGGCTGTGCAGAAGCTTTTTAATTTGATCAGTCCCATTTATTTATTTTTGTTGTTGCTGTCATTGCTTTGGGGTCTTTTTCATAAATTCTTTGCCTAGGCTGATGTCTATAAGAAGGTTTTTAATGTAAGAATAGTTTTGAAGTTGTCTTTGAATGTGTTCTCATGTTGTCTTATTTTTCTCTGAAGTAAAGGCAAGGTCAACTTTTAAGAGTTCATGAGTTCACAGAAAGTTTTGAGAGTCAGAAAAGGAGAATTTGCAATAGGCATTTTAGATGATAAGTTGAGATAAGTAGAAAGCTTTCTGGACAGTGTGCAACATCTACTTTAGCTTCACAGTTAGTATATCACTTTCTTCAGCAAGGCTGTGCTGCTTCAGATTCAGAGGACATAGATAATTGAGTTCATTCAAAGTTGGGGTTAGGTTAGATGGTCCAAGGAAAAGAGTATGAGTTTAGTGAGTTTAGGATATTGGCAACAGTGGTATTGAGATTATAGGTCATGGAAGGTCATATGAACAAAGTGGAATATAAAGAAAGTAGAAGTAGCTAATAAATTATAAGACTGTAGGTTTTTATTGGCTTGAGGTTCCAGTGGGATTAGAAATGTGACAAGTAAAGAAATTAAATGAGCAAAGTAGAAAAAAAAATAATTTCAATCATAGTGTATGAAAGTTGAGAAACTGATTTTCAAAAGAAACCAAATTCAGGTATTGAAAAAAACATTATATTGCCATGAATTTGGGTGGCTGCAAAACTACTAAGAAAATTATTAGAGATGATTTTGAACAACTGAGAAGTCATTCAGGGCTTTGGGTGAAGGATAAGCAGAGGTATACTGAAGTTGACTTGTACTAACTTTCAGTAGTTAAATTTTCAGGAATTTTGTAATTTGGCTGACATCATACCTGTAGCTTGAGATCATTGACAGTGGAAGTAAAATCAGCAAATACCACAAGTAAAAATAAAGCAAATGAAAATTAGTAAACATTACACATCAGGCCAAATCCCCCTTTTCCAGAGAATCAATTGTTAAACACTTACTAGTTCACCACTGAGGAGAAGCAACTATCTGGGTATGACAGTATTATAAGAATGATAGCATTGAATCTGTAGATCACTTTGGGTAGTATGGACATTTTAACAATGTTGATTCTGCTGATCCATGTGCATAGTATCATTTTCTATCTGTTTACATCCTCTGTAATTTCTTTCCTCAGTGTTTCGTAGTTCTCCCTATATAGTTCTCTCACCTCCTTAGTTAGATATATTCCTAAATATTTTATTTTCTTTGATGCTATTGGGAAAGTTATTGCATCTTTGATTGATTCTCGGCTTGACTGTTATTGGCATATATGAAAGCTACTAATTTGTGTGCATTGATTTTGTAGTCTGAGACTTTGCTGAATTCATTTATCAATTCTAGGAGACTCTTGGTTGAATCTTTGGGGTTTTCTAAACATAAAATCATATCATCAGCAAAGAGTGATAGTTTGACCTCTTCCTTCCCCATTTGGATACCCTTGATTTCCTTCTCATTTCTGATTGTGCTGGCTAGACTTCTAGCACTATGTTGAATAGAAGTGGTGATAGTGGGCAACATTGTCTAATTCCAGTTATAAGCAGGAATGCTTTCAATTTTTCCCTGTTCAGTATGATGTTGGCTGTGGGTTTATCATATATGGCTTTAATAATTTTGAGGTATGTCCCATCTATACGTATTTTGTTAAGAGTTTTTATCTTAAAAGGGTGCTGAATTTTGTCATATGCTTTTTCTGTGTCTATTGAGAGGATCATATGGTCTTTGTTTTTGCTTTTATTTATATAGTGAATGACAGTTATAGATTTGTGTATGTTGAACCATCCCTGAATCTCTGGGATGAAGCCCACTTGCTCATGATGAATTATTTTTTTGATGTGCAGTTGAATTTGGTTTGCTAAGTTTTTTTGGAGAAATTTTGCGTGTATATTCATAAGGGATATTGGTCTATAGTTTTATTTTTTTGTTGTGTCCTTTCCTGGCTTTGGTATCAAGGTGATATTGGCTTCATAAAGTGAGTTGGGAAGGATATCCTCCTTCTCAATGTTGTGGAATAATTTCTGCTTTATAGATACCAGTTCTTCTTTGTAGGTTTGGTAAAATTCAGGTGTGAACCCGTCAAATGTTGGCATGGATGCAGAGAAATAGGAACACTCATACACTGCTGGTGGGACTGCAAACTAGTACAATCTCTATGGAAAATAGTGTGGAAATACCTCAATGAATTAAAAGTAGAACTACCATTTGATTCAGGAATCCCACTATTGGGTATTTACCCAGAGGAAAAAAAGACATTCTATAAAAAAGACGTCTGTACTCAAATGTTTATAGCAACACCATTCACAATTGTGAAGATGTGGAAACAACCCAAGTGCCCATCAATTCATAAAAAAATATGGTGAACTACCTCTTATATTATTCTGTATAAATCCAGAGCCCATTCTTCTAGGTGAAGTATCACAAGAATGGAAAAACAAACACCACATGTACTCACCATTAAATTGGTACTAATCAATCAAAACTTATGCACACACATGGATGCAACATTCATTGGCTATCAGGCAAGTGGGAGGGGAGAGGAGGGGATGGGTAAATTCATACCTAACAGCTGTGATGCGTGCTGTCTGGGGGATGGGCACATGTGTAGCTCTGACTCAGGAGTTGCAAAGGCAACTTACATAACCAAAGCATTTGTACCCCCATAATATTCTGAAATTAAAAAGAAAAAAAGAATGGTAGCAATATCCAGAAAAAGAATAGAAGACTAGTAAAAAAAATCAAGTAGTAAGATTGTGTAGCATGATCCTTAAAAGAATAGGGTTTTGTACCTTCATTTGGTTTCAAGAGAAAGGTAGGACAGTGATGATCTAGAATTGGGAAAGAAGCAAGGATGAGAATAATTTCATTTCCCATCCTTGATTTTTGTGGAATGTAAAATACATTTTTCATTAATGCTTTAAAATTGCATTTTAAATTAAATAGAGCTTAAAATCATTTATGTAGAGCAACGATGTGGCCATCTTTATGTTTTGCTTTAAAGCTAGGTCAGCAATTTTTTTTCTTATTGAATTAAGCCATAAATAGAATCTGAGAGAAAAAGGTAAATGTCCACTTATTCTTAATTACAATGATTTTATCTTCACAAATTATAGGAATATATTAAATTATCACATGTATCTCCAAAGTATATGCATCTACTATGTATCTATACAAAATAAAATTTTAAAAAACATGCAGAACAAAAACTAAACATTCATGGATCTATAGACTGTCTCCACTGAAAGATGTCTCAACATTTACATGGTATTTATATAGCTTAACCCATTTATTCCACATTGAGCAAATTGAGTTCTAGAAAGATAAAATTACTCATCAAAGATCACTTGGCTCAATAATGTAGAGCTGAAACTAGTATGCCTGTCTTCTGAACTCTACCATCATAGGAATAATTCCATTGTATGCATCCACTCATTCTTTTTTTTCTAATTTATTTGATAAATATCTATTGGTATCTACTATTTACTGGGCACTGTTGCAGGTACAAGGGCTATAAGAATAGATAAAAATCTCTGCCTTCATGGAGTCTTTCTTCTAGTGGGTGGAGATACAAACTGAACAGATAAATAAGTATAAAGAGGAAATACATAATATACTACATAGTCATTAAGTGCGATGGATAAAAATAAAGCAGTAGAAGGATAAGGCATATCTGTGATGAGTAAAGGGTTGTAATCCCAAACAGAGTAAATATTTAAGCCCTCTTGAAAAGGTAATGTATGAGCAAAGATCAAAAGGAAGTGAAGGGATGAGGCACATAGATATGCAAAGAAAGTGCATTGCAGCTAGAGAAAACAGAAAATTCAAAGCCCCTAGGTTAATGTGACTCTTCTAATTAAAACATACCACAAATTAATGATTCATAGAATTATCAACTACTTTATACATATTAAATTAGTGATTGTTGTGATCAAGTCACATTTATTTTATATTAAATAAATATTTATATTTATTTAATAACTTATTATAACTTATTATATCTAGTCACCAGCTGCTTGTCCAGCTGGTGGATGGAGATGTGGTTAGAGCTGTTCATCTTTTCTCCCTCAACTCCCTAGGACCCACCTGAAGCCATTCATTTACTATTTAGAAACAAAATATCCATTTTGTGTATATTTTAACATATGTAAGTTTAAAGCAATATATAACACATACATATTACATATAAATATAAATTACATATAATATATATTACACACACACACACATATATATATATACCTTATCCTTAAAATATTTTGATGAGATTTTCATCAACTCCCAATGAAATTTAGAAACCCTAGAAAAGGTGCTAGCTTAGAGTGAGGAAGATGATTCTTTTAAGAATTTCAAATGTTTCCTCCACTGCTATTCATAGTTCAGAGCTTCAGTTACCTGTCACGGAGAGGAGTGACAGACCTTGCAAAACTGTGACTAAGTCTTAAGGGAATGACAATTACTTCCTCTGACTTTGTGTCATACTTCCTATCATGAATTTAGGTAACATCTTATCTGTTATTTGTCATGGAATTTATCACACCATGTTATAGTTTTTAGTTTACTTGTCATGCATTATGAGACTTTAAACTTTGCTGGGACAGGGGTTATGTTTTTTTTTTTTCTTAATCTATGCATGCCCAGTGCCTGGCATGGTCCTTTACACCAAACTGGTGCTCAATAAGTATTAGAATGAAAGAACAAATTGGTGAATGAGTAAGCAAATGAATTATTAAATGCAATGAGTTGAGATTTAAAATAAAACTTCTGTGCCTCTGAGGCTTCTCATCTTAAAAGACCTGGCATTATAGGCCATGTTGGTTAAAGACTGTCCCTCAGCAAAGGCACAGGGCGCTTTATCTAATCTTGCCTACAAGGGTGATTAGACAACACTATATGGGGAAAAAAGAGGTAGCATGTTTCCATATTTCTAAAAAATTTATACATTATTTTAATGGTAAAGGCATATATGTAACAATGCAGTGAACATATGCTACAGTCACAGCATATAGACTTGCTATGTTTCTCTATTGACTGATTACATAAAACTTGCAACAAGAATAAATCCTGATATCTTTAGAGAGATTTATGCCTTGTCAACGTGACTTTAAATGAATTTTCTTATTTATTTCTCATAACATTTCTGTAATATTGGTAAGGAAGCTTTTCATTAGATAGGGTTGAGTAATTGTGGTTTATTCGAGGTCCTGCATTGACATAGCATGGTCAAGTTTCCTAATTTTATTTCAATTTGCTTAAATGACAGTTCAATATATTATAAATGATTATTATTTATTAGAAAAGAAAACATTTCATTAGTAAAATTTAAAACATCTCATTTAAAGTATGAAATGAAATGACCAGAGGACTCTTTATGAGGGATTCGGAATGCTGCAGAGTGAACTATCAAATACTGTTTCAACTACCTAAAAAGGATAACTGTCTTTAACTGCACCAAATGATTTTAAACATACTGCCTATCATATTATGCTCAGTCATTCTGCTGTCTTTTATTCTTCTATTAACTCACAGTAACACTGAGAAAAGCAATTCTCTTTTGTTCATTGTCCTCCCTTTCAAATATCCTGTTTTAAGAGATTGCAGATACCTTGAGATAAAACTGTGAGAATTTTTCCAAGGACTGACAGGTTTGCTAACAACTGAGTGCCTTTCAGATCACTGCACTAGACTCAGATCCACCTTTGATATGAATCACATATGGCTTCAGTCCTGTTTCCTTGAATTAACTCTAATTTCCTAGTGACCAAGGTCAGATGAGTCCAAGTAGGGCTCAGCTGTTCTTACCTAGCACATATGTTCCAGTATTGTTGGTAATTTATTTACTGTAATAAAAAATTAAAATGCAAATCTCAGCCAAACTCTCCTTTACCAAGGGAGACCTTGATGTAAACTTTTCCCAAACCACGTATTAGGGACTATTACATGTGACTTTTTCATAGCAAAATAAGAAATATAATTATAGCACTTATAGCCAAATATTTGTTAGTGTTAGAAACAAAATTGGCCATGTGAAATTTATTGGAAAGAAATAATTTGAGTAAGTGCCAAATACCACCAAATTTACACTGTTAATTATGAAAAATGGTCAGAAATTACTGTCTTTTCTTTTAGCAATTTTACCATATTCATTTACACATCAAAGTTCAACTAATTCTGTCAGACTTATGATTTAGGAGATAAAACATTTATTTACGAATGTTTAATTTTTAAACCAAAGAATTTATTAACAAAAAAACCATTTTTTACATTACTTCAGTATGTTTTGAGTGTTGTGCCACTTGATTGACTTTTTAAAAAATCTAAGTTGAAGTCAACACTTCTCGTATTATGTGTAATAAAATGTATTACAAAACAGTACTCAATTTTCTTTGGATTGATGATGCTTTGTTGTTATGACATTTAAAACAAAATTAATGTTAAAAATTTTCATCTTATTATTGGAGACAGACTTTTTTCCTAACACATACTTAAAAAGCTAATTCTAAATTCTTTCTATAGTAGGTTACATAAATATTGATAATGCTATTTTCTTATTATTTTTAAGCAGTCTGGCACACTTATAAAAGCATGCCCAATTAGCAAACAATACTTTCTAAATTTTAATTTGTATTTGACAACAAATGAAATGAACAAAAGTGAAGAATTCATATGTGTATCTAAAACAATTTAAGGCAAAGATATTCTTTAAAAGGAAGATGGCTTTGTATTTGTAAAATACTTTGCTCCCAGTAAGAGTAAGGAAAATCTATGCAGGTGGTGCAAAACTAACGGTTATGTTATTAGCTTTTCATAACATTTTAGAAAGGATTAAAAACAAAATTACAAAGCACTAACTTTACACTAATATCTTACCAGTTCTAAAATTCTCTTTAAAATGTTGAAGAAAAAATTGCATAAAATCCTTTAGTTATTTGAGATTTGTAAAGAGCCAAATAATTTCCGGGTTGAAAACTTTATTTAGAGTTCTAGCAGGAACTAAGCTATATATCTTTAAGTTTTAAATCATTAGCTAGATGCTTAAAATATTTTAAATATTTACATTGCAAAAATCATTTGGCAACTGTGAATTTTTAAAAGTATTGTATTTCTTCTTCTTTTAAATTCATTCTTGACAAGAATCTTTTCTTTTATCATTTTGTTGATGTTTCACAGTCCATGAAAACTATTATAAGCAGACTATGTCTTATGAACTGGTTTTATTTGTTTTGTGCTGATATAGCAAAAAACAAATCAGCTTACAAGTCTCAGCATTTTGATAAAATAACCATTCCTAAACATTGACACCTGAATCCATCCAATACAACACAGGAGAAATGTCTTTAATGTGGGGCAGAATTAAGAAATGGAGGAATAAAATAGAAATCTATTCTAGTATTCACAGTAGCAGATAGGATGAGTTGAGTGAGAAAATTAGATGATTTTACTTACAAATATTTAAAAATGCTTTTTCCTTGCAGTACTTTGTTCTTTATATGCATTCAATGCAATATCTCTGAGACATGATTTGAATTATTTTCTTGGCTTTATCTGTCTAAATTACTATGTACAACATAACTGTAAGGATAATGCATAGAAACATTTTGGGGTTTTTGCCAAAGAAGTTATTATTAATATATTTTTATGTAATTAAAATCCTTCTGAAAAATCATGATGCCGTAAATTCTATCTACCTTACTGGTAATTTTTTTTTTCTTAGCAAGTAGCCTTGGTTTTCTCATCTAAGAAGGAAAAAACAACATATACTTTATGCTTTTTTTCCCACTAATTCAACTCTTTTTTTACTTGGCTATGCTCAATTTGAGCTGTTTCTCCGTTATGCTCTAATTTTTCATTACCTCAATTTTTCCCTAATGGAGAATTATTTTATGATGTGCTTAACTAATTCTTTTATTTTTCATATAAGCTAATTCTAAATTTTTTCTATAGAAGGTTACATAAACATTGATAATGCTATTTTCTTATCATTTTTAGATAGTCTAGCACACTTATAAAAGCGTGTCCAATGAGTAAATGATAATTTCTAAATTTTAATTTGTGTTTGACAGCGGTCCTCACTTCTCCTTGTCACAGAGGCAGAGGACCTTCAAAGGCTGTAGACATATTGGCTCAGCAGCTGAATCCCTGTATATGATTTTATCTGGTCCCTTGGCTGTAATCACCAGCTAGTTCATTGAATGAAACTAATCATAGTCAAAGAAGATTGAGTAAAAGTTTATCACAGGTGGTTCTTTTAACATGCCCATAGTCTTCCATCTATAATCTTTAGTTCATATTGCAACTTGATATGTCCTTTCTTCTATGTCAGTTTGCATGCAGTTTCCACATTCAACAAACACATATTTGATTATTAATTTTATTTTTACCTCCTCACTGATCTTAAGTGCATTTTTATTACAAATCTTTAACTTCTACAGATTCAATCTATTGATTTTACCCTTTGAGAAAGTATAGTCTATTTTATTTTGGGAATACTCAACAACTTTTGGCTTTATCAAAAATAAATCTAGCTGAGGCTTCTTATTTTCTCCTTACACAATAGATCTTACAGTGTAAGTATAACTCCATGTGTGTTTAATATAAATATTTTGAAGTCAGAAATCAACCCAGTGTTTTAAATTTTTATTTGTTCTACTCAAGACTCAGTAGGAATTTCACATTATTTTTTTTAAGTTTTATTGAGGTATAATTGACAAAAAATTATATATATTTACAGTGTACAATGTGATAGTTTGTTACATGTATACGTTGTATAAATGATTACCATAATCAATCTGATTAACATATTCGTCACTTCATTTTTTTGTGTGTGATGAGAACATTTCCAATCTACTCTCTTAGCAAATTTCAAGTATACAATATAGTATAATTAACTGTAGTCACCATGCTAAGTGAAATAAGCCAGGCACCAGAAAGACAAATAGTGAATGATTTCATTTATATGTGGAATCTAAGAAAGTTGAACTCACAGAAGCCCAGAGTAGAATGGTAGTTATTAGGGACTGGGGTGGAGGAAACTGACAGACGTTAGCCAAAGGAACTTTGCATTTTTATTGTTCTTTCTTTCTCCGACATTTTAAACCTCTCTTTTCTTTTGAAACATCCCCTTAATGGCATTTAAACATGCTTAAATCTCTGCAATTGTTGAAAGTCTTACTTAAACCAAAATATTCTCCTATCTACTGCCCTGGATCTGCTTTTCTTCAGAATCCTACTTTATGATTTATTTTTCTTTTTTGCACTTACTGGCTCCAACTTACCTTCCCCAAATCCTTCCTTAATCCACTTTGATGTGACTTCTAAGTGCTTTAATACTCTGAATTAGCTCTTGTTAATACAACCAAGGAACACTCTGTTGCCACATCCAAAGGAAATTGTTCAGTTCTCATTGTTTGTTGGGTTTTTTTTTTTTTTTTGAAGCAAAATCCCTGCAGGTGACCACTCCCTCACTGAACATTCTCTTGCCTTGATTTCTGCAGTACCACAATTCCCAGATTTTCTTCTGCATCTCTGTTCACTCTTTTTATGTCTCATTTGCAGACTCAAACTTCTATGCCAGCTGTTGAAATTCAAACTTCCACAAGCCTTGATCCTAGGACTCATCTCTTCCTCTACTGTTTTTCTCTTCCCTTTACTTTGTTATCTGTATCCAATAAGATATCAAAAATGAACTCCAGAATTACAAATCTAACTTCACTCAACAGATCCATTTGGAAATTCCTCAGGCACCTCCAACTCACTAGGTATAATTTTTCTCCCCCAAAACTTGATCTTCATTTACTATTTTCCCCCCTCTTTTCAAGTCTAAACTAGAAACCAAGGACTCGCTCAACCTAAACCTCTTCTTTACTTTTTATATTTCAATAATAACCAAGTATTATCCATATATATACAACTGTGTATATACATATATCTTGAATTTCTAGATGTCTCCCCATCCCCAACACCATCTCCCTACTTTAGGTACCGTTTCTTACCTAGACCGATGCTATGTGCTCTTAAACAGTCTTCCTACACCCACTGATGATCATTCTCCACATAGCAGTCTTAGTGATCTTTTAAAAATGCAAATTTGATTTCATCCTCAATCTGCTTCATACTTGCTTTGGCTTCTCACTGCTCCTATGATGAAGAGAGAGAGAATGTGTTCAATGTTCAATCTGCAATGTTTACCAGAGTTCTTGGTATTTTTAAGAAAAATAACACATGAGGATTTGTTAGTAGTAAACTCTCTTTTAAAAAAAATCAGAACTACAAAAATAACTTATTATTGCATAGTGTACTTACATATGGTGTCGTATTTGATCTTCCCAATAACCCTGTGAGTTTGGCAAGGATATTTAACTACCATGTAAACAGAAATTCAAAGACATTAGTTGACTTTCATAAAAACATATATTGCATTAATAAGAGATATAAAACTATTGATACTTATTTCTGATTCAGCCCTACATTATTCTGAAATTATCTATGTATTCCTTAAGTGAAGGTAATAGATTATTTATGAGTGGTCAGATTTGTATTAAAAATAGCATCCTAAACTTCATATTTAGTCTAGAAGTTTGTTTCAAATACTTTTATTCAAATGTTTTATAAGTCATCTATAAATTTAAGGCTTTCAGAAAAATTCATGCTATGCAGATTTTTGTTTTTAAACCTGTGATTCACTATATCCCCTTGATTACTAAAAATAATAGAAATAATAAAATTGTTATTATTATGCTATGCCCTCCTTTGCAATTCTCTGTTGTGATTGGTAAGTTTGCCAATTTAAAATAATCAAAAGGGTCAGAATCTAATTTAAAGAGAGTTTATTCCAGTGCAAATTGTGAGGGCAACCATTGGGGGAGCAGAGCTACACTGAAGAATGGTGATCAGTGCTCCCGGAGGCAGTGGGCGGGGAATGAGGATCATTTGTACAGGCAAAATGGATGTGCTCAACAGAATTACAACATTTCCATACAAAGGCTAACATGCAGATACAAAATTTGACTGACTACTATTGATTACACTCTAAAGACTTTTTTCTTTTAACATTCTATCATAAAGAGGTAACAGTCACAGGATCTCTATCTTCATGTCATTTAGTCTAGGGTTGAATAAAGAATAGGAAATCTGGTTAATGTATAACATCTCAATACAAAGGTCAGAAAGCAATGGTCACGCACCAGAGAAGAAAAACAGTCATGTTAGGCAAGTCAGCTTTCAGGGCTTAACTTTTCCCTTTGGCATAATAAATTTCGAAGATCCTGAATTTTTTATTGTGTTTTATAAGTTGAATGGCTTAATAGGTCTCAATTTTAATGGGTCTCAATTTTAGAAATTTTCTTTGATTCCTATGACATTTCTGGGGAAGATCAATGTGGATCATACAAATGTGATTAACCTCCATGTGAGAGAGATTAAATGATAGAAAAGCTAGTGGTACCTATTTCATTTAACACTTACCACATGCAGGGTAATAAAAGTCAGAAAAAAGCCATACTTAAAATTCTAAAATCTCCTCTTTCTGCTTTATGAATCTGTATACAGAATTCTAAAGTAACCAAGCAATTATTACCCCCCCAAAAAAAACCTACAAAGATAGTGATGGCTTTTAGTCATATCTCCCATATCTTTTCCACACAGAGTTGTGTTTTACTGCCAGAATTGAGAGGTGTAAAGAAGTAACTACATTAAATTGAAAATTATGGTCAATGAATGACAGCAATAAAACAAGTGAACAAGCCATAGAGAAAAAGTGTTAGTGGGGTGACCTCTAGGTATCCAGTGCCTGGTGTGCACAGATAATCATACTTTTTAAATTGGGCTTTTGTATTTTTTATGTGAATCAAAACAATTTGGTTGTATTTTCTATCTAAACATATTTGGCAATTATAAGAATAATAGAAATGCTTATATCTTCTCCAGACAGGCAAGAAGATGAATGAAGCTGTACTAAAATAATAGATAATAGATTCCTGGAAATAAGCAGTTAACTAATAAGAGATACTTAAATAACAATGGGAGGTAGGAAATTATTAGTTTCAAAATGAGTATAAATAGTGCTTTCTAGGAAGTGCTCAGACAAATGAAAAATTAGTGCTGGAAAATGTTTCAAGAATTTTAAAGGAAAATATATTTTATAAAATCCTTATTATGCCAGTTAAAGGTTAGTATTGTAGATCTGCTATTTCAAAAGTAAAATAATACATTTCACTTTAATTTAAAATTAAATTACATGTACTGTAAAGGATAGAGTAGCAATATTTTTTGAAGTTTGTTGTTTTCCATTGTACTAAAAAAGTTTGATGTGTTTACCATATGAACTACAGCAAAATATTAACAATGGATGCGTTCATGTACTATTGTAAAATATAATTATCTACTTTTAAATTATTTATGTTTTCTAAATAGTGTTTAAATTAGAAAGTACTACTTTTAATATTAAAAAAAGAAAGATATAATTATACTATTCGAATGATTAGTGGCATTGTAACCATTATGTCTCCCCTTTCTTTGGGACAAAAATGCTAGTCCTCAAGTTTTATTTACAATTAGCTCTTGTCAATGGATGGGACATATCATGAAGTAGAAATCAAGTAACTAAAGCTATAAAATACATTGATTGCTAATTTTCTTATTACTGAAACAAAGAAGAGAATTCAGGCAATTTTTTGACCAGTACAGGTAAAAATAACAACTTACACACATTTTTAATATCTTCTTGATTTTGACCTCAAGAAAGTATACCCGTGTTATTATATGGAACTATATCACTCTCCTTTAAAGATGTTCCCTTTAAATTGTCAAATGGTGTGCAGTTTGATTATAGCAATTATGTGTAATATCACTTATAGAATTGTGTTTATCTATACTATTAGTCACAGGTTCACTAAATAAAAAATGATGTACTTTTTATTTCTTTACCTAAAATTCCTTCAATCTACAGGTGAGCTCTTAGTTTTATTTTATTTTGTATCATAGCCTCCCTTTATCCAAAATATTAGTAGAAAAATTCCTTACTTTGGAAAGAAAGTGAACTTGTTCTAGCTATCCTCATTATGTTACTGATTTGGACAGATAAATGAGACAATGCAAGTTCTGATTATTGGTCTTAATGATTTCAGTAAGAATTTCATCATAACTTTAAATATTGCTTGCATTTCTCTTTCCTATTCCCAAGATTTGGTTATTTTACTTGGAATATAAAATGACATGTGAACACATCTTCCCAAACATGTAATACTATCGATCTTATTTAAAAGAAAGGTGCTTTAGCTGCTTTTGCAACTTGCAAATGTTGAGCCATTGGCCTCTTAGCATGTTTTAGTGTTTCTCTGGAGAGTAAAGGTTTGCATTTCTACTCTTTCTTAGCTCAGATGCTATTCTTGTCTTTAAGAGGCACTTATTGTACCTTTAGATTTTTTCCCCAGTAAATTATAAGGTATTTCTTCCCATTTTATCATTGAAATAGTGCCCAGATTTTTCTCAGTATTGTTGTGCACCTACAATAGCAGAAGTAGTGGTAATATCACATTGATGTTCTTGCGCACGTAGAATAAAAGCACACTTAATTTGTAAAAAAGATTGCATATCTATTTGTTTGAAAATAATTTTGACTTTTTATGACAGTGCAACCAGTATGATGAATATCCTTCTTGTGTTTATAGCTTCAGTATTATTTTTCGTATTTGTGTAAGAATTAAATGAAGATAAGTGTTTCACAGATGAGCTTTCAATAAGCAGATGCTAACCTTTTTCATGTTTATGTTTTAACAGTGCCTTCTGACCAAAATCCATTTTCTTTCTTTAGTAATGAAATCCTACTAAAGCCCTATTGAGAATTTTCAGTTGGATATAAAAACTAATCAATTTTATTGGTCCAGGAATCTGTAGTTGGTAGACCTGAGTAATAGATTTCTGGTTGTCCTGAGGCAGGCTAAAAGAGGTTCTGTGGTAACCAGATTGTTTCTCAGTGGAAATGTAGTCATCCTTATTTGTAAAATTCTTATTTGTAACAAATTCCCCTCATCTCTTCAACCTATAACTTTGTGTATCCTTAGGGGTTAATGCGACATCTGTGTCAACAAGGTTGGGGATAAACAAACAAACTGTTGCAGTCTTACAGTGTCAATTTGTGTCCAGTGTCTCTCTCTTCCAAATTTGATGCTATAGTATTGTTAAAAAATAAAATGATACACATGAGATACTTATGCAAGATATAAGCACACAGTACTGTCCTTATTAATCTTGTTTATTTTCTCTTTTATTTATTACTTTCTATGATTTACTAGTTGCATTCTTGAACAGTAAGACTTTTAAAATATACTAATTAAATAAATCTATACTATACCTGGAAAAATGATGAGGAATTGCTACGAGAAACATTTTATACAGTTTTGATTTTTTTTTGGTGTGTGTATATATATATCCTTATTATTAGTAATATAATTCTAAGGTAGTATGAGTAAATTAAATATAGTCTATTGTGTCTAAATATTGTAGGACCACATGGAAACTAAGGAATATCTTTCTTCTGACCAAAATATATTTTATATTTCCTCAGAAATCAAAAATATCCACATATGACAAAATGTGGGCCTTTATGAGTAGCAGGAGGCAGTCAGTGCTAGTCAAAAGTAATGAAGAAGGAATTCAGCGAGTTCTCACCTCTGATTATGCTTTCCTAATGGAGTCAACAACCATCGAGTTTGTTACCCAGCGGAACTGTAACCTGACACAGATTGGCGGCCTTATAGACTCTAAAGGTTATGGCGTTGGCACTCCCATGGGTAAGTTATATGTCAGCCACTTTTTCTTTGTTCATTAATCTGAGTTACTGTGGGAAAGAGAAAGCACAGTGCTTCCACATATGCCATTAGAAATTTTGTTTTTACTGAATACATTCTGCAACCTTCTGTTACTGTATAAATGCAGGTTAACAAGTTGGACATATGCTTCTAAGTAAATAAGTAAAAAAAGAAAAAATAATATTTTTCAAAATGGTCAGTAGATATTTTTACTTTATCAATGTTGAAAAACCCACAACATCCCCCTAAAGAACCTTCTCTTCTCAATATAAGATTTAAAAAAATGTTTTATGAATACAATAAAGTTTTTGTAACAATTTTTTAAAATTTGTGGCTTATGTGTATAATATTTGACTTAGAGAGTTAACTAAAAGAGTGAGGCACAACTGATTCTGAAGAATATTATTTTAATTGTATCATTTAAAGGAAGGCATAAATAGCAGACTATTTATCAGTGACATATCTGGAATATTTAACACCCAGAATTTATTACCTTTAATATTCCCCATCTTCCATATGACAAAATTATTTTCAGTAAAAATAATGAAATGAAGTAAAGCATAATAATTTCCTGAAAAAAACAAACAATGAAAATTTGGATTTTATATATATATGTGCAAACATGTAAAAATATGTATATATTTGTGCCATAAATAAATAAATACAAACTATTACAGCATGTGAGTATGTGTGGTGGACAGATTAATGGTTCCCCAAAGATGTCCGTGTCCTAATCTCCAGGACATATGAATATGTTACTTTACATAACAAAAGGTACTCTGAAAATGTGATCAAGTTAAGGATCTCGTGATGAAGGGTCCTGTATTAACCAGGTGGTTCCAATGTAATCACAGGGCCCTTATAATAGGGAGGCAGTGGAGTAGAGTCAGTATTAAGATGTGAAGGTGGAGGAGAAGAGAGAGGGAGAGATGGGCAGGGAGGGGGAGAGGGAGAGGAGAGAGAAAAGGGAGAGGGTTAAGGAAAGGCAGAATAATAAGAGGAAGAGGAATAAATCATTGTTTATTCATTATTAATAGACATTTTAGCCAGATTTATCAATTTGTCTTCACTCATGATTTTATTAATTTTCTTTCCATATGGGCACTTTTCCCCTTGTTTTAATTCTTTGGCTGTTAGTAAGAATAAGAGAACCAAAATACTATGCAATATGCTGTTAGAAGACAGGTTTTTGTTGATTATTATAATATATATATTATTACCTATATTCCATGTCATTTGTTCTTCTACCCATAGAACCCTTATTTTTTTAATTAATCACAAGTTTATTTTCATCTTTAAGAAACATAGCTTTGAGATAGTATATACTACATCTTTTTTTCTTTTTTTATTTCAAAATATTAAGGGGGTACAAATGTTTTTGTTACATGTATAGCTTTTGTAATGCTTGAGTCAGGGCTATAAATGTGCCCATCACCTGAATAGTGTTCATTGTACCCGTTAGGTAGGTTTTTGCTCCTCCCCTCCTCCCGCCTCCCCCATGTTTGATTTCCAGTGACTTTTACTTCCCTCTGTGCACATGTGTGCCCCTTAGTTAGTTCAAATTTATTACAGAGCACACCTCGTGTTTGTTTTTCCATTCTTTAGATACTTCACTTAGGATAATGGTCTCCAGTTTCATCTGAATTGGTGCAAATTGCATTAATTCATCCTTTTTATGGCTTAGTAGTACTCCATGGTATACATATATCACATTTTGTTAATCCATTCATGAACTGATGGGTACTTGGGTTGATTCCACATCTTTGCAATTGTGAATTGTGCTGCAATAAACATTTGAGTGCAGGTGTCTTTTTGATAAAATGGCTTCTTTTCCTTTGGGGAGATACCCAATAGTGGGATTGTTGGATTGAATGGTAGGCCTACTTTTAATTCTGTGCAAAATCTCCATACTGTTTTCCACAGAGGTTGTACTAATTTATAGTCCCACCAACAGTGTATAAGCATTCATTCCTTTCTCTCTGCATCCATTCCAGAATGTATTGTTTTTGGACTTTTTAATAAAAGCCATTGTAATAGGGGTAAGGTGATATCTCATTGTTGTTTTAATTTGCTTTTCCCTGATGATTAGTGATGTTGACTATTTTTTCATATGTTTGTTGGCCATTTGTCTATCTTCTTTTGGAAAACTTCTGTTCATGTCTTTTGCCCACTTTTTAAGAGGGTTGTTTGTTTTTTTTCTTGCTGATTTGTTTGAGTTCGTTGTAGATTCTGGATATTAGCCCTTTATCGGAAGTATAGTTTGCAAATATTTTCTCCCATTCTGTAAGTTGTCTATTTGCTCTGTTGATTATTTCCTATTAATTTTAATTGTGAAGAGTTTCTTTCAAATGAACTAAGAGATATACAATATTAGAAAGTTGAGCACAGATTCATAAAAATCCCATTTCATAATAAATTCCAGAATTTACAATACTATACATGTCTTTGGTTCTTTGGGATCATTTATGACAATTTCAAATGTCTAGGAAGTCCAGGAATTTTCTACCGTATGACTTCACCAAAAATTTTAACATTAAATCCCATTATATTTGATAAAATCATCTGAAATTAATTATGGTTCAAATTAGCTTGAATTGGCTTTGAGAAAATTTTGAGACACTAATTCCTGTGATACAATATATTCCTGCATTTATACAGTAGATTCAAAGTAAAGAATGATTGCACAGTCCTTGCGGAAATGAAAAAACAGAACCTTGACTTCTTACTGCCAAAATAGGCCAGTGCAACTGAGCCTAAGTTTATTGGGGGGTCATCAGTATAATGGGAATTCTCCAATTTAATTTTCAAGTAGGATACAGTATTTGTTAAAGGATAAAAAACAAATATATGCTAATTTGAAAGTCAGTAAGGGCTGGGTTGTTAAATATCAACAATAATTGTTGAGAACTTCGACCAAAAAAAGATATTTTGAATGAGGAGTATTTTATCTTTGACATGTTTTAGTCTTGCCAATGGATGGTGATAATTGATGCTATTTTGTTTTTAAATTCTGCACAGAAAATATACCACCTTTATTGGCTGCACAAGGAAAAGACCTACCAAATCCTTGTCCTTGTTATGCCAATATTATGTATAAATTCAAAAGTTTGACAATTAATTTTAATATATGATGAATATATTAAAATGGTTGAGTTTTAATAATTAGTTTTGAGGAACATATTTTTTTAAGTGTTTTAAATCATGCTTATATCCCCCATAAGACTTGGGTTTATTGCCCTACTTGTGTGTTGTTGTGGTGCTCAAACCTTGGCATTCTTGGTAGTTAAGTCAGATATGGCTCTTTCCCTTAGTAAGAATTGCATACTGAAACCAGAAACTTCATGTGAGTTATTGCACCACTTATTTGAAATTTGTAATGCACAATTTCTGTGATAATTTTTGAAAGATACTCTTTTGATGAAAAATTATATATTCTTAAGATACAAAGTGATAATGTGTTAATAGCATCATGTATCATCTACACACTGATATTGCGGACTTATCCTTGTCACTTACTGTGTTCTTGGGCAAGTCACTTGAAATTCATGGCCTTTAGATTTCTTTTTTTAAACTAGTAAAATAAGAAGATTGTACTATCTGAGTTTCATTTAAATGCTAAAATTATAATAACTTGGCAAATGTGCTTGACAGATTCCCAGAGTTTGGTCTAAATTGGGCTAGAAACTACATGGAGAAATATGGTTAGCTGATGTCTTAGTACACATTTTAAAAATCAAGCACACTCTTTACATAGTTCTGAGCGGTGGAAGCAGTGATTTTTTAGGCACCCATTGCCGTATAGTTTCATCTGGGAAAAGCTAAAGTAAACAAACAAATCTTTCAGTGTTTCTGTTTTGTCTTAGTATTTCAGTTTTTACTATTCTTTTTTCAATTTTTTTTATTTGTACAAACTTATGGGGTACATGTACAATTTTGTTACATACATGGATTGTGTAGTGATCAAAGTCAGGGCTTTTAGCATAACCATCACACAAATGACACACATTGTACCTATTAACTAATTTCTCATCATCTGCCCTCCCCTTCAGTGTTGTTTCTGAAAGAATTGGACTGTTACATATCACTGCCATCCTCTGCTGGTTTTCGTTATCTGGATGAGGGCAGAGATTGCTTGTCTCTCCTTTGCTGTTGTCTCTCATTGTTGTAAGCCACACAACAACGGAGATTGTACCCCATGGACCCTTAGTTAGTATTTGTTGAACAAATGAATTCTGTATCTGGAAAATATGATGGTGCAGCAAGATTTATAAACAGAGAAAATAAATCACTTTTAGAGCTAATGATAAGCATGGCATACTGCATTGTTAAATGTGATGACCTCATTAAATACATCTGAGTAATCTGAGTAAGCACTAAGAATTGAATACGATTTAAAGAGGATGTGTGAGGATATTGGAGTATGTCACAATTTTTTTTTAATTATGGAGAGTTACATAACAGTATTCATAATAGTAAAATTTCTAAAGTAAACAATTTGGGCTTATACCTTATATGTAACCTGAAACTTGAGTTTTTTCCTCCAAATCTGCTATTTGTTTTTTAAAGTTAACAAAATTTGTGAAAACTTTTATCCAAATTATGTTTCCTTAAAAAAAGTAGAAAGTTATCTCATGTTCACCCCTGTTCCTCTTGTGGATTTACATCAGGTTGACCTTTGATAACTTTATATTGTGTTTTTGATAGTTCAACCATTGAATACGTTAGGCAACTCCAGTATTCTCTTAGAGAACATTACTGACTAATGTTAAGGAACTAGAGTGAGCAAAATTTGAGTTTTCAATTGTTTTCTTGCTTGTTTTGTGAACCCAATATACCAACGTACCAGGACTGTCTCTGTCATACCGTCTTGCTCTGAGGGAATGCTTGCTAAAAATAAATCAATATAGCACGTTATACAAATCTCAAAAACCCAGTGGGATGTTTCAGATGTGAAAACTATTGAAAAATGATAATAGTTGAATCAGTTCTAAAGAACGTCTCTGTTATAATTTTTTGGAACCATACAATGAACAATTTTGATTCCTCGTTATCCCTGACAATGTTAGAGGGTGTTGACTTTTTTTACTAATACAATCTATTATACAGTAGAATGACTATAGCTAATAACTACGTATTGTATATCTCAAGATAGCCAGAAGAGAAGATTTTGAATTTATTACCACAAAAATGATAAATGTTTAAAGTGAAGGATATACTAATTACTCTGATGTGATTGTTATATGATGTGTACATACATTGAAACATCACTCTGTACCTCATAAATATTTATAATTATTATATGTCAATTATAAATAAAAATCTAAAGCAATTTAAAATATTGATAGATACATAAACAATATTTTAATTTAACTTTTTAAATTTGGGAAAATGCTAAGTAGAACATTTGGGATTTCTATGTCTTCTAATTTTAAGATTATCCTATAGATTAGATAGGAGAACAAAATAAATTTAAACTATAAGCCTGAGGATGTAGATGTTTTTCCCTTTTTATCTGTTCAATTCTTGGCTGATCAGATCAACACTTGGCCTTCTGAAGACCACTGAGTTATTATGGAAAATATTTATTGATATTGGCAAGGGCACTTGTATGAGAAATTCATAGAAGTTGACTTGGATTATATTTCTTGGTGGAATCATTTTTTTGTAGTGTCTAGATTAGGGTGGTGTAATATGTAGTATATTAGTGTTTTCATTAAAGTAAATTTTAAAACATTTAGGCAACAGCTTAATAAATTTCAAACTTTCATGAGGAATTTCTGTGTAAAATTATCAGTATATATTAATAAAAATTCAAAAGATCAAACAAATATTTTGACATGGAAAATTTTAACCTAGTCTTATTTTCATTATCAAATAATATTGAGTTCAAATTTATTAAAAAGTCTCATAATTGCTAAATAAGGCACTAAATGCCTTTAACATATATTTTGTTTTAAGCCTAATTCTGAATAAAACAGATTTGAACACAATAATTTAATTTCATAGGAATGAATATTCAAATCATTCACTTACAGGCATTGCAATATATTTTTTGTTTCTTTTTTTCAGATAGCTTGTTTTCTTCTCTTTAACTTAATAATATTAAATTATTAACTTTAGTGAATAATATCCTATTCATTCAAAACAGAGCATAAAATTAAAATGGTTTTGAAACACAGTACATTATGAGTTTTAACTCTCTCTCATAACTTTATCAAAGAGGTAGGATCTAAAAACAGACATTACACACATCACTCCCTGAGATACTTTACTTCAGAGAAAAAGGTTCCAGGCAGTAATTTATGATTTGCTATTTCATACCTCTGCTAGGAATATGGCTTCATGAATTACTTATATTTATTTTGTCATTAATGAACACAATGACACACAACTCTAGCACTTGAATGAGATTCTGACTTCTTATAGACTTTTCAACCAGCATTATAATCTGTATTTCTCAACTATTTGATTAGCATTTACCTTCTATGTTATCATTGCCCAAGCATATTGAAGATTATCAGTAATACATTATATCTACTTAGTTTTAAATTTTATTTAATCATAAACCAAAAAATGGGTTCATTTAGGTGTGAAAAATGTCATTTGAGGCTCTTGCTCTTTTCTCAGCAAGAGTTAATGAGATAAATATATTCAAAGCAGAGCAATATGGGCTCAGGTTTTGGAAAATTTAGATCAGTTCCAGAAATTCCCTAGTATTTTGAATTTATATGGTGTTCCAAAAGTCACCATACATAGGGAAAATGTGAAATTGTAGCTAAATGTACCTTTATTTACAAAATATTCATTACAAAATTTTTTCCTTTGGATGGAGACTTTTGGGACACTCCGTATACCTTCAGGATCTATAATCCATAGTGAAAATTTCATATTTACTAATATTCTGTGTGTGATCAAATAGAGGAACTTCCTTTTCTTTGCTTTTATTATTGCTCAGATTTTGAGATATTGTCGTGGGATCATATGTGGTTTGGTGAGGAGATTAAAACAGAAAATACCATGACACTTTTGGAGTAGGGAATCAGAAACAAATTTTAAAAATTATAAATATCCCCCCTTTTTTATAAGAAATGCATTCCTTGTCTTAGGCTGTCATGATTCATCTAGGGTCTCACCATCACCATTCATCACTCTGAGTGTGATGATTACTGCCTGAAGTGTGTTATGAGATCTCTGAATGACTCAGATACAAGCTATTTAATTAGGGAAGCTCTGTTTACACAAAAATACCTTAGTGGAGCAATCAACAATGATGTGAAGTTAAATGCTAAATAAGCTTAAGCTGGTTTAATTAAGTTTGGGGTGACATTAAATCCCTTTCATAGTTTTCTTGACTGCAGCAGTGTTATTTTAATGTGGCATTTATTGTATGGTAGATTTTTGAAGTTGTAGATGTTCTTAGTCACAGTGAGTTAACTGAGCTTCCTATTTCATTCAAAATAATTTTTTAAAAAAAACTCTGAGTGAGGTAAAAGCATGAAGCAAATCACAGCAGTTTCATTAAGGAATGTTTAAAATATGTGAGTAGTTGCCATCTTGTCTCTTAATTCACTATAGGTGAAAATCTATTTATCCGAAACGAGAGCATTTCTTCTTAATGGCATTTTTGGCAGCATTGCCTCTCTCCTGACTGCCCATACTAAAAGCTTCCTTGGTTTCTTATTTTCAAATGTTGAGTGCATATTGCACTTTGAGGACTAGGCAGACTCAGCAGTCCATGAGCTGGTAGGAAAGCAGCAGTCCATAAAAAACATCCATTAGGGCCAGTTGGTGTTATTTTGCTTTGCTTTATTCAATTTGGTAGAAATATTATAAAATGACTGAAGGGTCTCGTTAAAACTATTTCTATTTTTAGCAATGAGCTAGTGGCACTTTTCTTTCATTTGTCAGTTCTCTCATGACTTTAATAACATTTGTGATATATGTGGCAGCTGAGAAGGGGATACAGGGAATTGTGCTCTTCTGTGCACATTGTCAATGGTAGAATTTTCTGTAATGTCAGCTGTTCCCATTTTACTTATGAGATTAAATCAATAGTAAATTCCATACAGTGTATAATTATTTCACAGCAATGAGTAATTATTTCTGTGGACAAGTTCCAAAATAAATTAGTTATATAATATTTATAAAACTACTGAAATATATGCTATACATGAAGAATGTCAAGATGAAGTAGATATATTTACTGTGCCCCTTAATATTAAGATTAAATTTAAAGACAATTTTACCACACACAAACTGTTATATACATTTTATTTCTATTATATATACTAATTTAATTATATTAGGGTATATTTTTATTTAATAATTGAATTTTATGTTACCTTTATGAGCTAACGTTTTAAAAAAATTTTATATAATGAATATCAAATAGCAGTAGTCCTATTAATAATTTCCAAGCAACTTTTATCTCATTATTATGTCCTTAGCCATAATCTATCTAAAGTAAAAAAATGTAACAATGGGTTGTATTATTGACTTTTTATGGTAAAAGTGCACCACGTTGACATATGAACAATATGAAATTTCTTTTTTTCACTTCTATTTTCTAATGTTAAATGCATGAGATTCTCTGTTTTTTTTAAAATTTCTTATTATTTGATGAAGTGAGAGATGAAGAATTGGTACCAGAGGAGACCTTGTGTTTGAGGCAGATGCCATAGTTTATAAAAATAGAAATCAGTATGAAAAGCATGTTTTTCCCTGTTTTGCTCAACACCCATTTCTAAAATTCACAATTCATCATGTAATAAAAACTGTAATATTCATCATTATAGATGCATAAAATTGCTGGCCTTCAGTTTTTCAGCTTTACTGAAATAAATGAATACATTTGTCTTCATTACTTTAACATAATGCACAAAAATTGATGCAAATTATTCATCTTTCTGCAGGTCAACCCTTCTATTAAAATGCGTTCTATTTTCTTCTTTGCATAAGCAGCACAGTTTTAATGTGAGTAAAGTGATTTTGCTAGGCTAAATGTAGATGTAATAATTTGCAGAGACTGAATTAAACCAAAAAAGTCAAATTACACCTGTAGAAGGTGTACATTCCTGGCATATTTGTTACAGTCTAGATTACATGTCACTAAAAACAGATGAGCATCTCAGTAAGCTATGCCTGCTCCACAGACATCCTCAACAGACTCTGCATGCTAGAATCTAGAAAGCTTCAAGAGGGAATTTGATGAATTGTGCACACCATTGTGAACAGCCATCATTAATATTGTAAATGGTGACCAAATTGTACCCAAACCATGAAGAGATGGATAATTCTTTTAAAAACAGAGTTAGTTCTGATAGATTTTATACACAAAGATTAGATCATTTAATTCATTCAGTTAGTGTTTTGTGTTGATTATTCCAAGACCATGGATTCTAATTAAATTTTAGATTAACCTAGACTAATTATGCCAGACAATCATACTTGAGTAAGCAGAGCTGGGTAAGATCAATGAATCATTCTTATTAGAAAACATTAGTCAAAGTACAGGGGTAAAATATTTAAGTACTGAAAGCCAAAGACAAATGCCTTGCATTTGCTGGCCCCCATGTGACAGGCATATTCTTAGCATGCTGCACAGAGTATGTGGCCTTCATAGATGACTTGTGAGCAAATCCCAGTTAACATTTGAATGTCATAGGTGTACTAGGTGAAGTTACTTAGCCTCTTTGAGACTTAATGTTCTCATCTATAAATAGATATAACCGTGTTTACATAATTAGGTTGTGATAAGGATTGAGCATATTACATTTATAGTATTTGGATCAGAACATATGTACCATAAAGAATTTTAAAGGAGTGTTTTGAATAAATACTCCCTAATGATTGAAAGAATGTATTAGTGGTCTTTAAGTTATTTGTAACTTTCTTAAAACTGTCTATTCTTTATATATTCAGAAATAGTGAATATATTGTAGATTAAACAAGGTGTTAATATGGTTTCTAATTGTTAAAAACCTTTTCCTAATGGAACCTAACCAGGGCTTTACCATCAGTATATTGTAGTTAGGTAACTATCATTTTGTGAAAAGAGATTGATATCTACTTTATAAAGTTGAGGCAATTCCTATTGTAGGGCATTATCTAAACAAGTAAAATGATTTTCCCTCTCCAAACATGTCTTGAGTGTTTACTAAAAAGAACCCAGGATGTATTAGGAGAAGAATCATCTCTAAAGATATGTACACTTCCTTTGCATTTGGTTAATCTGTAAGAATTTTATTGTTCTCAACCTGTGTAAAATAATAAACATAAAAATATAAACATTAGGAGACAGATATGGGAAAAAAATTTAACACAAAATAGAGAAACTACCATACTGAACGTAAACAAATGGTCTGGTACATAATGCAGGGACTCAGAGAGGTCGAATTCAGTGAAGACCATAGCAGTTAGGCCAAATTGGAAAAGGGATTTGAGCCCTACCTTAAAGGACAGGTAGTTTACTCACTTGAAAACAATTATTTTCTCCCTTTATTTTTGGATTTTTAACGATTAATTAGGATGATGATTTTATTTAAAATGGTCCACCTTTTGTAATTCATTCATAAAGATTTGATACAAATCTTTACAAAATATCTATACAATATGATACAAATCTATACAAAAATATCATGGTAAGGAAATTATTCCTGACATATTCATTTCTACCACTATTCAAATGATTACTGTGCTGATGTCAAAATCATAAGGAAGGCAGGTTTATAGGATAAAGGTATTTCTATTTTTATACTTGACATCAGTTTAATGATTTAATACTCAAAAAATATGACAACAAATCTCCTTCACCAATCACTTTTAAAACACACACTCTATAATTTGAATTCTTTATTTATACATTTTATGTGCCTCATATAAGCACCTCCCTTTGTGATCTTACATACCTGAATATGCCCAAGTATTTGCAGATACTCAGTATTTGCAAATTGCTTCAAGTAGAATGTGTTTACATTATTTAAAAAAATTTTATTGTAAATTAAAAATTTTAAATTATGTGTATTCATAGAGTATAAACTGATGTTATAATTTATTAATACTATGTGGAATAATTGTACCAAGATAATTAGCATATTCATCACCTCAAATACTTATCATTTTTTGTGGTGAGAACATTTGAAATTTACTCTCTTAGCAATTTTGAAATGTACAATACAATATTATTAACTATATTCACCCTGCTGTTCAATAGGTCTCAAAAAAATGTGTTCTTCCCATCTGGCGTTTTGTGCCCTTTAACTATGATCTCGCCATTTCTTCCACGTCTCAGCCTCTGTAACCACCATTCTATTCTCTGTATCTATAAGTTCAATTGTTTTAGATTCCACATGTTAGTAAGAACATTCGCTATTCATCTTTCTGTGTCTGGCTTATTTCACTTAGCATAAAATTCTCCAGTTCCATTCATGTTGTCATATATGACAGAATCTCCTTCCTTTTTAAAGGCTGTATAATATTTCATTCTGTATACATACTACATTTTCTTTATCCATTCATCCACTGATGGATACTTACATTGATCTGTAACTTAGCTAGTGTGAAAAGTGCCCCAGTGAACATGGGAGCACAGATATCTCTTCAACAAATTGATTTCAAATCTTTTGGGTAAATATCCAAAAGTGGGATTAGTGGATCATATGGTAGGTCTATTTTTTTAGTTTTCTGAGGAGTCTCCACACTGTTTTCCACAAAGGCTGTAAAATTTATTTCCCACCAACAGTGGGAGAGTTCCCTTTTCTCCACATCCTGGCCGAGCTAGTTATCTTTTTTCTTTGTGATAGTAGCCATTCTGACAGATGTGAGGTGATATCTCATCGTGGTTTTAATTTGCATTTCTCTAATGAATAGCAATGTGATCATTTGTTTTTCACATATCTATTGACCATTTGTTTGTCTACATTTGAGAAATGCCTGTTTAGGTCCCTTGCCCATTTTAAATTTATTTGTGTTTTGTTTTGTTTTCTTGCTATTAAGTTGTTTGAGTTCCTAATATAGTTTTGATATTAACATTGTATTGAATGTATGGTTTACAAATGTTTTCTCCCAGTGTTTTCCCAGGTTGTCTCTTTACATTGTTCATTGTTTCCCTTGTTTTGCAGAAACTTTTTATTTTGATATAATCACATTTGTCTATCTTTGCTTTTGTTGCTTGTACTTTGTGGTTCAAATCCAAAAAATCATGGCTTAGACCAATGTCATAGTTTCTGCCCCCTGTTTTCTTTTAGTAGTTTTGTAATTTCTGGTTTAAGTCTTTAATCCATTTTGAGTTGATTTTTGTATATGGTGTGATATAAGGGTCCAATTTCATCTTCTGCCTTGGATATCCAGTTTTCCCAACACCATTTATTAAAGAGATGTTACTTTTCCTACAGTGTATTCTTGGCACCTTTGTCAATTGACCATACATGTGTGGGTCCACTTTTGGGCTCTCCTTTCTGTTCCATGGGTCAAACTGTCTATTTTTTGCCAGTACCATGCTTGTTTTGATTACTATAGCTTTGTAGTGTAGTTTAAAATCAGATACCGTGATGCCTCCAGCTTTATTCCTTTTTCTCATGTTTGCCTTGGCTATTAGGGGTTTCTTGTGGTTCCACATGGATTATAGGATTGTTTTTCTATTTTTATGACAAAATGACATTGGAATTTTGATAGGGCTTGAATTGAATCTGTAGATAGCTTTGGGTAGCATGAGCATTTTAACAACACCAATGTTTCCAATCCATGACTGCAAGTTATTTTTCCACTTATTTGTGCCTTCTTCAATTTCTTTCATCAGCACTTTACGGATTTCAGAGTAAAGCCTCCTCTTTCATTTCTGGTATTATTTATTTAAGACCTCTTTTTTTCCTTAGTCTAACAAGAGGTTTGTCTATTCTGTTTATTTATTAAAAGAACAAACTATTGGTTTTATTGATTTTTCT
This sequence comes from Daubentonia madagascariensis, assembly GCA_023783475.1. Lineage (NCBI taxonomy): Eukaryota > Metazoa > Chordata > Mammalia > Primates > Daubentoniidae > Daubentonia > Daubentonia madagascariensis. Next base: position 47,665,573 of record JAKFHU010002080.1, read on the forward strand.
ATGGTTTTTCTGTTCTCTATTTGATTTATTTCTGTTCTGATCTTCATTATTTCCTTACTTCTGCTAACTTTGTTTTTTTTCCCTAGCTCCTTGTGACATAATGTTAGCTATGTATTTGAAATCTTTGTTCTTTTTTAATGGAGGCATTTATTGCTATAAAATTCCTTCTTATAACTGCTTTAGCTGCATCCTGTAGGTTTTGATATATTGTGTTTCTATTATCCTTTGTCTCAGACATTTTTTAACTTCCCTTTTGATTTATTCTTTGACTCATTTTTTCAGGTGTATGCTGTTTAATTTCTATGTATTTATGAATTTTCCAAGATTTCTCCTGGTTTTAATTTCTAGTTTCATGTTATTGTGGTCAGCAACAATACTAGAAATAATTTCAATCTTTTTGAATTTGTTAAGACTGTTTTTGTAGCCTACTATATGGTCCATTCTGGAGAATGTTTCATATGCAGTTGGGAAAAATGTATATTCTGCTGCTTTTGGATGGAAAATTCTATATATGTCTGTTGGATCCATTTGGTATAAAGCACAATTCAAGTCCAGTATTTTCTTGTCAGTTTTCTATCTGGTTGGTTTCTCCACTGTTAAAAGTGGGGTATTGAAATCCTCTACTATTATTGTATTGCTGTCTGTTTTTTCCTTTATGTCCATTAATATTTGCTTTATATATTTGAGGGATTCAATGTTGAGTGCATATATATTTATAATTGTTAAGTCCTCTTAATAAGTTGATCCCTTTATCATTAAATAATGATCTTCTTTGTCTCTTGTAACAGTTTTTAATTTGAAGTCTAGCTATAGCTACCCCCATTCACTTTTGGTTACTGTTGGCATGGAATATCTCTTCCATTCCTTCACTTTCAGCCTATGTGTACCCTTAAAGCTGAAAATGAGTCTCTTATAGGCAGCATATAGTTTGATATTGTGCTTTAAAAACATCCATTCAGCCATTATACGTCTTTTGTTTGGAGAGTTTAATTTGTTTAAATTCAATGTTATTATTGATAAGTAAGGACTTATTCTTGCCATTTTTTTCATTAGTTTTTGGTTGTTTTGTATTATTGTTGTTTTACTTTGCATTTCCTTGATGACATAGGATGTAGAGCATCTTTTGATATGATCTCTTGACATTTGTATATCTTTTTTGGTGAGGTGTCTGTTAAGATCTTTGGTCTATTTTTAAGTCATGTTATTTGTTTTATTATTATTGAGTTTTAAGAATTCTTTGAATACTTTAGATAACATTTATTTATCAGATATGTCTTTACAAATGTTTTTTGTTCTCTTGATACTTCACGATTTTTAACCTTTCTTCTGTTATTTCTAAGTAACAGTGCCATTTATATTAGGCTATATTCCACCATATCCCTGATATCTTGCACCTGGTTCTGTCCTCTATATCTAGAAGAAATGAACAAAATTGATTTGGAATCCTCTCACTATCATTTTCCTTTCCCATGTATATTTTTCTAAACCAGGAATGCATATAGAAAGAGAATAGAGAAAAAGTAGGCAAAAAGAAAAAGACAATTTATCATCCCTACTCCTATTTTCAAATAAGTTAGTTCCATCTGTTATATAATTCTGTAACACATTGTTCTTTATTTTAATGCTCTTTATATCTGTAAAATCTTATTCAATGTATATATCCTCTGTTGCACTGAAAACTTTAGGAAGGCAGGGATCATTGTTACATGGTCAACATTACATGTTTAAAAGCTAGCACCTGTGCCAAGGAATATTTATGTATTTAACAATTAATTGTGAGTCAGTAGGAGCAAAAAGTGATTCAGACATGGTCTTTGCCCTCAGGATACTCATACCATCATCCAGTGGAGAAAGAGATCTGGCACTTACCAGTCTGTGAAGAAAATGTTATGGATTGGTACATTTATTTTTAAGATGAAATTACTTTTCTTGTATTTTTACCATCTTTGCTCATGAATTTCTTATACTTCTATCAAATTAAGGGATTTCAATGGTATTCCTCCAAAAGAAAATACAAGCAGTGATGAGACTAACTCCATACCAGTTTAGCTGCTACCTAAAAGAAAGTTAGAAATGGGCCCATGAAGTGTTTAGTTGCTACATATAGTAAATGCTTTATTTGAAAGAAATGCATTATAATAATTAGATATAATTATTATATATAAATTAGATAAAATTATAGGTATAGTTTGGCTTAAGTGTTCAAATTGGGGGATGGGACAAGATGGCTGACTAGAGACATCGCTTGCCAACTGTCCTGGAGAGAAGGAAAGGTTTTGGATAGGGGAGATGGAATTCACTCAGCGCAGGTGAATTTCCATGAGAGAAGTGCTGGAACCTGCTAGGCACCTCAGGGAGGAAAACTGTGAAGCAGAGAAGGGAGCGCATAAAGGAAAAAAGATATGGGTGAGGACCAAATCCAGGGAGGCTTAGAGCCCAGTGAAAGCATAATGGGGATCCTTTGCTCCTTCTCACAATCCTTTGGTGATCAGAAGGCTACCAAGTTACTGTGCAGCTTTTCCACACCCACAGACCCAAGCACAGAGGCAACCATGGAATTGTGGGGAGAACTTGCATGATCCCAAAGCTTGGACCCTCTGTGCAGGGTTCCCCTCCAAGGAGAGTGACCTGAGAGGCCAGAGAGCCGGCTTTCTTCCATTCAGACTCTTGCATCTCCCCATCCCTCCCCCCTCACTGCAACCTGGAGGGTAGTTTGAGCAGAGAATTTGGTGAGCGGTCCCCTCCCCTCAGCTGCTGCGTCCTGCAGTCTGAAGTTTCCACAGAGACTAAACCCACACCTGTCCCCTTGGGGACCTGAAGGGGACCCAGAGAGCCCAATCTGGGAGCTCCCTGCCTGCTGGCATTTCACAGAGATACATGCCAGCAGGTCAGACATGCAGGCCAGATCCTGTGCCCCCAGGAGTCAAGCTGGTTGTTGGGGGACACGGGGGTGGGGGCGGTTTAGGAGCTGGACTTGGGAGACAAGGCAGCCCATGGGGGCGGAACTCATGGGAGAAAACTGTGGGGGTCCAAGATGTGGCAAACTGGGGAAGCACCCATCCGTTCCTCCCAGCTCCCACAGGAAAGCCAGCTGTTGGCTAAGGTGGGTCCTCTGGTAGGGAAGATCCCAGCCCGTGGTGCCATAGCAACCAATTGCAGCAAGTGCTCCAATAGTGAGGATCCCAGCCAGTGCCATAGCAACTGAGTGCAGTGTGTTCAGAGCCCAGGACAGGGCAATGCAAGAGGGGTGGAGCTTACTCCCCAAAGCTAGTCTGGGAAGTGCGGCCCTTCCCTCACAAGCAGCCTTTCCAGCTTGGAGAAACGGCCTCAACCCTCCTCCCAGCAGCTCCCTCTAGCAGCAGAGAAGATGCCCTCTGAGCCCTGCAAAGTCTTTGCAAAGCCTTCCAGACTGGCACAACCTAACTGCTCCCAGCCTCACCCTTCCACCCACCTCTGCTGTGAGGGAGATCAAGCAATCCCCCAGGAGATAAAAGACCCCTCCCAAAGCCTGTGGGATTCAAGTGCTCCACCTGAGGGACTAGAGATAGGCACAAAAGAACATCACTGCAGTTCGCTGTCTCCTATAAGCATCAACCACTGACAGGGAGAACAACTCAATAGTTCATTACAGCATCTCCCAACTCAATCAAACAGGGCATGGCTGATTCTTACTCACAAGCATCACCTAAAATCTTGGAGATAAGCTGGGATACCAATACAATTCACACTGCTTTGAAGAGGGGAAGATAGTAGTATAGAAGCAACCTGAGGGGACATTGCTTTTTAAGAAAGAAACAAAACTTACAAACAGCTTGATCTGTGAGGGGTGTCCCTCCTCCACTGCAGACCTATGGGCTGATTGGGGAGCTGCTCAGAGTCTGTGCAGAGTCATTCCACCAAAGAGCAGATGCAGCAGAGAGCTGGTGCCTGCCAATCCCAGGTTTCTGCAACCAATGCCATCTTGATCATTCTGGTGCACAAAGCCAGTTCTGCATGGGACCAAGCCTCCCAGCAATAGACTTTGCATCACCCCACTAAGCCAGGGAAGAAACAGAAGCACTCCCCTATGTAGTGCCCTGTGACTGAGGGCTGAATACACCTCCTCTCTGGTGTGGGAGCCCACAGGCATCACTTGGGAAGCCTGGGGTAACTGCATCAGCAGGGTCTAGGTGTGGGTGGAGAATCTGGGCTGAACAGCAGTGCCGGCCCACCTATGTGGACCCTAGGCTGTTGAGACTGCATAACAGGGCATCAGCAGTCCCTATGCTGGTGGAACAACCCCCAATAAGGGTGGCTGTGCCTGCAAAATCCCCAGAGCCAGCTCTGAAACTCTTGCTGTGCCCAAATCTGAGGCTCTGACTCTGTAGCTCCAGGGCCCCTGCTGGGCCTGTGAGTCCACCCTGGAGTCTCCAGAATTGTTCCTGGACCCCAAGACACCACTACTGAATCGCCACCACTACCACTGGGCCAGTAGAACTTCCCCGAGTTCCAACACTTCACTCAGGAACCCCCAGCCCTGAGCAGCCATCACTCCTGTAGTTGGTTCGAGAGAGTCCCCAGCAAAGGAGAACAGGTGCCCTGCAATCCTATTAACCCAGAGATGAGAGAAGGGGAGCCAGGTGAGAAGAAACCAGCAAAAGAACCCTGGCAACATGAAAAAACAAAATAGTTTGACACCCCCAAGGAAACACAATGGAACTACAGTAGCAGACCCCACCCACAAGGAAATTGTGAAATGACAGAAATGAAATTCAGAATATGGATGGCAAATAAGATGAATGGAATTGAAGAGAAAGTTGAAAACTGACAAAAATAAGCCAAAAAATATTTCAGGAAATCAATGAAAAAAATGAAAAAAGTCACTAGAGAGCTAGATAACATAAGAAAGGATATAATATTAATGGAACTTAAAGAAATGAAAGAATCATTTAGGGAATATTTCGAAATGCAACAGAAAGCTTTAACAGCAAGCTAAAACAAAGGTGAAGAAAGAATCTCAGAGCTTGAAGACAAGGCTCTAGAGATAACCCAGTCATTCATAGAGGCAGAGAAGAGTATATAAAAGTCCAAGCAATCACTGAGAGTGATATTGGACTATGTGAAGTGAACAAACATTTGAATTATAGGTATCCTTGAGGGCAAGAAGAAAGAACTAAAAGCATGTAAAACCTATTTGAGGAAATTATTTAGGAAAACTTCCCTGGTATCACTAGAAATTCAGACATACAGACACAAAATGGACGTCAAACACCAGGAAGATTCATAGCAAATAAGTCATCTCCAACACACATAGTAATCAACTTGGCCAAAGCCAAGATGAAGGAGAAAATTCTGCAAGCAGCAAGGCAAAAGCATCAAATAACCTACAAAGGAAAACCTATCAGGCTAACCACAGACTTCTCAGTGGAAATCTTACAAGCCAGAAGGGATTGGGACTCTATCTTCAATTGACCTAAACAGAACAATGGCCAGCCTAGAATTTTGTATCCTGCAAAACTAAGGTTCACAATCAATGGAGAAATTAAGACTTTTCCATACAAACGAACACTGAGAGAATTTGCCTTGTACAAAATACTCAGAACAGCAGAATACACAAATCAGTACAACAGATACTCACTGGCATAAATTCACCTAAAAAAACCCTCCCAAAACTCACAACTCCTATGAAACAATAGAACAAAAGATAAAACAAAGCAATGAGGGGCCACCCAACTGGATGAACATACCAACATCCCACATATCAATGCTGTCAAATCAATGTTAACAGACTGAATGGACTTCTCCAAAGACATAGGCTGGCTGAATGGATGAAAAAACACAACCCATGTATCTGCTGTCTCCAGGAAACACATCTAAATCACAAGGACACACATAGATTTAATGTGAAAGGATGGAAAAAAATATTCTACACAAATGGAAATCAAAAGAGATCAGAATAGCTATTCTCATATCAGATAAAATTGACTTTAAGCCAACAAATGTAAAGAAAGACAAAGAGAGTCATTATATAATGGTAAAGGGAGCTATCCAACAAGAAGACATAACAATCCTAAATATATATATGCCCAATCCTAAATATATATGTGTAGAGCTCCCAGATACATAAAGCAAATTTTACTAGAGCTAAGTAAAGAAATAAATAGCATCATTGTAATTGCAAGGGACCTCAACACTCCATTGTCTGAACTCAACAAATCATCAAAGCAAAAAATAAATAAAAAACAATGGACTTGAACCAAACTCTAAACAAAATGGGCCTAACAGTCATTTACAGATAATTCTACCCAAAAACTACAGAATATACATTTTTCTCAGCAGCACATGGGACATTCTCCAAGATTGATCATAGACCAAAAAACATATCTCAACAAATTCAATAAAATTGAAATCATGTTATGCACCTCTCAGACCACAGTGGAATAAAACTAGAAATCAATTACAAGAGAAACACTCAAACCCACAAAAAGTCATGGAAATTAAACAACCTTCTGCCAAACAACTACTGGGTCAAGAATGAAATTAAAATGGAAATCAACAAATTCTTTGAACTGAATGACAAAAGGGACACAAGCTATCAAAATCTTTGGGACACAGCAAAAGCATTCCTTAGGGGAAAATTCATAGCCTTAAATGTCTACATCAAAAAGACAGGAAGATCACAAATTAACAACCTTTTGTCACACCTCAAGGAACTAGAAAAGGAAGAACAAACCAAACCAAAGCTAGAAGAAGAAATGAAATAATGAAGGTCAGAGCAGAACTAAATGAACTGGGAAACAAGAAAACATTACAAAGGATTAACAAAACAAAAAGTTATTTCTTTAAAAAGATAAACCAAATTGACAGACCTCTTGCTAGACTAACCAAGAACAGAACAGAAAGGACCCAAATAAGCTCAATCAGAAATGAAAATGGTGACATTACAACTGATAATGCAGCAATACCAAACATCATCCATGAAAACTACATAAATCTCTATGTGCATAAATGAGATAATGTACAGAAAATGGACAAGTTCATGGAAACAGACAACCTCCCAAGACTCAATGAGGGAAAAAATAGAACTCCTGAACAGACCAATAATGAACAATGGGATCGAAACCGTAATAAAAACCTCCCCACCAAAAAAAAAAAAAAAAAAAGCCACAGATGAGATGGATTCACTGCTGAATTCCATAAGACCTGCAAAGAAGACTTGGTATCCATAATACAGAAATTATTCCATAATATTGAGAAGGAAGGAATCCTTCCCAACTCATTTGATGAAGCCAATATCACCTTGATACCAAAACCAGGAAAGGACACAACAAAAAAAGAAAACTATAGACTAATACATTGTATGAATATTGATGGAAATATCCTCAATAAAATACTAGCAAACTGAATTCAACAGTACATCAAAAAAATAATCCACCAGGACCAAGTGGACTTCATCCCAGGGATGCAAGAATGGTTCAACATATGTAATTCAATAAATACAATTCATCACATAAACAAAAGGAAAAACAAAGACCATATATCCTCTTAATAGGTGCAGAAAAAGCATGCAACAAAATCCAGCACCATTTCATGATAAAAACCCTCAATAAACTAGGCATAGAAGGAATATATCTCAGAATAATAAAAGCCATATATGACAAACTCATGGCCAACATTATACTGAATGTGGAAAAGTTGAAAGCATTCCCCCTAAGAACTGCAACAAGGCAAGGATACCCAGTCACCACTTCTATTCAATATAGTGCTGGAAGTCTTAGTCAGAGAAATCAGACAAGAAAAGAATATTAAGTGTATGGAAATCAGAAAAGAGAAGGTCAAACTATCACTCTTCACTGATGATATGATCTTGTATCTAGAAAACCCCATAGATTTCACCAAGAGTCTCCTGGAATTGATAAATAAGTTCAGCAAAGTCTCAGGATACAAAATCAATGTACATAAATCAGTAGCATTTCTACATACTAATAACAGTCAAGCCAAGAGTCAAATCAAAGACTCAATATCGTTCACAATAACTACAAAGAAAATAAAACACCTAAGAATATACCCAACCAAGGAGGTGAAAGATCTCTACGAGGAGAACTACAAAACTCTGATGAAAGAACTCATAGAGGATACAAACAAATGGAAAAACATAGCAAGCTCATGGATAGGTAGAATAAACATGGTTAAAATGTCCATACTACCCAAAGAGATTTATAAATTCAGTGCAATCCCCATCAAATTACAAAAGTCATACTTCAGATATCTAGAAAAAAATAATTCTAGGCTTTGTTTGGAACCAGAAAGAGCCAGAATAGCCAAAGCAATCTTAAGCAAAAAGAACAAATTTGGAGGCATCATGTTACCAGACTTCAAACTATATCACAAGGCTGTAGTAACCAAAACAACATGGTTGGTACAAAAATAGAGACATAGACCAATGGAAAAGAACAGAGAACCCAGATATAAAACCATCTACCTATAATCAACTGGTCTTTGACAAAGCAGACAACAACATACACTAGGGAAAAAAAGGCCCTATTCTGTAAATGGTGTGGGGAAAGTTGGATAGCCACAAGCAGAAGGATGAAACAGGACCCCTACCTCTCACCACTCACAAAAATTAATTCAAGATGGATAAAAGACTTAGATATAAGGAATGAAACCATAAGAATTCTAGAGGAAAGTGTAGGTAAAACTCTTCTAAATATCAGCCTAGACAAAGAACTTATGATAAAATCCCCAATGGCAATCATGGCAGCAACACAAATTAATAAATGGGATTTGATTTAACTAAGAAGCTTCTGCACAGCTAAGTAAACAATCAACAGAGCAAATAGACAACCTACAGAATTGGAGAAAATATTCACAAGCTACACATCCGATAAAGGGCTAATAACCAGAATTTACAAAGAACTCAAGCAAATCACCAAGAAAAAAACAAACAACTGTATTAGAAAGTGGGCAAAAGACACGAACAGAAGCTTCTCAAAGGAAGAAAGACAAATGGCCAATAAACACCTGAAGAAATGCTCAACATCACTAATCATCAGGGAAATGCAAATTAAAACCGCAATGAAGTATCACCTTACTCCAGTTAGGATAGCATTTATCAAGAAGTCCAAATACAATAGATGCAGCATGGATGCAGAGAGAAAGGAATGCTTATCCAATGTTGGGTGGGACTGAAAATTAGTACAATCTCTATGGAAAACAGTATGGAGATTCCTCAATGAACTAAAAGTAGACCTACCATTCAATCCAGCAATCCCACTATTGGGTATTTACCCAGAGGAAAAAAAGACTTTTCATAAAAAAAAGACACCTGCATTCGAATATTTATTGCAGCACAATTCACAATTGCAAAGATGTGGAATCAACCTAAGCGCCCACCAATTCATGAGTAGATTAACAAAATGTGGTACATGTATACCATAGAGTACTACTCAGCCATAAAAACAGATTGCTTAATACCTTTTGCAACAATCTGGATGGAACTGAAGACCATTCTCTTAAGTGTCTCAAGAATGGAAAACAAACACCATATGTACTCACTATTAAATTGGAACTAACCAATGAGCATACATGTGCACAGAGGGATGTAAAACTCAGTGAAAATCAACCAGGAGGAGGGGAGAGGACGGGAGAGGAAGGGAGGGGCAAAAACCTACCTAACAGGTACTATGAACACTATATGGGTGATGGGCATACCTGTAGCCAGGACTCAAGCATTACAAAAGTGAGCCATGTAACCTAAAACATTTGCACCCCCTTGATAGTTTGAATTTAAAAAAAAGAGTTCAAATTGATGAAGATAAAGCTGCAAGCATGAATGACATATTCTTAGGTAATTATTATATTACTTTATTTATGCAATCATTCATTCAATAAACATTGCATGTTTATTTCATGCCAGGTATTATACTAACAAAACAGATGCTACTCCTGTCCTCATTGAGTGCATAGCCAACCGGGGTAAATAAATATTAAGCAAATAATCATAGAAATTATTTTAAAAGTTATAAACAGATAAGTTTTAAAGAAAAAAAGAACAGAGGTATTATGACATTTTATAACAGTGTTATTGACTAAATAAAACATCAACCTGAAATATAGCAGTACAACTTTTAACCTGAAGTTTAAATATAGAATTTCTCTTGGCACTTCTTATTAATAAAAAAAAATACAGGAGAAAAAGTGTCCTAAAAGATTATAAAACTCATCTACCACTGACAAAAAGGCTCTAAGAGAATGTGGTGTGGTTCCAACCCTTTTAGAAGATTTCATTATGAAAAGAATGGCAAGAAGAGCTAAATCTCTAAAAGCATACAAAATCTTTTGTGCCTTTAGGGCACTCAGTACTCATCTCAGTGTAGAATATAGGGGAGCCATTTCATAAAATTTTACATTGCCAATGTAACTGTTACCTAAGTATAAAAGTTGGTGATTCCAACTTTTATCTACCAGTAGATAAAAGATATCTGCTGGTAGATATCTTCAGTCCATTTGTGCTGGTAGGGCTTTTACCTGTCAAGGCACTACCCCAGAAAAACTTCTGATTGTTGAATTAAGTCCAAGAATTTATAAACTTGTTTGCCACTTTAACTCATTTCAGGTGCTCAATACTAGAAGTCTGAAATAATTTTGTTTATGAACTCTATTTGTTGTGTTAAATTTAATAAGAACTTGAGAAAATGTTTAATACTGAAATTCTAATGTGACAGGTTTTGTCTATGTTATAATTAATCATTTTTTGAATTCATAATTTCATTCAAAAAACATTTGCTGAGTGCTTACTTTGTGATAAGCTCTGTGCTAATGCTGAATGAAATAGGTGAATAATTGATTGGTTGCTTACATACCACTGATGGGTAGTCTAGTCTTAAGTCACCATTACAGTGATGATTGTACAACTCTGTAAATACACTGAACATCACTGAATTGGACATTTCAACAGGCGACTTGTATGTGACATACATCCCTATAAAGCTCATATAAAATGAATAAATATATGTGATGGAAGAAGACATAAATAAAAACTCAAAATTGAATATACACAAACTTCACTCAAATTTTTGCCTCATTTTAGAACTCAGTAAAAGATCTGTTTAATAAAATTTAAAAAAAACATTTAAAGGCATTCAAGTTTTTAGGTAATGGCTTGGAAACACTTATCAGGCTAAACTTTTTCAAAGAAGAGGAATAATTAAGGCATTATTAAAGTTCTTTGAGGCAAGTCCTTGGAATGTTATATTCTTAAAGATTATTGTATAATCACATACCCATAAGAAATGTAAATTAGTATTCTTCAGAGAATGCACACCATCTTGGACTAATGACAACTTAGAAGAAACCTAATATTATTAGTAGTCTACTTAAAAAAATATCTTCTCAGACTTAACAGGGAGCAACTAGTACAGGGTGATACTTAATTGTAGGTCATACGTAGCACATAATATAATCATGATATCTGAGTAACTAAGAAATATAACATAAAGGAAACTCATGTCCTTTGAGAAGTGGCCAGAGAGGATTTGTCATTATGAAAAGCAATACCCAGTAAGCCCCTTAGGCTTTTAACAAAATGTTTAAGGTTTTGGGTGCTATTGGGAAGAACAAAAGCTATATACTTTTTTATATTTTTCAAAATGGGTTTCATCAATTTTAGCATGCAAATATATTTAGATAATTCTTATAATTCTTGTCCCCCCAAAGTATCTTGCAAAGAGACTTAAAAGCTAGTTATGGAGATGTGTTTCATTACAAGAAATGTGATATGAATTCTTATGAAATGATGCTTCATGAGGCATATGGAGTAGTAGATGAGAAATAGTCTACAAAAAATGCAACTTGAGCTATGGTTTCATAATGTGTATGTTCAAAGACAAAGAGAAAGATACATAGAGAGGGACAGGCATAAAAACCTAACAAGGAACAACATATTTTTGACAGTTTGAACAAATGTAATAACAGCAGTAATTATTGTTATCTAGAGCAGTACTTTACAATAAGTAGTAATTATTGTTTATAAGGCAGTACAAATTGAGGTCAAAACAAAAGAATTGAAGGGGACACTAATAGATGCAAAAGAAAAAAGTCTTCCCCTAAAGATAAATTTAAACATTATAAACAAGTTTTGTTTTATTTTTACTTGTTTTGTTCTTTAATGGATGGATGGACACCTTTATATTGCTAATGTGTAAGGTGAATTTGCAAGAGAGATGTTTGTTATGGAGTATTATTCATGATTATTTGACCAAGAAATCCTTTAAAAAAGAAACAGATGTATATTTCCCAAGAAGAGAAGTGTGTGTGGGAAAATCCAGTTTGGGAAATATTGTTGTAATGAGTTTTTGAGGGAGATATTTACAGAAAGCAAGAATGATTTTGTTTCTGACCTAATTGATTAAAACATAAAGAAGCTTGATTTGTATCAACTTTTGGCAGGCTGGATGAGAGACTGTCAGAATATAGATAATGTGATTTCAGCATATTTCATTAAAGCATGTTAGGTATTTGCTGTGCAACCTTTAAAGAAAAGTTATTTATCAATTAATAAGCCTCCCCTCAAATTAAAAGTAATGCTCATTGCATTTACTTTATCATTTCTGTATTATCTAGATGTATTGAAATAGGACAAGGGAAAATGTTGGTGTATAAAATTGTGAGTTTGTAGTCTAGTAAAAGGGCAATAGAATGAGCAAATCAAAAAATTGTATATAGTATACTCACACTTTAGAATTAAGTATCTAAAACTACATGTGCATTCCATTCTACAAGCAAGGCACTCAGAATGATAGAATGTAAAGGAAGGAGGAAGGGAAGAAGGGAAAAGGGGAAGAAAGGTGGGAGGGGAGGGGAGAGGAGAGGTGGAAGGGAGAGGAAGGGAGGGAAGGGAGGGGAAGGGAAGAAAACCAAAGAAAAAGAAATGAAAAGAGAGGACCAAAGGACAAAAAGAGAAAGAGGGAAGGAAAGACAAAGGAATGGAAGAGGAGAGAAGGAGGGAGGGAGAGAGGAAGGAATGAACTCAACTCAATAAACCCAGAAAGTCAGGTCTGAAATATTTTGTGAGATTTTTAGTCATTGTGTATAATAGTTACAGTTTATTCTCCTTAGAAGTTTTAATCTATGTTTTGGGAGAGATTCTCAAGAAATCATAATTTTACATAAAATCGTTTGATCAAAATTTAACATGTAGGAACATTTAGAGACAACAATGCTATTATTGAGGAAATTCTGAAGAGGCAAATTTGTAGTTTCTGTATACCCACCCTTATACCGTCACTGTATGTCACTTGAAACTGCCTTTATACCTCCTTTGAGCTCTTCTTTGCAAAGTCATTTAGAGCTTCAGGTCTTATCCATCTGACACACCAAGAAGTTTCACTATGTATTAATATTAATAGTAAACGTATGTGTCGCTTCTTTCATTCTTCCTTCCTTCCTTTTTCTCCTCTCTCTCTTTTCTTTCTTCTTATGCAAGACAGAACTTTTTTACTTGGTAAGTGAATTTTTAAAAAAATAATAGTTCTTTACTGTCAATATGAAGAATATGTTTAAATAATCAAGGAAAGTCCCACTGAGAACAAGAATATAAAAAGAACCAAAGATCGGAGATTGCCTAGTGAAGATCAAAAAGCTAAATTCAGCTTTAAGAAGTATTTGGTTTATCTTGAATGTTTTTTTAAAAGGATTTATTTGCTTAAGTAAGTTTTTTTTTTTTTAAGAGTCGTCATCTCGCTCTGTTGCCCAGGCTACAGTGCAGTGGTGTGGTTGCTCACGGTAACCTCAAACTCCTGGGCTCAAAGGAGCCTACCGCCTCAGCCTCCAGAGTAGTTGGGACTACAGGTACGGGCCACCCACCGTGCCCAGCTAATTTTTAAAGATTTTGTAGAAACAGGTCTCGCTATGTTGCCCAGGTTGGTCTCTAGCTCCTGGCCTCAGGCGATCTTCTCACCTCGGCCTCCCAAAGTTCTGGGATTACAGGCGTGAGCCACTGTGCCTGGCCAATTTGTTCACATTTTAAATGTAGAGAATTTTAGACAAAATATTTCATGTGACCTCATAAAAAATAAAAATATATGGCCACCTTGTGTTGAAATTGTCACAGGGTTTTAATAAAACTGAAACTAAAGGCATTTGTCTATTTGGGTGTTGTGGTTTTCCAAATATTTCTGTCTACTTTGCTTCATTCATTTATGGTTATTTGTCTGCCCCCATAAGCATTTAAGCGAGGATCTTTTAGTTGTAATAATACATGTTATAATAGACACATTTATAATTTTCTCAGTTATTTTCCAATCAAACTTAGAGACCTCTTGAAAAAATACACATCTTTCTGGGAGGCAACCTTACAGTGTGAATTCTCAGCTTCTCATAGTTGACGTTCAATGCCATCAGTTCTTTGCTTACCAGCATATGGATTGAGGCTGGAGTTGGCCTCTGTCTATCTAATTAATGATGATTCACTTCATTAGAGCTAAGTGCATGGCTGTTCATGTCACAAGGAGGATGAAAGATACTTTTATTTTTTGGTCTCATTGTGTCCTTGAGACTTTTCAACTAGATAAAATTTCAGTCCAAATTTTATTTCAACTAGCATCTGTGTAGAAATGCTTCCTAAGGAGCATCAAGTTATGTATCAAAGAAGTAATAATTCATTGCTGAATTATTGTTCCTTTTAAAAATAAACTAAATCAATGGCAGAATGGCAAAGTAAACATATCAGTGACTTACTGTCATTTATTGTATTCCCTATAATATTTCATCATATTAAAAACCTCAAAATGAGGTATATTTACTTTGTAGGTTTGATTTAAACCATAAATTGCACATTATTATCTTCAGGAAAACAAGTGTATTGAGGTTTGCTAGCAATAGGAAAATTTTATATTCACAATCAATGCTAAAAATAGAAGCTCAGGTGGCAAGAAATCAAGAGGTGTCATAATTTGCTGAAAAGTAGGTTTCCATTGTTTGTGTCTTATTTTCTTCTCGAGAATGTAATGGAGAATATTGTGTTTGAAGATAATGGAATAAACATCCCAATGCAGTTCAGTAAGTATGGTGAGTTGGCAATAAAATAACATTCTTTCAATAGTGCTCAGAATATGAACTGGCACAAAATACTGGATTAAGAATTTTCTATATTTGAAATAAACTTTCTAGGTAACCACCCTCCAAAAATCTTGCTTATAATTATACTTCCAGAAAAGAAACTGCATCTTTATGTTAGCCAGGTGTGGTCATTTTCATAAGTACTAGCAGCACAAGATTTATATCAGATACTACATTTCTAATTGAAAGACATATTTGATAAACTACCATTCTGCTTAAAATGGAGTTTTACCCCTCTCAATTAAATATTTATTTTGCAGGAAAAATATATGGTTGATCAGAATTGTTATTCAGAGTAAAAGTGGTTTTTCAGGTGGTGCTAGGCTTGATGTAGTGAATTAATAAATACTGAAAAGCCAAACAAGATGGCCTTAACTTATAGTGTTTTATTACATATCATAGAGACCCAGAGCACCAGCTTGCTGCCCTTAAATTATGTTAAAAATGCCTTCAGTCAGATATTATGTTCCTCAGAACATGCAAACATTTGTTGAGAGCCTATTACGTGAAAAATGATTTAGAATTCAGATAGATGGATGAGTGGATGGATAGATAGATGGATAGACAGACAGATAGGCAGATAGATAAATATCTTCTATTCGAAACAGCTTGTAATCTACTTAGGAAAATAGGTCACATCTAGACAGATAAATAATAATATTAGGTGATTTAGGTTGAGCGTCCAGTGAATGAGTGATCAAGGTAGAAAATATTTAGTTTGGGCTGGGTTACTATATTAAGATCTGAAGTGGTTGAGGTGCAGAATTTACACCAAGCATTGGCATTAGGGTAGTAGTTAAAAGAGCATAAGAAAGAACCTGAGAAGTAGAAATTCCCCTAGTATATTCAGGAATTATTGCATAATGAAAATAAAATATTTGAGTTCTAATTATAGGCATAGGTAACGCCTCTTTAGGAAAGCTGTGGAAAATGTTGTATAGAAGCCATATACTTGTACAACTTCTGACAAGATAATGGATTATGTTAAAGAAACAGTTGTCTAGCTGGCTTTGGTAAATGTTCACTTCTCCAACTTTTCAACAGGCTACTTGCTTCTCGTGATTCTCCTCGTCTTTCTACTTTTACCTTGCCTACTCTTGCTAAAAGAGATGTATGGATGCATATATATTTAAATAAAAACAAAATAATGGGCAATATTGAATACGAGCTGAAGTGTTTAGTATTTTTCTGCAAGCAGGAAAACAGTAGGAGTGAATTTGTACACCAAATGGAATGCGTAATGTAACGTCTCAGAAAGAAGATTAGAGTTTAGAAGCAAGCAATTTCTAGGTGGTAGAAAGCAATAAGACCAGTGCTTTGAGACAGATTTTGAAAGTTGCATATATTTCAATATTTTTCTATGTTGCTGGGCAAAAAATTAGCAAAGATATTACTTATCATGTAAGATCTAATGCAGATGAGTATCTATACCTATCAGCATAAATACTAAATTTCATTTATATTGTTGCCTCCACTGAAAAGAACACTTCCTTCCAAAGCATAAAATGGTAAGAAATAGCCAAAAAAATCTTACAATGTCAGATCATAGGGTGGTCAATTTATAAATTAAATGGCCATAATGATTTTTGAATTATCTCAGTCTATACAACCTGTGAGTTTTTAGTCACATCAGATCACAAATCAGATAACAAGTATGAGTGACTGTCTATTATCTGCAAAGTATTAGGTACCATCAGATGTAGCTTATTAATCATGATCACTTTAAATTACTGCATTTAATCTTGGGAAACACCATTTTTTCACAACTTTTGTAAAAAGAGAGATTACTGTTTTAACAATACTCTGGTTTCAGTATAGAATGATTCCTAGACATGAACTAAACATCTTGCACTCTCCATTGCCTTTTGTGGATTCCTGCTTACTGTTTTACTTATTTTTCAATGCTCTGAGCTGAGTCTGCATTTTAAATGTTTTCTTTCTTACAAACAAAATTCATCTTATCCTTCAAAATCTAGAAAGGCTATCCACTTTATCTTGTTAAACTTCAATTCTCTGTCTTTTTCCAGTTGTTTTGCTCCAAAGTGCACCAGTATTCATGGAAAAGAGATTTGGAAAAACCTCTGCCCTCCTCTCATCTTGGTAACCTTTCATCATGAAATTCTCGGTTCTGTGCAATAGTTAACATACCCTCTCCTTTCTTAGGTTCTCCATATCGAGACAAAATCACCATAGCAATTCTTCAGCTGCAAGAGGAAGGCAAGCTGCATATGATGAAGGAGAAGTGGTGGAGGGGCAATGGTTGTCCAGAGGAGGAGAGCAAAGAGGCCAGTGCCCTAGGGGTTCAGAATATCGGTGGCATCTTCATTGTTCTGGCAGCCGGCCTAGTGCTCTCAGTTTTTGTGGCAGTGGGAGAGTTTTTATACAAATCCAAAAAAAACGCTCAATTGGAAAAGGTAAATGTCACTTTTTTACAATTTAAAACCATTTTTGTTATAATGAAGCACAAATTAAAAGATTTTTGATCTTTCCAAGCAAGGGTGATGCTTGGAACTATGGCTATTAATTGTCTTATATCATTCATTATATATAAAAAGATTGTATTTTGTGAAATATATTCCATTTCACAAAAAGATTCATGATCACCTTTATGACTTTTAATTTAATTGTAATGTGTTTAACGTAGCCAGCTTCAGGACAAATGGCTATTTCTACTCTTATTGCACACTGAGAAAAGAGAAACTTTTGTTGCTTGAAGTTCATTGCAGTTAGTTTAATGGTGGGATGTAGTTAATGAAGGAAGAAAAATTAGAAATTGTAATATGAAAGAAAAAACTACTTCTTTGCAAATAAAAAAAAGTTTTAAGATGCACTACTGTTTAAGTTTCAAGTTAGAAAGTAAAGGAAAAGATAATTTGGATATCTTTACTCCAACAAATTTCTAGTTGGAAAGAATCTCAGCTTGCATTGGAGAAACTGCAGTTAATTTTCTACATTAATGAATGGGTAAAAATATTATGGTTTCTTTTTCACCATTTAATATTACTTTTAGTTAGTTCTTTATTTTCTTGTACCAGAGCCTTTATAAGAATATGTATAAATCTCAGAAATGTTGAGACTATCATAATTTTTCTTGGATTTCAATACATTTAGTCATTTGTATAAATGTTATTTTGTATTCTATCCTTGAAAAATTTGTGGCCTTGTTCAGATTCTGCATTCCTAGTGCAATAAATACCTCATTTCTATAAATATGAGCAGCAGTGGAGAAAAATCCCACTTTCAGATGGTATATGATACCTTTTGTATGTAAATTTATAGCTCTGGACATGAAATAACTGACATTTTTAACTCTTCTAGTACTTTATTTAGTATTTTTTATGTAAACATCTATTTTATTTACTAAAATTCATCATTTTTTAGACAATGTTAGTGCTTGTGGCAGAGCGATATTACATAATCTTTAATATTTAAAAGGTTTATGAATTTTTATTGGTAAATACAAAAAGCAGAAAAGTGATATTTTAAAAATAACACCATACAGGAATACAAAGTAAACGTACTTTGCTAATGTTCTTTGAAATGTTTACACCTTTAGAACTGTTTTTGAAATAAAAGTCTTCCTTTGTCTTTAGTAAATTATGTCATGATTCCTTACCCTTTCTAGAGTCAGAATTCGGGATACAGCATTTCTACATTTTTGCTTGAGTATAGTATTTAACATGTAGAATAACATTTTTATAAATGAATATTTCGATAACCTTATTCTGTCCATGACTAAAATAACCAATTCAAAATTTTGAAAAATTCAGACAGTCATATGATTTACTTTCCCACAACATTCAAGATGGCTATTTCTACTGACTAGACTAAATCAGATATTGGTTGCATTTGCGTGACTGATGATTATGTCTAAGTACATTTTCTACGTTATAATTCTTTTTAAGGTGTCAAATGAGTTCAAAGGACTAAACCAAAGAAGAAAATATGAATTCATCAATTACTATTTTCATATAATTTTATAACAATTTAATTTTATGCCTATTTTATTGTCAATAAATGTGATATTTAGTTAATGCTTAAAATAAGTCCAAAAAGGAATTTTGGTTTTTTTCTTGGAACCTAAAATCACCCATATGTAATGATTTTCTTTAAGTTATAGCTCAGTATTAAAATAAAACAAATGAATTAATCTCTTGACAATATTTAGCATTCTATTGTTCTTATCTCTATGTGTCTTGCTCATCTGATTTACCTAGCTGTGTCTCTATCACAATTTGTTTTATAAGCATTCTGTTTAGAAAAAAAAAGTGTGGGAATTTAATTCTATAACATAACCTGCTTTATTGTTATTATTAATAATAATTTAGTTGAATTTTTCAACTAAAAAACAAAGAAACAACTGAGTTGATATTACATGAGCACTATAGTCACACTCCCTATGTTTTCACACACTCTTTCCACATAGTTTCCAAAATGAAATCCAAATTCCATAGTTTAGCAGATGAGACCCTTCAGGACCTGTCCCTGTTCACTGTTGTGGTTTTATCTTTTGCTTCTCTCCAATTTGCACCTTTCGTATAGCCACACTAAATTATTTGCAATTTCCCAAGGTCGTACTCTTCCTTTTGACTTTAGCTAACCTTGTCCATTTTTCTACCTTGCAACTCTCAACAGTATTTTAGATTAGACATTTAAGATGAGGCATCAACTTGTCCAGAAAGCTTTCCCTAATCAATAGATATAATGGGTTTGCACATAGGGTATAGATTATTTCTCCAAGGTGGAGGTAGATTATTATTTCCTATTACAGTGAAAAAAATATGTGACACATATATCTCACTTTTTTACTTAGCTGATTTCAGGTACTATCATCTAAAAATATTCCTCCACTTTTGGCAAAGTCAAGAAGGTATTTGGCTCGTTTCAAACCATACCCAGCATTAAATCTAGATATCTTTACTTTGCAAACCCCTATGCACATCTCCATTATCCCTTAGCACATTATTTTATTCATATTTGTTGGTTTCTGTGTGTCCGTGCCTTTCTCCCTATCAGATTCTTCGTGGTTTGTATCTGCAGTTTGTATCTGCCTCAAACAGTGCCTGGTAGCATAATATCTATCTATCTATTATTTAAATTAATAATACAGTTGATTCTAGTAACCTATTTTTAAAAGTTTATCTAAAGAAAAAACCTATTTTCCTATACAGTTTAAAATGGTAAACAATTATGGATATATTGAAAGTGACTCATTTTATTTATTGTGATAAATTAGGTTCTTGGGCTCAATTCTTTTTCACTTTTCTTGAGAAAAAGATTTCTTAGTTTGGCCTATATGGCTGTTTAACACCTTAACTAGTTTATTAAAATAAGACATAAGATATTCCTAGATTTTATCATAAGATATACATGAGTACATACAAAAATTCAGTTTACTTTCATTTATCATACTTGCATCTTTAACCTAGATTTCTTAAATTTCAAAAGTAAGCTAAACACTTATAAAATTACTTATTTACTCAATAAATGTTTGTTGAAAACTAATCTGCAATGAATTGTGTTTTGCACATTGAAGGTAAGCAAGAATGTATTGGTCACAATTCAACCCCATTTTGCTTTATCTCTTGTCTCTTCTCTCTACCCCTTTTCATTCTTCTTCCTTTAGTCTATTGTATTCAAATATTTTTTAAAATAACAAATGAGCTCTTCTATTTTTATGTAAAGTGCCTGTCAGATACAATATACACAGAGTTTAGGTGAATATGAACCTTATGAATAAATTTATGACTAATATTTTTCCATATCAAGTCTTACCTGAACAGTGAATATGATGAAATTATAATAATAAATATTATAAGTTAAAGGTAGGAATAAAATGCCTTTTATAGCACTTATACTGTAAAATATTAATGAAAACAAATAGCTCTTGATGACTATAGCCTTTCTTATATTTCCAAGTTATTTGATATTTAAGAATAGTACAGGAATGTATCATTCCTAAACGTGGAAAATAAACAGAAGATAAAGCTGAAATATACGGACCTTAAAAAATTCAAAAAATGTAAATTGCATTCCTTTCAGATAACCACAAGATGGTGTATCATAATTTTTATAAAATGACTTGGTGATGTAAATATTAATTCATCAAGGATACATTACTTTTTATTTAATCAAACTTTTAAGATAAATACACAAAACTTTTTTTGTCTGAATATATCTGAAAAAGTAACTAATCAATATGTGTACTTTATAATTAATTTTCCTTTTGCCTTACCTTTTCTTTTATTTTAACTATATTGCTACTTGAGGTTCACTGAGTAAGCAATCCAAGAAACTGTTGTATATTTAAGACAATCATCATTGTGTTTTAATTGTATGTATTTGTTTAAAAGGTCTTTTTTCTCTCTTCTAAGACTTACTTATAGCTGAAACTAACTGCTTAATATTAATAATCTTTTTTCTCTGATAATATTTATGATAATATATTGGCTTTGTAAGCATGAATTATAAGTCATCACAAGAACTTTAATTTTTATAAAACTATTTTATTACATATTTAAGATTTATTAATTTATGTTTAAAATTAATCATTTTTAAAATATTTGAATATACCCTCTTTTAAAAGATACATGTAATTCTGTATTCTTTTGATTTTCAGCAAGAATGACAACATAACTTATACAGTTTGATCTTTTTCTGTCTGACTTATATGTAGAAATATTTTCTTTCCCATGTAATTTAAAATGGATTTGCTTACACGAATTGTGTGTACTGAATGGCTTGAACATAAATTATTGAGTTTCATGACATGAAAAAAAAACTTAAGATAAAACCAAAAATATTCCTTCTTTTATTACTCAAGTGTAAACTAAATATAGTAAATATGTCTCAGAAATTAAAAAATACAAATTATTGCTCAGATATTGAGTTTGCGAGATGAGTGTCCCATCTTGAACAGGTATTTTTGTTCTACCTTCACTCTAAAATGGTTGGGGTATAATTTAGGTACTGTGTTGTATTGTTGTTGTTCAGGACATAGTTTACTTTAGTCAATGGAGCTGTTTCTATTATAGAACTCTGGTAAATCTTATCCAAGATAATCTCTAAATAATGGTATTTTTCCAGTCACTGATACTTCAAAAAATCTTTTTGAGGGCACCCAAAATGTTCTTCAGAGTATAATTGAATAACAAATTTAAAAAATGACTATAAACAGAGTGTTAGAAGCACAAATGAATGAAACATCAGGGAACGATAAGTAAATTAGAGCAGTTTATTTAAACTGCAAGACCAGGTATGCTAAAAGATGATAAGGAAAATACTTTTCAAAGCTGGCTGAATCTGTATTTCATGGAAACAGAAGAATGAAAACAGGTTGTTCACAGATCCCTATATACAAATTGCTTTCAAAATGTTGAAGAATTAGTTCTAATAGGAGCAATGCTTTTTTAAAAGAATACACTTTTTGGATAAGGTAAAGGAATGCAAGCAGTATTATAAATTATCAGTAAAAATTTTATTTCAATATTTGTGGTTTTCCCAGTAATGCCTATTTACACATCACAATATATATATATTTTTCAATAATTACAATTGATGTAAGGAATTTTAACTGCATTTAACTTTTCAGTACTTAAAGGTTCTAAGTAAGTTTTCGATGTTAAAAATACAGCTGTAAATAATGTTGTTCCTGAGAAGTTAAAAGTTGTAAACAAACTTTGGACAAATAGTCCATTTTGTATCGTTCTTAAATCACTGCCTTTTTCTGAGAGCTGAGTGTTTCAATTTCCATTAATGACCTATATGAGGACTAACTGGATGACTTTTTAAATGTCTTCATGGGCAAATATGCTTCGAAATGGTGTGCCAGTCTTCATTTTACTCACTAATCTACTTCTAAATCAGCTAAAGGATTTTCAAGTTATTTGTCTGTGATAACCCATATTCTTTTTATCCCCACAAGTGGAGTTTTGAAATTAAGATTGTAGTTTGACAGACAGTATTTTAGTGCCTTATTTTTACAAATGACTTTAAAGTTTTTAAAGTGTAATAGCTCATCTGAATACAAAACTACCCTGAGAGCCTTGCAAATATTATTAATATTATCCATATTGTGCAGACGGGGATAATAAGTATCTCAGGGTCAAATGTGTTTCTCAAGGTCAAAGATGCCTAGTCTAACACTGTTTAAACTATCCCATGCTGTACAAAGTGGAAGCAGAATATCTATTTTTCTTTCTCCTTGAAGTTGCACTAAGAAAATATGTGGATTAGGAGTTCGAAATAGATAAACAGATTGTGGGCTTTGATCATAAGTAGTCTACTATTTTACTTTCCTAGATAGTGAATTTTGGAATTAAAAAGTTTGCAAGCATAACTCAGCTTTGTTTAGTCTTAGATAAAATTACTTAGCTTTTCTATACTTTTTAAATAAATAAGTGAAAAAGAATAAATAAATAAATAAATAAGGTTATCAATAGATAAGAAAAGTGCTTTAAGAATTAAGATAGTTAATATACATAGAGGGTTTTTTGGTACAAAACTGGCATACAATAAGCAGCTGTTTTTATAATATACTTTTACTATTAATAAAGCTGATACACTTTAACTTCTGGATCTTAGGAAAAGAGAGCTTTCCTGGATTTAAGCATTAGTTATTTGAATGCAATACTTTTAAGAAAAATTGCATCATTATGACTACCATAAACAATGTGATTATTAATATTACTTTTTCTTAAAGTGAATTTGACAGCTGTATTGACTAAAGTGTTGTTGAGGCTTGTCAGACCTTTTATAGATTTTTCTAGTTTAAATAGAGGAAGTGTAAAAATGTATAATGATGCTCCATTTTTCTCTGTCTCATTGTATTTGCAAAATGCAATATGAAAATATTGGGCAACTGTTTCTGTAAGAGTAATGTTTCTGAGAATATTTTAATCTTTGGTTATGATTTTCATTGTAAAATAATCCAAACTAAAGTTGGCTATAGCATACTTTGCCATTTAATTCATAAAGAGATATGTATTTCTTTTTCCTCATAAATTTTTTCTGTCCACTTTATAATTTAGTATTCAAAAAGTTAACATTTAGCAAGAATAGATTCCAGGTAAAATGCTCAGCTGTTAATGAAATCATTATTAAAGAGGCAGGTTAATATGATAAAGCATTCACAGAATGAAAGTCAAGAAAATAGGGTTCCTCTCTCAGCTCTGATACTAGTTATTCTCATTACTGTAGATAAATAACTTGACTGTTTAGGTTTTATTTTTTCTAGTTGTAAAATTACAGTGATTAATCAATAGTATCATTAACGATCCTACACATAGAGTCCCTTCTAACTGCTCATAGCTTATGTAAATAATATAACTTTTTAAAAAAGATAGCTGCTCTAAAACTGAATATCAAGATCAAAGCTGCTGTATATTTTTTAACATGAGTGACTTACCCCGTCATTTTTCATCTGTCATTGCTTCATTGTTGTATTCATTTAGCCTTAGGTCAATTCATACTTCTGATGTATAGCATTAGCTGTTTGATATTTTTAAAAGGCTGCCAATTAAAAATAGTATAAATCAAAAGAAAAAAATGTAATGGATCACATCAAATGATATTTATTTTTCTTATTTAATACACTAATATTATGTAAAATATTATATATTACACCTGATACATATTTAATCCATTTTAGTTATTATTTAGTTTACTTATTATCTAATGTAGGATAATTTTCTGCAGTTGATCACAGTGACTGTTTTGATTTATCTCCACTACATATAATTCACAATTCTTGGGCAAATGGCTACCAGAGTCAGAAACTAATTAGAAAGTATCTAAGAATGGATTATATATCCATAATTAGTTAACAAATAATTTAAATGACAAGCACAAAAGCAGTTTTGTTGATATGTCATAGTATATATCAGAACAATGTGGTATAATATCTGATAGAAGCAGCTCAAAGATATTTCGGTAGGGCTCCAAATAGGAATTATATGTAAAAATGGTTGGAAATTACTCTGAATGAATAATCATGCTGGAATACTATTAGTTAATTTTATACTATGAAAGAATAGAACAGCAAGATATATAAAATGAGTTTCCTCTGTAAAAATAAGTACTAAATGCAGACTTGAAAGTAACATATAACATTTTATGATTATTTTGTGTTCAGGTGATAAATGAATATATATACTCAACAGGAGAGTGATGAGCTTCAAAGTTTAAAAATATCAAGCTGGTTATTTTTCTTCAGTTACTGTTTTATAAAAAAGACATTGATAAATATAATGGTTTTAACTTAAAAATGAAGTTTAAATATGTCAGTGTTCAATGTGGAGCATGGTTATAACTAGATTTCTAATATTAAAAAAAAATCTGTGCATCTCCAAATGCTGTAACATCACGTTATCATATAAATATATCTTTAAATTAGAAAGTTAAGCTATTAAGAATAAACTATGCTGCAACGTCAATGATGATATTCCTAAAAACATTTATCTGTGGACTATTTATGTGTTTTCTTATTATACTCCAAATATAAAATAGAGCATTCTAATAAAAAAGCAAGGTAAATATGGCCAAGTTCATATTTTTAAGATTTCCAGAACTTCATTGTTTAAAGAATTAGAGATGTGTAAATACAGGTTGCCTCATGAAATCTAATGAATTTTATAAAGAGTTTTACAAATTTAAATGCAATTATACATGCTAACAGCTCAAAGATTTAAATTTTCATTTTCAGGAATCTTCTATTTGGTTAGTGCCACCATACCATCCAGACACTGTTTAGTAAACTTTTGAAACTTACTAAAAGAGGTTTTTAATAATGGTTAGTATCCTTGTGACTTTCTTTTTTCTTTTTGTAGTCTGTTATATTAATGTGGAGAAAGACTTTTATTGTTGTTTTCACTCCAAGGAATTTACTTTATTTAATGACACAATGCAGGGGTTTCCACCACTGAAGAAAAGTGATTTCAAAAGCAAGACAGTTGGTTCTTTCCCTTTCTTCCTTCCCTCCTCCAGCCCTCCTCCTCTCCACTCCTCCCTTCCTTCCTCCCTTTTTCTCTTCACTTCTTTCTTTTATTTTTCTTCTTCCTTTTTATTATAACCTGGGAAATGCCTTTTAAGTGCACTTGGGTTTTTAGAAGACTTATTTCATAGTCCAATAAAAGACTTTAAATAAATTTCAACCATGTGAAATATAAAAAACAATTTTTCTCTATTGCAAGATAACAAGTAAGAACTTTATTTAAAAGTCAGACATAGTAATTTTTTGGCAATGCACAGCACAGGGAAATGACTATATTTCATAAAACTCTGTGCAGTTTCAAGTTTAGGTACTTGCATAGGTCAAGATATGAAATTTGCCTTCTAAAGCTCTAAAAAAAAAGAGAGAAAAGAATATGTGTTTGCCCTAGTACCACAAGTGAAAGTACTATATGATATCATTAAATGCCATTAATTTGCCATGCTAATTCTAAAATATTGCTCAAATCAAAAGGTTGTCAAGGTTTTATAAAGGGTTAGAATTATTCTGTAAGTGAGAAAAGAACCTATTGTCTCACAGTGACTTTGTTAGTAACCTAAAATAAAACTATTTTGCAGGTGAACTTTCATTGATAGATCAAAAAGGAGCTGGCAAAATTCAGTCTATTCAGGGAAGGATTAATAAAATGGGCATTTTGTCATTATGTAATCAAGACCATTGATTAATTTACGAAAGGTTGCTTGACTTAAATTTTTCACTTTCTAATGGCTTTGTAAAATGACATAAAACTTAAAATGGTAGTGGCAGGTTACATGTTCACAATTTTGAGATAGTTTCTAAATTTGTAAACATAATTTACTTCAGACACTTCTGGCCTTTGATTGGAGGGTTTTTTTTTAACTTACATTTTATTTTACTCAGCATTATGCATTTAATGTTATATAAAATTGCTTAAAATAGTTTTATATGTCCTAGTTTATAGTCTGAGGTAAGTGTAGGGTACTAAATACAGAGTTTACCCCTTAACTTACAAGAGATAAAATTGAGTCATTTCATAGTTGACTGTTTATGTACATTTGTGCGATTTTTTTCCCTAAGGAAATCAGTTGCTTAGACTACTCTCTTAGTATAGACACAATATTAATTAACATTTATCTTCTATTCTGTTTTGGAACTAATATAGTCAAAATTCCTGACAATTGAGATTGCCAAGAAGAGGGTGTTATAAATTATTTAACATTTGGGATATTTATTGGTTTTAAAAAAGGCTTATTTCAAACATCTCAATGTTTTTCACATCCTATAACATTTTTAAGTGTCAACAGGATCAAGCTTTAACCTTGCTATATTATCTAATCAATTCTTCTGTTAAATGTTTCAACAGAGAGCCAAGACTAAGTTACCTCAAGACTATGTATTCCTCCCTATTTTGGAGTCAGATTTTTCCATTTCTACAGTGTTGTCATCATCATCATCTTCATCATCATTATCATCATGTTCTTAATAAGTACATCTAATAGTAGGTATTAAACAACAAGAAACATTGTGTCCATATGCTGGCTGTCAGGTGCCACATAAATCCTTTAATAGAAATATAATTCATGAATTTCAGAACTGTATAATTTAACACAGAATAAATAATGCATGGCAGTGACTCTGTAGTTAATGGGGAATTCATGAGCAGCATTTAATCATCATCCATTACAAGTGCTAATAAATTAATATTTTTATTAATTTAATGTTATTAAACAGATGCTAAAGTTTTGCTGATTTAATTAGATAACTTGTATATAATACATATTGCTAAGTTCCTACATCTGAAAAACTTTTTTAAGCAATTATAAAAATTGTTAAATAAGAATTAAAATATTAGGGATATTTGTAGCTATTGTTAATTCAGTCATTTAAAGGGCTCATATATAGAAGTGGTGCCATGAAAATGTGATCTCTGCTCTTCACAATTCAGTGAGAGTGATACACAGAAGACTAGAGGCCAGACAGAAAAACAGGATAATGAGTGCAAAATACTGAGAGGATAAAACAAAGTCAAGTGAAAATAATGTGCCTGGTCAATTGGAAAGGACTTCCTAATTAAGTTAAAACTTGTCACGTCCTGATGTAAAGGATAAAGTTGGGTTGATGTGAAGGATGAAAGAACTCAGCAGAGTACCAGAGGAGAAGCAAAGGAGAAAAGTCATGGAGGTCTGAGGGATAATGGGTGTGTGGAGGGAGAGAGGGGCTGGGGCAGAGGGAGAGATGAAGGTAGAGGGAGGGGGGGAGACCTGAATCAGATAAGTCATGAGGGAAAAAATAGGGGATTTGGATTTGACCTGTTTCCTAGAAAAGAAAATGCTATTAATAATTGATGCTTTAAAAATAGATTATCCTATTATCCTGGTAATTGTGAGCCTCTAGGGAGAACAGGGTAGACTTGGAGTTAGAAAGATCACTATGGAAATGTTGTAAGGAACCCATCAAAGAAAAATGAGGATAGGGCTACAGATGGACAAGAGTATAGCAGAACCATGTCAAATTCACAAAACTGGGTATCAGGATATCCTGCTGAGTCACAGGAATGAGCTGTAGAGAGTCACTTACCCTCTCTATGAATCAGCTTCTCTGACACGTAGATGCCTCATTAATTCAAAGTATTATTTTGAGTGTCACAAAAGATTTAGCATGCAAAATATTTTTTCAAATTTATTTTTAAATTGACATATAAAATTACATGTATTTTTCATATAAAACATGATGTTTTGAAGCATATATACCTTGTGGAAATGGTTAAATCTAGCTAATTAACAAATGTATTTGCTCACATAGTTATCTTTTTTGTAGTGAATATTAACATTCACTCTCTTAGCAATTTTTAAGAATACAATATATCATCATTAACTATAGTCACCATGCTGTAGAGTAGATCTCTTGAACTTTTTCCTCCTATCCAACTGCAAATATGTATCCAAAAAATGTAAGACACTTATATGATATTAAATATTTTATCCTATATTCTCTTGCAATTAGCCTAAGGTGATAATCAATAAAGCAACTAAAACACAAATAAGTCTTCACATGCACATTTGATTAGGTTTATTTCATTATGTTTTCATATCACTTTATAGAATTGTGTAAATTTTTTATACTTGTCCACATTTTTGTTTGTTGTCCATATTTTTGGTTCTTGCATAGAAACAGCCTAAGTCTCAGTCTTCTGAGTATCAACTACAATATACAGTTGGTTCATGAATCTGATTTACATATAACTAACACACATGTTTCTCAATCAGGAAGAGAGGCTAAGAAAATTTTATTTCATATATATGACTCTGTAATATGAATTTTAAGAAGCTATGGTAATGAGCTGAGATATACAAAATTTCTAGCAAATCTATTTCCAATGACATGGGAATTAAGAAAAAATATTTATATGGTCATTTTTTTTCCTCATGGAATAAATTATTTATCAGCTCTCAGTTATCAAGCTAATGTCAAAAAAGTTAATATTTCTTCATAGATGTTTAACATGCTGTAATTTGTCATTTCATGATTAAGTCATATTAGTTTCTAATCACCATCAATATTTTATAGGCATAATCACAAAAATGATATAATGAAATAGCAGAAATTGTCTTCCATGTTTTTATGTCTTACTGTGTGAGTGCTATTTTTGTTTTGAGAGGCAAAATGAAGATTCAATGTTTAAAGAAAGTTTGTATATACCATGTTGTGATCTGAAAAGTAGTACATGTCGTCTTCTTTTTTTAATATCAAGAATGGATTTCCGGTATAGACTTGTGTATGTTTATATTTCAATGTTAAAGTAGATTTCTATCTCATGCTAATCAATTTTACATAATGTCATCAGAAAATCTTATTCAATATATACATGTAATATATACATTACTAGTTGGCAGTTCATTTCAGTATCAGGTGGAGATTTGCTTTTAACTAGTCCAGTTTGACAGAATATTTTAATTATCATGTGTTGTGTATTAAAATTATAGCAATTTGTTATAATCTTTATAATGAAATTTTTAAACCTTCAAGGATGCTATGTTGACAAGTCTGTTGAGAATGATTTTAATACTGATTCTGGACAGTTGCAGTTTATCTGTTTGGTAATACTCAATTTTTCTGTGTTATTCTGCAGAGGTCCTTCTGTAGTGCCATGGTAGAAGAACTGAGGATGTCCCTGAAGTGCCAGCGTCGGTTAAAACATAAGCCACAGGCCCCAGTTATTGTGAAAACAGAAGAAGTTATCAACATGCACACATTTAACGACAGAAGGTTGCCAGGTAAAGAAACCATGGCATAAAGCTGGGAGGCCAAACACCCAAGCACAAACTGTCGTCTTTTTTCCAAACAATTTAGCGAGAATGTTTCCTGTGGAAATATGCAACCTGTGCAAAATAAAATGAGTTACCTCATGCCGCTGTGTCTATGAACTAGAGACTCTTGTGATCTAAGCAGTTGCAATGATCAGACTTGATTTACAAGCATCATGGATCAACTAAATTACACGGGGTTACACTGTTTATCATGGGTTCTTCCCTTCTTCTGAGTGAATGTTACATGCGCATTTTGTGGCTGGTTTCAAATGCAGTCCAGTGAGAAATTACAGGTTCCTTTTGAAGCCCGACTGTTTCCAGGAGATGGAATATCAATGCTCAACAGGGTAACCAGTAAAAAAGTCATTAAGAATAAAAATACTTGGAATCAGCAAAAACTGTAGTGTTACAAGAAACAGTACAGTCTTCTGAACATGCAAATAATAGAGGTGATGATGTTACTAGCCCCCAACTACTCAGTATAATTGTCGTCTGAATAGACAATATGTGTTTATAGAATGTGAAAAAAAATGTAATGCAAAACAAATCTGAATTCCATGGCAAGTGGAATATAAAGCAGATCTTCATCAGTTATTTTTCTTTCTTTCCTTTTCTTTCTTTGACAGTCTGTGTCACTGATTGAGAGAGAAATGTCAATTACCAAGGCAATAATGTTTTCCTTAAATTCACCAAGGCAGGAGATTGAACATGCAACTCTACCAGATCCCTACTTATTCCCCCAATACCCTTTCTCTAACCCCATGTCACAAATAAAAAAGCAACAGTTGGTACAGTGATTCTGAGTTAAAAGGATGATGTTTTGCAATCTTTACCTTAAATTGTAAAAAGAGGGCTGAGTATTGATAGTTATGTGGAAGACTGAAGTTTTCATTCTAACATTCAGATATGTTAATTCAAACTCTCGTTCTTGCTATAAATGAACTTGATGATGGAGCCTGGGCAGATCTCGGTGATAGGAGAAAGGGGACTGGTCATCTATAGAAAAGTATGTGAGAGAACTTGGAAGTGGACTGCATTTATCAGTACAGTCACAATGTTAAATGAACAAAATTCTTGAACAGTTTTTTTTCAAAAAATGTTCAGGTTTATTTGTGGAAATGCAAGATTTCTATGAAAATAGTTTTTGTATGGAAATTTTTGTAATACTTTTTATCAACAAAATAAGAACATGTGTTCCTGTCAGGGGTGTGATGTCAAGCATGAATGGTAGTGCGTGTGCACCACCAACGTTTGGTGAAAACTATTTTTATCAAGAAAAAAGGAATCATAGAAGAGAAATATTTTCAAGTTAGATAATATAAAAGCTAGGTGCACTACCACCACTGCTTACCATGCCACACCCCTGGTTTCCGAGGCTGACAACATACTGTAATGAACAATTGTGTGTAAAATGGTAAAAGACACAGACCTCTTGACAACATTGTGATAACAGTTGAGTGCACACAGTTTGCTGTTTGAATCCAATGCACAAAATTTAAAAAAAATCATTAAAATTATGTCCATTTTACTTTCAGCTTTGGCTTTCATTTTTCTCTTGTATGTGTAAATGAATGCACCGTCTACTCTTTGCATTAAGAGAACTACACATCCTGAAACCTTCTAGGTCATTAAGGATGGCCACTTCCCAACTACCTGAAAAAAATGTAAGAAAAGCTTGGAGGAGGAGCTACTCTGATCTAGGAAAATCTGGTCTGGAATATAAAAAGTAATCTTTAGTTTTAAGGCAATTAAAAGGAAAAAAAATTAGTAGTTGCAGAGGTGACGGTCATGATCTTTCCTCTTCTGTGAGTGGATGTTGACTATGTTCATTGGGTTCTGTTAGACTGTAGAGTGATCACTGACATTATATTTAAAGTTCAACTCATATCCACTTTAAGAAGTGCTTGTGCATTGATAATTCAATGTAATTCAGCAAAAGGGAGAGGAAGAGATTGGCTCACTATTAACAATTAGTAATGATGTCATTTAGATATTAACACCTAATAAAACCATTGTTAAATAACAAATTATAACATACATTTTACTAAGGAAAACAATTATAATTAGTACCCCTGGCAGAAATAGAAATGAAAAAGAGGATCTGTGGAGTATTTCTTTAAACTCATAATAGTTGCATAATCAAATTGCCTAATATCTAAATTAAATTAAAAATTAAATGCCAAAGTGTTCTAAATTTCTAGTCTTCTGGTTTTGTAAGTTAAAAGTCATATTTTAATGATAATCTTGTGTCTAAATATAATTTTAGTGAGTTACACATATCACTGATAAAATCTCAGCATTGGTTGTTTAGTGATAAATAGCCTCAAATAACTTACCTCATTAAAATGTTCAAATTTTGGATAATATTAAGCTTTATATCAATCAGATTCTAACTTGATTTTAAAGCAATTTAAATAATCAATTTCTTATTATACTAAAAAATCTTAGATAATAAGCAGGAAATGACAAGTGTACTTATGTTTAATTAATCAGGAAATAATTATTTAGATTTTGGGTAAAATTTGACAATTGTTTTATTCAAGTATTAAATTATTGAATTTTGAAAAGTTTAAAAAACCTGCCACATTTTAACTCTGTAGTTAATATAGAATATATAAACAATATATAATATTAATTTTTATCCATTTCCTAAAAGGTATCTACATTATTGCTGAAATAGATATTTCCCTACAAATTAGATACTTATGCATATATGGGATATGAATCTTAATTCTAAGAAAATCATGATTATTTTCAAAACAAAATTCAATCAATGAAAGAACCTCTCTTCTCTGGGAGGACAGTATATTGGAGTAAGCATTGTTCTCTAGAGTAACACTCAAATTGCAAGAAGGAGAGGAAAAGAACACCTGTTTTAGTCAACAACATAATCTGAGATTCCAGGTCATTAATGGAGGTACATATACCCCAACTAAATAATCCTAACCAGGATGAAAACACCAAGGATTTATGTTCACATATACCACAACTAAATAACCTGACCCCCTATGGGAACACCAAAGATGTATATTCACACATATCCCAACTAAGTAACCCTAACAACTATAAGAACACCAGTGAGATATACTCACATATTTACAACTGAATAACCCTAACAACGATAAGAACACTGAGGGAATATACTTTATTTTACAAATATGTAAAATGGATAAGAATATTTTACTTATTGCAATGTTTCAAATATTTTGCAACTCAGTGATATTTTTAAAATATGTTTCCTATTTTGATTATTGAATGAGTATATGTACTAACCACAAATAATTTCAAAGTATTTTTAGCACCACAATACTTTTTAATGTCTGTTTATTATAAAATATAACATATAGAAGAGTATATACAATGCATGTGTATAATAGAATCATGGCATCTGACTGTAGTGTGAACCAAAAATTGTTTTTAGAGGGAGTGGGCTGTTCCATGTATTCTGAGTATAGACTTATTATGGCTCATTTCCAACTCTCAGGTTTAAATTTAAGCAGAATACTTTCATAGAAAGAAAAGACTACCCAACTATTTCCGG
The DNA here is from genome assembly GCA_023783475.1 of Daubentonia madagascariensis. Taxonomy (NCBI): domain Eukaryota; kingdom Metazoa; phylum Chordata; class Mammalia; order Primates; family Daubentoniidae; genus Daubentonia; species Daubentonia madagascariensis. Next base: position 47,699,489 of record JAKFHU010002080.1, read on the forward strand.
GAACAGAGCATGAAAAATACAAGAAGAACTTCATCAGGTGTCACCAAGACAAACAAAGTGTATATAACAATATGGGCCAGGCTTACCTGGGAAATTTGTCTTCAGGTTTATAAGACAGTACAGTGGTAGTGAGGATTTTGGTCATGACAATCCTGAGTGTATCTGTAATTTGAGTCACACTGCTCCAATACGGACTGAGGAGTGCCTTCTGTATCTGTAGCACAATTATTTTTGCAAGATTCATTCCTCCCTTCTTTCACCTTCTGGTGATTCCCTTTGTCTCTCTACCGTGGTCAGTCTTCTGTTGTCTCTAACATATGTTCTTCCTCTTCTTGATTTAATTTCTAATTTTCGTGGCTTCTAGAGAAGGAGTGCCTGAGACATTCATTTTTTGAGGTGTTTCATGTCTGAAAATACTTTCATTCTACCCTCACAAATAATTGTTAGTTTTGCTAAGTATAGAAGTTGAAAATCACTTCTAGATAAATTTGAAGGCATTCTACTTTTGCTTTTTTTTTTTTTTACTTCTAGTCTACTGTGGAAAACCTGAAGTTATTCAGATCCCTGATTCTTTGTATGAGATTTTTTATTAACTCTTTCTTAAGTTTGTATGATGTTCTCTTTGTATTTAGCATCCTGAACTATCCCAATAGTAGGCATGAATCCACTTTCATCCACTGTGCTGGGTTCTTGCTGAATTTTTCAACTTAGCAACTATTGTTTTTCAGTTTCACGAAAACTTTCTGAACTATTTCTCTGATGATTTTTCCTCCTGCTTTCTCTATACACTCTATACAGTTCCTCTTGTTTTAACATTGGAGTTTCTGAACTTTTGAGTCTAAATTTATCTTTGTTCTCCTATTTTATTTTTCATTTCTGTCATCTCTATCTTCCAAATATTGTATTGAGTTTCTAATTTCTGCAAAATTGTTTTAACTTCTATAAGTTTCTTTTTTAAGGCTTTGACATCTTCTCTTTTATCGCTGAAGACATTAATACTAATCTTTTGACATTCTCTTCTTCCTAACAAGACCTGTTTCTTCCCAGTTGCATTTTTCTGTTTGCTGGTTAAATTTCTATCTTCCAGATTAGAGGTTTTCATGAGATGTTTGTTAATTCTCAGTAACCTGTTTATGAGGGAGAAAGAGGAACTAAAATATGATTTGGAAACTCTATATTCACAGCAGGATGAGAGAGAATACTTATCTAATTAGAACATTACCATAGATTAATCTAGGTGGGCTTATTGCTGAGAAATCTTTCAAAATGTACCTATCTTTGAATCTCTCCTCTTGGGCCTGTTAGATTCCTCTGAAAGTGTCTTTTAATTTCCTGCCTGGAGATTAAGGCCCTGACTGCCAATATTCTGGTTTATTTAACTATATACATCAGTTAAGAGAGATTGAGAGCTCTGCATTCTGCATTCTGAATGACTAAGGTCATTTAATCATCCTATTTCAAGTTTAAATGTCAGTCTCTCAGTTGAACCTGGTGTTTCTCCCTAGACCTTTCATACATTGGTGGAGAGTATGTTCCCAGGGGTAAATAAGAGAAGGAACAAATATAGGGATGCGCTCTTTTTAAACCACATTTAATAAATCCTCTTTATTTTACGCTTTCTCCTAAACTACTGGTTGCTTTATACAACTGGTTCCTGTGCCTTTTGAGGATTCTGTGATAAAACTAGTTGGTTCTCAGCTTTTCACCCTGACCATTTGGGATTCTATTCTTTCAAGTCTGCTTAGTTAACTATGATTTGCTCATGTGTTTTTCTGCTTCTAAAATTGTTGTTGAAATTTTCTTCTCTCTTATTCTCCTTGTTCTTGAAGTTTTATGCATTTAAAACAAATCTCTGTAATTTTTATGGTTGAGTGTGGAGCAAAATTAGATGCACGTGTTCAATCTTTCACTCTTACCAGGAACCAGGGCACTTTCTTTAAACATAATATTAAGTAGAAATCCAGTATAGAAAGCAAATAAAAACTAGAACTTCTATGGTTCCAATAGAGACAGAACAGACCTTGTTCTTATAATCAAAAAGAAGATAATACAATATAATTTTGTATTTTCTTCTTACCAAATAACTTTCTATTTCTATATGTAAAAAGAGTATTTTCACAATAAAAGAAATATGACTTTCATTAAAAAATCACAAAATGGAGATCAAGAACATTTCTGAAATCAGGAATACTTCTATTTTAGTATCTGTCAAATGATGATAAATTTGGAAGCCAATGTAATTTATACCCTAAGGGCTTAGGTCTAATTCAAAACACTCCAATTTCTATTTCATAAAGCTCAAGAGACATGTGTTACAGGGTAGATAAGGAACACTTTCTTAGTGAACCATGCTGAACTGTAAGATTTTGACTCCTCTTTAATGTATTGCCTTACACTGTATCTTGCTTTCACATTTATTATGAACCTTATTTAAAAGAGATTTTAAAGAAGTATATCCCTGCCTCTTTACAAAGAAGAATTGCTGTTTTCCTAATTTCAACTAGATATTCCTATAATAATATACTTCTAAAAACTATAACACTCTCTGTTACCAATACAGTTAACCTTAAGGTTGATTTGTAGAATTTAATATCTAATCCAACATCATTAACACATTGAAAAACTTATCCTAAATTTCACTCACTTTGATCAAAATCTATAAGTTAAAAGCAAAATAAAAGACACACTACACTTTTGCTCCTTCTATAATATTTTAAAGTATTTTTTAACATTTATTTTGCATCTCAGCCTCTAATTTGGGGTCTTTCTATAGCTTAAGAGAGAGCTGCTATAACTCCAGACGTTGTACCCACATTTCTGTTAGAAGAAAGGACAAAAAGAAAGGAAAAAAATCTTATTCTTTCCCTGTAAGATACTTCCTACAAGTTGCACAAGTCATACGCCCATACCTAGGTGTAAGGTAGGTTGGGAAATGTGGTCTTTAATTTAGTCAGTGGTAGGCCAGCTAAATGTCAGGGGTTCTATTACTAAGGACACTGTATAAATAAATATGAGAAAACAAATTGCAATGTCTGTCATCCCTGGTATTTTCCGGTCTCTCACTCCAGCCTGCCAAACTCTACTTTGTTCTGTTGACCCCCTCATTTGCTTATTTACTATGCCATCTATTATAACCATTCTCTTTTCCTTTATATTTCTTGTACCTCTTTCCCTAATGGAAAGCTGGATTGTTTTCTCTGATACTGTTTGTCTTGAAACCTGACAATAGAGGAGGAAGTGTCAAGTTCTTTGCTCTACAGAATATCTTTCATTTAGTTAAAAATAAGGATCTATCTAATATTAACTATTACTTTGATTTTCAAGATTTTTTTCTCATTCATGAATAACCTGAACAGCATGATTAGCATCGGCCTGTACCCTTCCACCATTAATTATGTGCCCATTTGTTTATGTTAAAAAATCAGTGAACATATATTATAAACCAGACTTTGTTTTAGATACTGGGTATGCTAAAAAGGGAGTGATGATCTCTTTTGGGATGATCAAAAAGAGACATGGTGCTTGCTCTTACAATTTAGAGGCTAGAAGAGGCTGAGCTTTAACCAATAAGCTACTAAATTTGTAAATATGAACTGAAATGTGTTGTCACAAGAAGTGCTCTTTTTAGTCAGATTCTGTCGGATGATGAAACTTAACTCACTAGATCTTAAGCAGTAAAGTTTGATAGTTGAAAATATGAAAAGCTGGTTTATCTTTATAAAGGATACACAGAGAAGTATCTATTTGTTTACCAGAATATATTATTGATTTATGTCTTTCTCCCAGGAGTATCTAACTTCTATTGGCTTCAAACCTTGGCACAGGGTAGGATTCTTCCAGGTATGGAGACATAAAGTATGCTGTTAGTACATTATTGCTGTCCTGTTACTCAGTTTGCCTATTTTCCATTACATACAAAATATCACACTATAACTTCACTTAACCTTTTCTCTGAACTATACTATTCCCATTTGTATTGATTTTTTTCTTTGTCCTCAAATAGGTACAAGAAAATATTTTACCAGTCTTTTGTTTGTTTGTTTGTTTGTTTTAAAGTTTCTTGCTTTTCTTGCAGGGTACAAGTAAGCTATGCTGTAACAATTGACTTTGGAACACTGAAAACATTTTTACTGAAGCAGAGGAAAGTCTCAAATATTTAGCCCTTTTCCAAAAGTTTACAGGAAAGTGCACTTGAGTCTCTTTCACACAGGTGAAGAGAAGTAAAGGTATCGTGTTCTGTGCAGGTTAATAATAAAGGAACCGTATTTGGACTAGAGACATGAGATATATCTCTGAAGAAGTGATGTTTGCACTGAGGTATAAATGATGGGAAGCCAGTACTCAGCAAAAGAGAATGTTTCCTAAGGTTTTGACAAAGTTTATGTAAAAGTGCATAATAGGAGGAAGCAGGGCATGTTCTTGAGGAACTGAAAGACAGTGCAGATAAAGCACAGAAGCATGACTCCATGTAATAAGAGATATATTTAAAATATAGCTAGGGACCAGACCTTAGTAACTTCATACAGGAGATTTTAGTAATTTGATTTTTATCCAAAGAACAATATAAAACCATTTAAGTCTCTTAAGTAGAAGAAAGATTGTTAGATAGGATCTGCACTGTGTAAAGACTACCTAGGCTGCAAATTGGAGAATGGTTTAAATAGGTACAAGAGTACATAAGGGAAGATTAGTTAGGAGGACACATCAGTAAGTAGTTCAGGTAAGATAGGTTACTTTAAATTAGACTCAATTGGTAACAGTAAAAAAAAATAGAAAGAGAGGGATTTAAAAGATAGTAGGCCAAAATTCACATAATTTCATGGTGAATTAAATAATAAATATAAATATGGCTAACAATTGTCATAACTTATAATGAGTGCTTTACATGAATTATCTCCTCCAATTTTCTGAGCAACCCTATGAGGCAGGGACTAAGATTATTAGCATTTTATAGATAAGGAAACTACTGACAGTAGAATTTAAATAATTTTCCTAAAGTCATATAATTGTCAAACTAAGCCAGAATGATTGATTCTGATATTTTTAACCACTATATCTGATCACAATAACAATCCATGGCATCTCAACGGCTTATCAAAATGAAGGTTTATTTTTCATTCATGAAAATTCTGCTGTGGGTGTTCTGAATGTCTCTCCATGGCTATTGTCCTCTGTGGTAATTCATAATTCAGGCTCCTTCAACCTTTTAGTTTCTTCCTCTCAGTGTGAGGCCTTTCCTTGATCACTATGGGGGAGGGAGAAGGGAAAACTGCCCCTTAACTCCCCCACCAAGGCTGGCTAAAAGATCAACCCACAATAGGACAGATTAACAATAGAGACAGAGTACAAATTTATTTACCATGTGCACAGGGAAAATCACAGAGTGATTGCCCAATATCCCAATGGGGTCCAGAAGCTTATGTACCCTCATTTTAGATGGGAGAGGAAATGAGGAATAGAGGTAATTCTGTTGAGGGCCAATAAATGATTACTAGGGAGAAGGAAGAGATACTTGGGAGAATTAATGGACGGGGGAAAGAGACTGACTTGTAAATGATTCTCTTTGGAAACTGAATTAACCTGAGACACAGATATTATTTTTAAAATGGGTTGGGCCAGGTCTGGTTGCATTTTTGACCTTCTTTCCTGCAATAGATATTAAGATAACAGGCAGGGGAAGGAAAGACAATTTTTCTTCTAGATGGGTCCATCTGACCTTTCTGGAGATAGAGGAAAACACTTTCCAATGCCTGTTGATCTCTAAGGGCCTTTAATTAAAAATGGTCTTTATACCAAGTAGTCATATTTTTGGGTGAAATTCCCTGAGCCCCTTCATCACCTTCAGGGCTATTTGGCAAGACCTAGTCACGTGGTCCTGACCTACTTCAAGGGGCCCTAAAGTGCTATAGAGGATTGCAGTCTGGAAGGAGAGGAAAACTGGTTTTCTCAGAACTAGTGATGTCAACTACACTATGCAAATCTATGCCAGATTTATGGATTTTCCAGCTGACACTGTCATCAACTGAAATAGCAAATAGAATAAAGTGAAAGAAATTTTTAGATTTGTGAGGAAAACGATGCATTTAATTTTTGATACAGCTGAAGATATCTCTGAAAACCCAAGTGGAAATTTTTTATAGGCAATTGATTATACATGCATAAATTAGAGTTGGAGTCTGGAGTAAATGAATAAATATTATAATCAACATCTTAGAGATATTAATTAAAGTAGTGAAGATCACCTACATAAAGAGTATCTTGTAAAAGATGAAGGTCTGGGAGAAAACCTTGACTATCTCTAAACTTTGTTAGGTAGGGAGGGCAAGCTTGTAAAGGAGATACAGAAATAGGACAATAATGTTTCAAAACTTTATCATTTTTCCATGCTACCCAGGGAGAGATCTATAGAGAATTGTCTGCAGCCCTTAATGTCCTACAGATGAAAATGAAGATGTCCTCAAATTCCTTGCTGCAGGAACATGATTAAATTATACTAACCCTGACTTCCAGGAGAAAAATAATGACATTTACATTGTAAATATGAACAGCACCCAGGAGAAATATCTGCTGCCAGCTTGGGCCATTGCTGACATTGGAATCAAGCTGACATCAGTGTCATGTCCTCCTGGAACATGGGCCAGGATCTTATACTGAAGTTGGGGGGTGCTTCACTTCTGGAACTTTAACTAATCAAATCCAGGAAGAGAGAGTTTTTGATCTTAATCTTCCCACCATTGTTCTGAGTAACACAGATTCACACATTATTTGGACCTTGCCTTACGGTAAGGAAGTTCACTCAGTGGGTCTATTGTGGTTGATGCTAGCCTAGAAATTCTTGCCCATGTGTGGCATCATTTTCTGTGAACACCTATGGAAGACATGCCTGATCTCTACTTATATAGAGATTATATCTCTCTACTTATATAAAGATCCATACGAGATTGAGAAGGAAGAGCAGGCCCCTGCTGAAAGAGCCATGTGCAGGAGTGGTTTCAGGATGAATGGATTACTCCAACTCCCACGTTTTCTACTGCCCAACCAAGATTGCGTACTGGTGTAAAGGTATACAAGATACCCTATATGCCTTTTTGGCAGTTTCTTACCGAAGACTGGAGTGCTCAGCTTGTGGCAGAATAGTAGTGTGTAGCTCCCATTGTATAGGCTGTTAAATAGGTAGACATAACTGTAGATTATATTTATGAATTTTCAGAGAAGCTCTTAGACTATGAAATAAGATTCATAGAAAATAACAGGTTTTTAAAGCAAACCACCACCAACAACAACAACAACAAACGTTGTAATCCACAATAGTGACTCGGTAACTAGCCTGAGCCAACTTTGCTCCAAAGCCATTTTAGTGACCCACATGACTAGCCACATCCTTGCCTTCAGTACCACAAGGAATAGGCTCTAATTTCCAGATATCAAACTCTGAAATTACTGTCTCTGAACGAAGCCTCCTGTTTTCTCTTTTTCACATCCTCATTTCCACAAAAACTTCTATTACTCCCATTTTCACCCCATGTCCTCAAAATTCCCAAGTTTTTCAGTAGTTTCTTTATATCTCTCCTTTCTCTACTTGCCTCCAGGCAAGTCACAGTGGAAATAAGAATTTGAAGAGAGACAGAGAGAGAGAGAGAGAACAATTATGATACTCTAAGATATCTTCTCAAATGTCCCTTTTAAACTTAAACTTATGTTACTAAGATTTGTTTATGTTTTCTCCTGATAACTCTTTTTCATTTTCTTACATACTATGTAATAATCAATTGGCTGAACCACCTATAAATTATTTACCTGTTTCCAATCAGTGGGTATTGGAAATTCTTTTGTTATAAATTGTGCTAATATATACATTTTAGTATAAATCTTCTGATATTCTTCAGTTATGTTTTTTTGGGGATATATCATACCCCTTGGGTATATTAGTGAACTATTCTACAACACTGCCAAAGCCTCTGTACTAATCAACACTTTAATAAGCAAAATGTAAGAGCATCTGTTAATGAAGTCCTTCTGCAACTTGTGTTCTTGCCAGATTTTTAAAAGTTTTTGTTTATCAAATGTGTGCAAATGCCATTGTGATCTTGATTTGCCTTTTGCTTGTTACCTAATGCTATTGATATTTTCCTACGTGTATTACCTATGTGTGTTTTGTAATCTGTGAAATGTTTATTCAAGTATTTTATCCAGTTTCCCATTGACTTATTTTTCTTAATGATTACTAGGTATATATACTATTGGTATTATCTAATTTGATATTTGATTTTATTTGCTGCAAATATCTTCTCCACATGTGTTCTGTTTGTAAAACTCATGTGCTGTATAAAGACATTTTCATCAACAACTAACTGCGTATATGGTAATGGTCCCATAAGATTATAATAGCTATACCATACAGCCTTTGTGTATAGTAGGCTATTCTATCTAGGTCTGTATACATGGTATAGATGGTTTGTAAAGTACACTCTATGATGTTTGCACAATGATGAAATAATGTAACGATGCATTTCTCAGAACATATACCCATGGTTAAGTGATGCCTGACTGTATTTTTTACTTTCTTTAAAGTGTGTTTTGATGAACAGTATTTTGCTAATTTTAATGTTGCCACATTTAACATTCTATGATTTTACTGTTAACACTTTTGGTACCCCATTTAAGAAATGCTTCCTTTAGTAACAGAATTATGATATTCATCTATATGTTTTTCTAAAATTTTTAAAATTTTAGTTTATTATTTCAGTTTTAAGTCAAATTTAATACATGCATTCATTTTTTCCTCATATGTATAATCATTTTACCCTACTTAATTTGTTGAACAATATCTCCTTTTCAGTGATCTGTGATGCTACATCTAGAACATGTCAAGATTTCATATATACATGGGTCTGTTTCTGGGCCTTATATTTAATTATTTTTGTTAATTTGTCTTTTACTATACCAATACTGCACTATCTTAATTACTATAGCATTATAATAAACATTTTTTATTCTGGCAGGGAAAATCCCCCTTACTTATTCATTGTCTTCAAAAGTAAATTGTTATATCATCTAAATTTCAGATTAACCATTCAAGTTACACAAACAAGTACATTCATAGCTGTTGCAATTTTAATTGGAATGAAATTAAATCTTTGTATCAATTCAGAGATATTTTGTATTTATTTGATATTGCCTTCTTATCCATAAGGATTTATATTTCTTCTTTAATGTCTTGTATCATTTTTTGCATAAAGTTCTCACATATATTTATTTAATTAGTCCCTAGATAATTTATAGTTTTGTAACTATTGTAAATGGTATCTTTCTAAAAAATGCTATTTTTACAATGTCTGTTGCTTGTAGGGAAATGCAATTGATTATATACAGACAGATAGATAGACCTATATTCAACCACCTTGCTCAACTCTCTTTATTTTTACATATTTGTCCTTAGATTATTTGGGGTTTTTCTATATATAAAATCGCATGATATGCAAATATGAGTGTCTTTTTTCCTCTTTCAATTTTTTGTTTTTAATCCTCTCCTTTTCTTTTTGAGCTATCTATGACTGCTAGTATGACATTGAATATAACAGGTGATGGTAGTCATCCTTGTCTTTTCCTGACTTTAAAGGGAATGTTTCCAACTTATCTGGCACTACTCATTTTGTCACGATCTTTTGAGATTGCTTCTTACAGCATTATGTCCGCCTAATTTTTTCCTCTTTCTCTTCAGCATCTGCCTACATCTCCAGTATCAATTTGTTATTCACCATTCCTATACATCTCTTTTCACATTTATTTATGATGTTCTCTGTTTTCTTAAATCTCTAAGTATTGATTTCATATTTATTCTTTAACACTTATATTAAATATTACCTATTATGTGACCCTGTTTCTAGGCAGATTTATTTATTCCCTTTTATGGGCTCCCATAGTGAGTTGTAGATATCCCTAGAATTCTTTATCATTCATTTATTCATTAAACAAATGTTTATTGAGCCCACCTATGTTTCATAGACTGTGCTGACCCTCAAATTACAAAGATATGCATGAACTGTAGTCTATCTCCAGGAAGAGATTTTGTAAAGGAGCCACAGAAGGTGACAAGTAAATGCCCTCAAATATTTTGGATTCTATTCATGCCTATACAAAGGCAAGGTATTCATTACCTTTTGCTTATTTTAATACAAACACTTTCTATCTAGTTTCCTCTTTGCAATGTTTTGCTTTTCAATCCATTCCTTGTACTACCGATAGAGTTGTTTACAAAATAGAACCTGACAAATCTTTTTTTCTTGTTGCTGCAGAGAGTATTTGATAAAATAATCTTTGATTTTTTTATGTTACCTACAATATAAATAATAAGTTTCTGACATGACATTTAAAGACATTTTTAACCTTACACAAACTGATCCCAAACTATCTTTTTAGTCCTATTTCCCTCTACTGCACTCATATAACCTCTGTTTCAAATATACCAAATAACTGATTAATAATTTTGCTGTGAATTTTATAATTTGCTATACTTGCTATGGTTATAAGATTCCTATCCCCTTATATCCCTGAAAAAGAGTGTTGTTTATTTTTCATGGTCTAGCTCATAGGTATGCACATGAGATCTCTCTTTGAAGTCTTTCAGCACTTAATATAGTGTCTACCACATAGTGGGTATTCAGTTACTACTAATTTGTATTTTCTAGCCTGAAAAAAATTAAGCAAACTACTTTTAAGTTAGTAAATGTCCATAGGGGAAGCATGAAAATATTCTTTTGATCACAGAAGCAACAAACACAGAATTGATATACATCATTCATTTATGATAGTTTTGAGTACATAATGATATGTTTTAAGGATTTGCCTGTACATTGACATGCTGGTGACTTTGTTAATTTATTATTCAGTCTTTATAGAAGTAAATTCTATTTGTCACATGTATCAGTAATATCTGTGTCAAGGAGAGTTGAGAGTTTATATATTATGAATTATGATTGAATTCCTTCTAAAGAAAATAATTTGAAGCATATTAATTTCCCATGAATGTTTTCTAAACACTTCTTGTGAGCCAGATATTATGCCATTGGCTAGGGATTTAATGGTTAACAAGCAGAATGGGTTTTTCTGATAGAGTTTACAGTATAGTTGGTAGGACAATATTATACAACTAATCACAAAGGTCAGTGTTACATATTAAACTAATTACTTAGCATAGTGAGTACAGAGTATAACAGGAGATGCAACTTACTTTCACGAGTAAAGGGTTTCTCTGAGTAAATAAAATTTTAGGTTTAATTTAAACCATGAAAATTGGAATTGGACAAGAAGAGAGAGGGAGAGAGACAGTTCTAGTACCACTCAGGGCACAGCACATATGAGAACACAGAGGCAGGGAAGTTACAAGGCTTGTGTAGCCAAGCACAATGAGCCAAAAAAAAAAAAAAAAAGACATGAGATGAAGATTGGCATTTAACCGTGGACTTGATTGTTAGTGGTCTTGATACTTATGTAAGGAATCCAGTATTTTTTCCTAAGGGTGGTAGGAGCACTAAGATTTTGATTAGGAGAGTATTGTGATCAACATGGACTTTTTCAAAGACAATTTTGGTATTTGTGTTCCCAGAAAGAGCACCAAAAACCCTTTAAAGGCATTCATGAATCTGTCACCTTAAACAAAATGTTTAAAATGAATGGATCTTCATGCACAAAGACTTATTTTGCTAATTTGTCCAGTTAAATGAAAAATTTCTCATGTCTACCTGTAGAGAAAAAATTTTCTGTTATTCAATAGGCAACTAGGATAGAATATGCCATTCTCCATCATATAATACCTTTTTTTTTTTTTTTTTGGGTCTGTGGAAAAAATTCAAGGCTTAGACTTTCAATAAACATTTGTTGAAGAAAAAATGAACAGTGGCATCTCAGGAGAATAACAAGCCACTAATTAATAATTAAATCTCAATAGGCAAAGACAGAGCGGAGGGTGGCAGAAACGGCTATACTGGTGCTATGTTGATACGGAAGTGTTAGGAGATTCAAGGTGAAAATTCAGGAAATTACAATAAATAGTATTTGAAAATACAACATGAAAGTTTTATTAATGTTACTAAACTAGTAACATGATTACACAGGAAGATGGAAGAAAGCATAAGTTACCAATATAAGTTAATCTTTTATTCAGTTTTTTATTTTAAATGTTAGACTGAAGGGAAATCAAGAAATCATTTACAGATATTGTCTGTTTTCTTTCTCAGCATACTCTTTCTCCATACAGAGTCATTGCTAGCTAGATTTTGGTGACTCCCACATTTATATGTAAATCCTAAAATATTTCTCTGATTGCCAGATAACTCTATGTAACTGTTCATTGAGCGTTTACAGATTTCCCCCAAATCTTCTCCTTTTATATTCCATATCCTGGTTAAAGTCACCACTAGGCACTCTCCTCTAGATGCTGAAGAACATAAAACAAATACATTACAGTAAAAGGATAACAATCCTTTGTGAAATGTGCTCTTATCGGCATGCCCAGGAGTTTATGACTTTGTAGAGAAGGCATCTAAATGAGAAGGGGTCCTGGATGCAAGAATGGGGAAAGCCCTCAGGAGGTGGTACATAAGCCTCCTGGTGGACCAACATAAATAACGAGGCAAGGTGTGGGGATTAGGGCATTGCCATTAGAAGAATAAGTGTAAAAGACAAAAAAGAGGACCAAGAGCACGCCTCATTGAGAAAACTGTGAAAGCTTAAACACTCTCCAAAGGTTACATTTCAGGTTGTGGATATATACGGGGGGAGGAAGGAAGGGTCTTAAAGGAATACCATTCTGAGAAGTTTCAATTCACCCATTAGGGAATAGACAGTCATTGAAATACTAAATGGGAATAATTTGATTATATTTATATTTTAGGGAAAAAATTACTTTAACATCAGAGTAGGAAAGGGTTTAGAGGGACCTCTAAAGTTTGGGGACTTTAGATTGAACTCTAACAAGGAAAAGAAAAAAATGAAAAAAAAAAAAAAGGAGTAGATGGCTGCTGTTTAATACCTGCAAGGAAAATAGAACAAACCAAAACCAAAAAACAAACAAATAGCAAAACATAAAATTAAATCGGTGGAAATGGGGATGAAGAAATTTGAGCAACTTTGAGAGAAATTAGAAAGTTAGAGTCAAGGAGACATAATTGCTTGTGGAGAGAAGAGAAGGGCAAAATCAGTGATAACTCCCAGGTTTCTGGCTTTGGCAACAGTGTGGAGGATTGTGTCTTACAAAAGGATGAGAGAACATGTGGATGCAGGAAATTTGTGATAATTATCTTTTACACCTTATTTTCTATTTCGTCTACACTAAATTGCCATTAAATTGTGTTAATTTTTCCTCCTAAGGATATTTGAAACTATCTTCTCTCTATTACCTCTACCATTGCCTTAGTTCCAACACAGTACATTAACTTATTTTCTTGTCTCTGGTGTCATCTTCCCTTACATAACTGTCAAAACTGCTGACAGAATCACCCTATTAAAATCAGCCAGAACTATTTCCATTATAGCACAAATAACATAATATATTGGAATGATTTTATTGCACACGTATCTACACTTTTGTGCTATGAGGTTCTTGTAGGAACAATCTGTATCTCAGTTTTCTTTGTATTTCTACCTCCTATAATGCCCAATAAATGTTTGTTACACTCAATGTCTTTTGAATAGGTGGATGGATCCATGTATCCATGAATAACTAGCAGAATTATACTCTTATATGGATTGGAATTTTAGAAAGGGACTAGAGTAAGGAAGAATGGCTGTCTGTTTCCATAACACCTTCAGGTTTTCATTACAGTCCAAGATCAAATCACAAGTTTTGGAAGCACAGAAATTTTATTTTAACTGTATTAACAGGCATTGGGTCAGTCGAATTGTCTTTTTGGAAGCTGTACCTTTAAGTCAAGGTGACATATTCCAGCAAATGAAAGTTGTTATATTATTCAGAAATGTTTGAGGGCATTACTTTGGAGCAACACTGTCTAATAGAATTCCCTGTGATGATGGAAATGTTATAGACTTGCACTGTGATATAAATTAGCCACTAGCCATGTGTGGCCATTAGGCATTGAAATATGGCTAGTGTGATTGAAGAAAAGAAAACTTCATTTTATTTAATTTTAATTGTTTTAAATTTAAGTGTGAATAGTGACATGTGGCTAGTGGCTACTTTATTACACAATGCAACTCTAGAATAAAGAAAAAAAATTTTTCCCAACTTGTCTATTTATTGAATCTTGACTGACTATAGTAATAATTATATGACTTTCACTTTAGGTTTTGTATTTGCATCTGGTTTGCCTACCTTTGATCACCAAACTGCCTTCTTTCATCAGACTTAATAAGCCTATCAATGGATCTCTCCTTGCTTCTCCCAGTCTCAGTTTCAGCGAACCTCTGCTGTTAAATGTTGCCTAATGGGGCTCTGCATCTGGCTCTCAGTGCCAGCCTCCTACCTCCAGTAACCATGTCATTTGTAGATGTGGACTCAGCCTGTACCAATTTGCATTATCCAAATTAATCACAATACGTTATTGTTGTAACCCAAATGAAACATTATAAACGTAACTGAAATGTACCATAGATGTATATTGGTTTGTCAGGTATTCTCTACCCTTTGAGAAACCTACGTGGAAGCCAATTATTATTTTCTGAAATGACATACAACTTGGTGGTAATACAAGACTCGGGTTATAGTTAGTGAGTTTTATAACTTTTAACAGCTTGAAGCATCAAGTTCTCTTTCTCCTGAAACTGCATCAGGGATCTCAACTCTGTGTGCCCACCTGAAAAATGAGTAAACTCTCCTACTGGTGGACCAGCACATCATGTCCTGGGAGAGTGCTGGAGGCACAGGGACCATAACGGGCAAGGAATTTTCTTTTTCTATGTTTCAGGTTGACTAGACTCCTTCTCACACTTTCTTTTTCCTTTAAGGAGAAACAATTAAATTTCTCCTCTTTCTTGTTGGTTTCCCTGTCACAAGTTCCTAAATAAAGACAAGGTCTTTATTTATTCACAAGTTTCAAGTTCTTAGCCTTTTCAATGGCTTTTTTTCATACTTTTTTCACACAATTTCTCAATGATTTTGACTTAATTGACAGATCAAATTAGAAAGCAGTCATTATTCTTAGTTCACTTGACCTGTCAAATAATCTTAAATGATTTAACAAATAATTTAAAAGAAGTATAGGCAGTAAATCAAATCTCATCTGTGGGAAACCTCTCTTAACCATCTTCATATTTGCCCCTCCTATTTATACATGCCAGATCAGATGCAATAATGTAACCAAAATTCTCCATGAACTGTGCATCTTTGTTTAGGTATAATTAACATTGGTCTGGTCAGTCAGTAATTGGTAAGGAATGTTATTATGCATCCCAAAAATAAGTGAATCTATAGGAAATTATAAATAAGAAAAAATGAGGTTTTGTACTTAATAAAAATAATAATAAGTTTCTATCTGTAGAAATCTATTGCAATGAATTTTCAAAATTCATTATTTCTGAAATGAATATAAATCCAGTCAATTGGAACTGGGTGTGGTCAGCGATTCATTTATCTGTAAATATGTATGGATAAATCATGAACTGCATATAAATGAACATATATAAACCCCACAGCTTGCATGATAGCTATATAAATAATTTTGAATTCTACATTTCTAAAGAATACAATAACTGAAATTTATCCCCTATGAAGCTGAAGAATTTTGTTTGATGAGCAGCAGAAAAATCTTCTGATATTTGGTTAAAGAAAAAATCGAAAAAAGTTTTAGCTTGAGCGCCAGTATTTTAGCAATTAAATATGGCTGTGGTTGAGAATAATTTTCATACTTGGGCTCAACAAGAAATATTATTTAAATCAATTGAAATACCTTATTTTTAAAACTAGTACGCTGAATTGTCACAATATGGGTAGTCTAAGAATTGCACTTTGACATACAATGCATTTTAGTCTGTACATAAATTCATGACTTTGTTATCCTTTGAGAGGCAGTGAAATGCAACAGGAGAATGGGCTTCAGATTCTAATAATCATGAGTTTGAATCCAATGTATTACTTGTATGAATTTGAGTAAGTTACTTAACTTCAGTTTTCTCATCTGTAATTTATAAAGTTAGGTGGATTAAAAGTGATTATATTCACTTATCCAGTACCATGCCCTCAGATCTTTTAGTGGGTAGTGAATGGGTGGTTATGCTTTTATCTTCCAGTCTTCTGTTCTTGATTTTAAGAGAAAAAATCAAGGTACATAGTCTCAGAAAAGTACTATGAATAAAATCAGAACAATAAAAAATCCTTTAACTCTAACTTTCAAAGTAACTCTCAAATACATGATTATCTAAATCTGTAATATAATGAGGGATAGGGGAGAAGAAGAGTTATAGTTAGATTAGAAAAATTTGCGTATAAACTATCTTCTACAGCAGCAAATATAAAATACTCATGGGGAAACTTTGCATACACTGATACTCTCAGGTGTTTATCAATGAAAAATTTGAGAGCCATTATTCTGAAACGAATCCTATGTAAATATTGATTGAAATTCAGTTCTTGGTTTTTCCTAGTAGTCTATTAAGTGCTTCAGTGGTTTGGCTGCTTCATTAAAAAATGTAATAAATATTGTTTTATATTCATTATTAAATATGATATAAAATTAATTATTATTTTCTCATAAACTTTTTAATGTATTTCACAACAAAAGTTTTAAAAGCTTGTGTATTTCCTATAGGGCTGTATTCCGAAAACAATTTACAGTCTGACTTGATTCATGTGATTTAATGTAACTTCAAAGTGTTTTAAATGCAAAAAATTTATTGTGACTATTGTGTTGTATTTTAATTCCCATTTATAGAAATGGGTAAATGATCCAAAGTAATCTAATAAAAAATAACCATGGTGATAAATATAGTCATAAAATATTACAATGTAAATAAAAGTAACAGGTAAAATATATAATGAAAACCTGTATGTGCTGGTAAAGTGAATCTCCAAGTGTTATGATTTTGCTCAGGAAGCCAGAAAGTAAAGTGCAAATAATAATTATATTGACGAATGTTTGAGAATTGGATTTTGTAGAGTTGGCAATTTTTTAGTTCTTATTACTATTGCATTGACCGTTACAAAATAATTTTTTGTAAAGTATAATGAAACCATCAAAGATTGTATGTTAACTTTCAGATATGACAGAGCAACATAGCAGGTAAACAAAACTCTATGTCTTTTTTATAACAAAAATCAAAATAAGCTTTTTAAAAAATATGGAGTACAATTAATTTTAGTATAAAGGCAGAGAACAAACCATAATTAAAGAGGCATTATTTACACTTGTATTGCTTACATAAAAAATTAAAATGACATAAACATATTCAATTTGCACTATTAGTAAGGCACTAATAAAATTAATAACCTACTCAGTGACAAAATTGTTGGAAAATAGAAAAGAATGAGCTATTAATAAAATTCTTAAGTTAATTATTATGATTAACATGGTAGTACATTTCTCATCTTGTTCACATGCCACAAAATATTTTGCTTTATAGTTGCCTTAAATCATTCACATTCATATTAAGAATTAACTATTAGCATATTTTCAATACATATATAATGGAAAAATGCTTTATCACTTCGTGCTTTATTTAATAATGAAAATTCATGGGAGAGAAGAATAGATATTCTTATTAGATAAAGATGATTTTGTAAACCATATTGTACATATGAAAAGGTGCCAAGGGATCAGTTATGATGGGACATTAATAAGAAAGTGGATTACTATGTGGAAAGAATTATTGCTGAATATCAGCACAAAAATTTAATTGACGGGCAAAAATATCTTTTTTATTCTGATTCTGGAAGGCAAACCTGATTTCATTTGGGTGGAAATATACTTCTTTTACTTATTAATTTGGTAGACTTTTATAATACAACTGTAACTTGAAACTGCACATGGCTATAGAGCTCAGGAATTTTCAAGGGATGGGTATAATATTAATAATATCAGCATAAACAATTCTTCCAATTCTTCCATTAAGAGATAGTGATTGCCAAATTATGTAAGAGAAAATTCCAAAGACATACTTTTTGCACATGACCCACCATTAATATAAAGGCAGGCTGAAAGTAAAAGATAAAAATAAAGTTTATAGTGTATATATACAATGTACATAGTGTATATACACTATAAGGTATGGATATATAGGTATAAAAAACTGATAAGTCTATGTTATTATCAGAGATAATAGAATTTAAAATGGGAATACTACTAGAGAGAAACAGGGGTGTTTCATAATAATAAAAAGGTTAATTCATTAAAATATACAGTAATGGGCCAGGCGCGGTGGCTCACGCCTGTAATCCTAGCACTCTGGGAGGCCGAGGCAGGAGGATCACTTGAGCTCAGGAGTTCGAGACCAGCCTGAGTAAGAGTGAGACCCTGTCTCTAAAAAAAAAAAAAAAAAGAAAAAAAAAGAAAGAATATACAGTAATAATAATAAATGTATATGCAATCAATAACAGAGCAAAAATTTCTTGGAAGTAAGGAGAGAACTGACAAATCCATTAATGACCTCTCCTAGTAATTGATGTAACAAATAGTCAAGTCAGTAAGGGCATAAAAAATTTTGAAAAGTATCACTAATCCATTTGACCTAACTGACTATAAGAGAACATTACATGCAACAGTTGCAGAATTCACATTATTTTCAATGCACATATAGAACATTTACTGAACTAGAACATTTACGAGTCTTAATGAAAAAAAAACTACCAATGAAATTAAAAGATTTATAATCTCTGACTACAGGGTAATTAATTAGGAATCAAGAGGATCAATTAGAAATCAATAATGATAAAATAGCTAGAAGATCTTCAAATAATTAAAAATTAAGTAACACGCTTATAAATAGCCCATAGTCAAACAATGAACCACAAAAAATTAGAATTTTTTTATATTAATTTAATTGCTTATATTAGGAAAGAGAAAATTCAAATCAATTATCTAAGCTTTCACATAAGAAGCTTTAAAAAAAAGCAGATAATTTATAAAATAAATTGAAAAATAATGAAGATAACATTGGAATCAATGACATAGGAAACAATCATTAGTAAAAAACTTAAAGGACAATAGTTCTACGAAAATATTAAAAATATTAATTAGCAAAACTGATCATAAAGCACAGAAAGAGAATACAAATGAACAATATCATGACTGAAAGAGAGCATATCACTACAATTTTTATTAAATGAGGATAATATGGGAATAGTATGAACAATTTTATCTCAAAATTGGAGGACATACATTACTTAGTTTTAAGACATAATATAAAACTATAGCAGTCAAGGGTATGTGGTATTGGCATGAGGATAAACAAATAGATCAATTGAACAGAATAGAGTCCTGAAGTGGATCTACAATTGATTTTTGGCCAATTTAGTGAGTTACAGAGTTCCACATATCTGCAGTTTTGCTTTCCACAGTTTTAGTTATCCTCCGTCAACTGTGATCCAAAAATATTAAATGAAAATTCCAGAAGTAAACAATTCATAAGTTTTAAATTGTGGCTGTTCTGAGTAATGTGATTAAAAACTCACACATTCTGCCTTCATCCTGCCGGGGTCATCAATCATCCCTTTTTTCAGCATATCTAAGCTTTATCTACCTCCCACTAGCCTGTTAGTCACTTAGTAGCCTTCTCTGTTATCATATGGACTGCCTTGGTATCACAGTGCTTGTGTTCAAGTAACTTTTATTTTACCTAATAAAGATCTCAAAGTGCAAGAGTAGTGATGCTGAATTAGTGTTATAATTGTTCTATTTTATTATTAATTATTGTTATTAATCTCTCACTGTGCCTAATTTATAAATCAAACTTTATTATAGGTATGTATGAATTTAAAAAAACATAGTGTATATGTAGGATTCAGTACTACCCGAGGTTTCAGGCATCCACTGGGGTTTTGGATCATATTTCCTGTGAATAAGGCGGGGACTCCTGTATATGAAAATATTAGTGACTTCCTGGAAATGAGCCACTGCTTAATAATCAGAGGGAAATTTTAAAACTGAAATGAGTTCATGGACTATGTCTCAAGTTTAAAACTGCAATCTTGATCATATTATAATACTGAGTTAGTATTCTGAGTACTTTGAGTTGATGAAATACCCCTTTAGCTCTAGTACTTTTTGTTTTTAAGAAGATACTGCTATGCATAAGAAGCCTAGCCTCAAATTAGTGGTAAGTGATATATCCTTTGGAATACGTTTATTATTAATTCATTAGCTGAACAAATTACAATTATATAACATCCTCCTGAAATTAAGAGTTACTACATCACACTTACAATGACTACAATTAAAAAAAAGTCCCCACAAAATCAAATGTTGGGGAGGTATTTGAGCAACTGACACTCAAAAACTATTGCTAGCAATGATAAAAATGTTTATAAAAACATACATTCAAACAAATACTTGTATAAAAATATTTGTAGCAGCTTTATTCAGAATAGTCATAAACTAGAAAGAACTCACGCATTAGCTAAGAGGAAAATGGATAAATAAGATTTGTATATTTATGCAATGAAATGTGAAAAAGTGATAAAAAGAAAAGCTACTGATAGGTCAAAGAAAATAGCTGGAACTCAAAAGCATGATAAACAAAAGAAACTAGACACAGAAGAATATATACTTTATGTTCCTCTATTTCTTTAAAACTCTTTAGCCACCGAAAGTAATTTATGATTGGTGAAGATGAAGAACAATAGGTACTCTCAGTCAACGCTGGTGGGAATACAAAATGTTAGAGCCACTTTGGAAGATAGTTCAGCAGTTTCTTACAAAGATGAATACAGTCTCATTATATGATACAGTAATCATGCTCCTGGGTCTTTATCCTACTGATTTCAAAACTTATGTCCACACAAAAACTGCACACAAATATTTATAATCACCAGAAACTGAAAGTAGTCAATATGTCCTTTAAAAGGTGAATGTATAAACAATGTTTGATACATACATAAAACAGAATACTGTCCAGTAATAAAAAAAGAATGAGGTATCAACTTATGCAAAAATGTGGATGCATCTTCAAAGCAAATTGCTATGTGAAAGAAGCTAGTCTGAACAGTCATTTGTTATGTGATACGTGTATTTTTATGGCATTCTGGAAAAAGCAAAATTATAGCAATGGTAAAAAGGGCAGTTGTTGCCAGGCGGTTGGGGATAGGGAAGGATAGAACAGGTGAAACAATAGGGGATCCTTTAGAGTGGTGAAACTAATCTCTGTGATATACGCTGTATGTATTACACATTTGTCAAAACCTATAGAAATTTACAGCATGAAGAGTGAATCTTAATGTATGCAAATTTAAAAATAAATCATTTAGGATATCAGGAATACCAAGATGGAATGCAGACTTTGCCAAAAAATAAATCTAACTGTTACAAATGTATGATATAACCTCACTGTGGTTGGGGGAAAGTGTGCTCACTTAAGTAACCTTGGAGTTAATTCTGTAGGAATAAAGGCAAAAAAATTTGCACATAAGCACTAGCTGGCAAAATTGTGAATTTTACCTTTCATTAGCAGTACCATTAGACTATTAGTTAATTCTGAAACCACTATACACCTATATGGAAATTAAACTGTTAAGTAAATGAATGTTGGATGGTGGGAGTCAGATTGGTTGTTGTTGGAGTGGAGGTTACAGAGAAACAGAAAGCTAAAATAATCTATGTGGCAATGTATTAAAATTGTAGATATCAGTACTATTTTGTGTTTAGCTTAAAATATATAGAGAGGGATCCATATAAAAGTATTTATGGATATGTATATTTACATAGGTTAGTATCCACACATATATTTCCTTAATCTGTCAGCCTAGAGACTTAGAAACAATGACACCCCAATAATAATGAGCAAACACACAGATCAAATCTTGGTTTTAATATCATTACCCAGTAAAATTAACCAGATATCTTTGAGAAATGGCTGATTCTAGGTCTGCATCAAGGAATATACAAAATAAACCTGGAGCATCTTGCAGTGCCAGAAAGTAAGAAAGTGAAAAAACAAAGACAAAAATAAAACAAACTGCAGCAACAACAAACAAATAAAGCAATGATGGGGTATGTCACTGGGACTCAGGATCAAGGTGAAAGAGCTCCCAATGGCAAAGCTGGAAAACTTGAACAATAAAGTAAATAAGATTGTATTTTATTATAACCTCAAGTATAAGATAAATATTTATGAGTCTATACTGATATTAATAAATAATCAAATAAGCAAATGAGAAAATAGACAAAATCACACATAGAATAATTCCAAGTAATGTGTGTAGGCACTTCCTTCTTGCGGAGATGATCAACTGGAAGGACTCACAGGGAAATTATCTGAGGTGGTATAAATATTCTATATCTTGTTTATTTTGCAGTAAGGTGTGCGTATACATTCACCTAAGTGTATTACATTATATATCTACATCTGCATACTATACTTCTGCTTCTGGACAAGGTGAAATAATAGAGACTGGATTTTTTCTTCCATCTTAAAAATAAACAAAAGACAAAATATTATGAAATAATGACACTTAAGACTTTACAAAGCAGGTAACAAATGACAGTAACACCTGAGAAATGGGAAACAATTTAAGTGAACCCTATTATTCTTCTAACTTTTGGCCTACAGAAAGTTTATAGATTGCGGTGGAGGGAGTGGCAACTGAGGCAGAGCCCAGCAGTCTTCCTGAGTTGAGGAGGTAGAGCTGAGAGTCTGAGGATTCCAAGGCAACAAGAGTTCACAAGGAAGAGTTCTAGAAGGGAGAAAACTGCACACAGAAAGATTTCTAGACATCTGCAAAGGGTCCTCTTCAAGTATTCAGCTGAGTATTAATCAACAAATGTGTGAGCAACCTAAAAAATGTAGAAAAAGAACAATACAAAATAATTAAAGAAAATAATGCATAAAGCTCACACAGCATAGGGAATAATGCTTGTTTACAATAGCTGAAGTGGGAAATCGTTTAATTCAGGTGATTGGTCAGAGTTGGCTTTGGTAACTTTGGCCTGTGAGTTAAATATAACCTAGGACCTATTTTGGTATAGATGTTGAGCTAAATAGTTTGTATGTATTAAAAATGTAAAAAAACAAACACTCACCCGCACATACACACAAACAGAGTATGTGACAGAAACCATATGTGATCTACAAAGCATAAATATGTACTATTTTATACAAATGCTATTTTACATAAGTTCCTCTTACAGAAAAATATTTGTTGATGTATTTAGTAAAGTACTTATAAAGGTCTTGCTCAGCAGTGAGGAAAATTAATCCTAGACCAATGGAGTTCTGTTTTTTCTTGGAAAGAAAAACTTAAAAACAAGATTCAAAAGTACCCAATTATTTTCAAATAGCTTAACTGTGTCCCAAAACAAAATTCAACAATAAAATATATCCAACATATTAAAAAATAAAACTCACAATATCCAGAATCCCCCAAAAAAATTATCAGGTATGTAAAGAAGCAATAAAATACACTGAATTTGAATGAGATTTTAAAAATAAGATAAATTTTCAGGAGCATTATAATAAGACCTAGAATGTGAAACATCAAGATTAGCTCTTTATTTACTTATTTATTTTTTATTTCAGAATGTTCCCAGGGTACAAACGTTTCGGTTACATGATTTGCTTTTGTGCAGTTTGAGTCAAAGTTATAAGTGCGCCCATCACCAAGATAGTGGGGTGTCATTGCTACCTAATTATGTGTAATGTTCATCGCATCAAAGCAAACCTTCTTTGGTTTTCGTTCACTTCTAGTTTTTAACTAATGTTATTGAATTTATAGGGATCAAAGGCTAAATCATTCATCTTAGAGATTGAGATAATAATAATAAAAAATAATTTTAAAAAGCCAATAATAAGATTGGCTTTTTAAAAAAATCAAAAATGTTACCATTAACTGTGTGATCTTGGGTAAATTTCAATTTCTTGGCCTGTATTCTTAAACCTAAAGATGATTTACCTTCTGATCCTGTAAATTTGAATAATGTTCATAAAGAGCTAGAAGTTTACTATTTATGATACCTGTAAACTATATTCAATAACAAAATGATTTAACAAAAAAAAAACCCAGTGACAAAAAAATAAATATTGAATGCCCCAAATGAACAATATAAAAATAGATAAAGGGAAATTAAGTATCTTGTTAAGACTGTATACCACACTCAAATTAGAGAAAGCAGTGACAACATCCTTATAAGAAATACGATTTAGACAAAAAAAATACAGCGAACAACTACCGAAATAGCTTTAGAGGTGAAAAATTAGTGAGGAAAAAAATAGCAAAATAATGGTACAATATGATAGATAGTACAAGGAAAAATTATGAAAATTAAAACAACAATAGAAATTCCCAACAATAAAATACGTAGAGGAAAACCTAAAGTAGAAAAAATTACAAGAAACCTGTAAGAACTTAAAATACCTAAATTAGTGAAATTTCCTGAAACAAGAGACAAAAATTCCCAAAAATATGTAAGGAGAAAATACAAATTGAGTGAAAACTATAAACCCACAGATACAAGCAGCCCAATAAATTACAAGAGCAAGAAACATAAAGAGAACCATGCCAAGGTACATTATGATCAAATTCCTTAAAACAGTAATAGAGAGAAAATCTTTGAAATAATAAGAGACAAACAGAAAACAAAAGTAAAAAAATAGGGTGACAGATGACTTCTCTTCCAAAACAATGCTAGATAATGTACCTTGTACTTCTTATCTCTCAGTAGCATAAAACTGTGGAGGCACATGAAGGAAAACACCTGGCAACTTAGAATTTTTTGCCCAGTAAAAATATCTTTCAAAAACAACAGAAATAATGCCTTTTTCAGATAAAAGGAAACATGCATTACAAGAAATGTTAAATAGAGTCCTCTGAGAAAAGGAAAATAATAGAAGAAAATCTCAATTTACAAAAGGAAATAAAGAGTGACAGAAACGGCAACTTCATTTGGTAAATATAAAGAACATAGACTTACTATTTTATTAACATTTTTAAATGGTAATTCACTATTTAAAGTAAAGCTAATAAGAATGTATTTGGGGGCATATAACATGAAGAAGTAAAGTCAATAACATAAAGCTTTGGAGAGGAGAAGTAGAAGTAAATTATTCTAAGGTTTTTATACTATACATGAAGTAGTATAATACCAGTTGAAGAGAGAATATAATAAGTTAAAGATGTATACAATAAATGTAAAACAATGTCTAATGTAACACAACCAAGTTATAGCTAATAAGTAAACAAAGAAGTTGAAATGAACTAATAAAGAATGCCCAATTAATTCAAAAGCATCAGAAGAAAAGAAAAAAGAAACAAATAGCATATGCAGCAAGAAAAAAACAAACACGAAGAGAGTGGATGTAAATCCAAACACATTGATAATCATAATAAATGTAACTGGCCCAAATCCTTCAATTAAAAGGAAGAGACTGTCAGATTAAATAAAACAGCAAGACAAAAATACTTGATGCATATAAGAAACTCATAATATAATATAAATATATTATATTTAGATAATATAATATGTTAACTGTAAAAGGACAAACAAGGTACACTATGCTAAAACTCACCAGAAGAAAGCTCAAATGGCTATATTAATATCAGAAAAAATAGATTTCAGAGCAAATAATAATACCAGGGATAGAGAGGTTTATTTCATGATAATAAAGGGATCAATTCAACAAGATGATATAGCAATTTTTGACATTTATGTACCCAATAACAATGTTTCAAAATATTTTAAGCAACTTTTTATAGAACCTCAAGGATAAATAGGCAAATTCCCAATTATAGTCAGAAACCTTTAGCATTATTGTCTCAAAAATTGAAAGAAAATTAGTAAGAATATAGAAAACTTGAACATCATCAATCAACTTTGCCTAATTAATATTTATAAAATGCTACAGCCAACAATAGCAGAACATATTATCTTTACGTGTAAACAGAATATTTACCAAGACTGACCATATCCTAGGCCATAAATTATTAAATTGAAAAGTGTTTAAGTAAAACAAAATATGTTCCCTGCCCACAATGGAATTGAATTGTAAATCAACAATAATGTTTTCTGTATATATTCAGATACTTGGTAAAAATACCATCCTTCTAAATAATTTATGAGCCCAAGAAGAAACCAAAAGGGAAATCAAGAATATTTGAACTAAATGAAAATGGAAATACTATCAACATTGTTGTAGTGCAGTTATAGACAACCACGGAAGGAAATTTATAACACAAAACACCTTTTTAGAAAAAAACCCCTCAAATTAATGAATTCAATTCCCACCCTAAGAAACAAGAAAGAGAAGAGCAAACAAAGCAAAAACAAGAAAGGAAATTATAAATACCACAGAGGAAATCAATGAAATATAAAACAGAAAAACAACAGAAAACAAATGACACTAAGAACTGGTTACAACATCCATTTCTGATTTACAAAAAAAAAAAAAAAAAGTTCTCATTAAACTATAAGTAGAAGGGAATTTCTTCAACTTGGTTAATGTTGTCCATGAAAAACTGATGACTATTATTATAATTAATGGTGAGAGATCAAGTAATTTCCTCCTATGATCAGGAATAAAGCCAGGATGTTCACTCTTACCACTTCTAGAAGACATTTTTCTGGAGGTGATGGATATGTTCACTATTTTGTTTGTGCTATTGTTTCACAAGCACATACATATGTCAAAACTTGTCAAATTGGACCCTTAAACTTGAACAGTTTGTTGTATGTCAATTATACCTCAATAAAGCTGTTAAAATTCTATGTATCACACTGAATATTAATTATATTACAATAAAAATATTATTAGAAAAATATGAGAGATACCTACTCAGGGAATTTTGGGATTTTTCACTCAGTGCCTTACACAAAGAAGTCAAAAAGTAAAATATGTCCTGGAAAAGAGAAGGATGTCACCACACATTATAAGTCAAAAAATTCTTCTAATCTTTCAACCAGAGTGGTCTTTCTAAAATGCCAATATGAATATTCATGCTGCCCACTTTAAAACTTTTTGCTGACTCCTCATGACAAACTGCTTATAAAAGACCTGTAGATCTACGCATTGACTGTTTAACTCTTCTTTCATCTTTCAGTAAAATCTAAATTCCATTTTCTTAACCACCATCCCACTTTTTCTTCCCACTCATGGGAAACTGAGTTCCCTGCTGTCTAGATATAATTCAGAACATGCTGTACAATCTCTTGCCTCAGTTTCTTTAAAATGCTTTTCTTCTGCTCAGAAAAATTCCTCCTTATTGTTCACATTTTAACCTTCAGAAGACTTCCTCCAGAAATTTTCTTCCCTTTAGATAAAATATGTACCTTTGTTAGGTTTGCTATGTGAAATGAATTGTCAGATCTATATGCAAGAAAGATACTTTTTGTACCATGTGCATTAGATGGATTTGAAGGGGGAAATACCATAAAACATGAAAAAAACCCAATAAGAAATAACGGACAAAAGAAAGATATTTTCATTTCTATCTTCACCCATGCAATCAGGGGCTAGAAATTGTGTATAAGTTTTAATGACAGAGTATTTCTCCTAAAAGATTGCATCCTACTAAGTCAGATCACTGAGCATGGGTTTGAGCATAACTGTTAATCCCACAGTTTTGATCTCCAAAGTTTTTTGTTTCACTTCTAATAATAACAGAGAGTTTATTACTTTGAGTCTTTCCAGAGCTGTATTTTGATGTCCTTGAATATGAGCTCTTGCAGCTTTCTTTTACTATCCATCACACACATATTAAACTCAATGAACTAGAGGTAAAAAATCAGGGATACAGAACAAAGAGAGTTGCTACAGAAAAGGAAATTATTAGATTTCAATTTTATTTTCAAGCAAATAAAAGCAGAGTTGAAGCAACATAAATTGGAAAAAAATTTATCTATTCACTCTTTTAATTGACAGGGTTGTAGTAGAGGAATAGATGTACAGTGAGGTAAAATAAAGTCCTGATATATGCAGATACACCTTTGGCAATCCAAAGGACTTTTCTGTGATTTTTACCCAGATTAAAATAGATTTAGCCTGTATAGAATATAAAGAAATGCAAACATTTTAAAAAACATAGCAGCTTTCTCAGACATTTGTCTACATGAAAATTACCTAGGAAATTTATTAAATTGTACATTTCTGACCTATTATTTCAAAATTTTGGGTTAATTGATATTATATGTGTGTCAGTGATCAGCATTTAAAAAAACACTCCAGATGATTTGTATGTAAGTCATCCTGAGCCACATTTTTATAAACAAAAAATTGAGGAAATCAATCAATCAATATCTTGTATCCTACAAATACTATTAACATTTCAACATATATTTTAGCATATATAAGTCCAGTCTTTGTTTTGCCCACACACATATAGCTATTTTGTTGCAAATTTTGGCATATTGTAGAGCATTCAGTTATGTGTCGTGAGAAGGACTGAGTTAATTTTTCTACAGCCTAGAGGTTAAGAGCAGAGATCATGGTCGTTGGCAGCCTGGGTCTAATCTTGGCTTTACTACTGTCCAACTTTAATTGAGTCATTTTTATCTATTCCATGCCTAATTTTTCTCACCTATTAATGATAAATAAAATGTATTTAATTTTTTATAATAATTAAATCGTATGATATTTATAAATTACTTGACAGTGATTGTAGTTAATGCACAGTATATGAGCTATGATTATAGTCTTAGTAAGAGTTGCTGATTTTGTCATATAAGAGCAAAATGCATTCTTTAAGTGACAGATTTCAAGTTACTTCATTTAGAAAATTAAAACCAAAAATAATAAATAACACAAGCATGTTAGCATTACACATTACACGTAAGGCATTATTTGCAGGAGATGTCCAACTTCCAATCATAACAGCAAAATTAGGCTTTGTTTTTACACCAACCACTTGCTTTGGAATCATCGCTTAGGGCCAGAATATATAGGATATTTAAATATTTAAGTAAAATAATATATAAACCTTTTATGCAAGTATTAAACATTTTTCTTCACAAAACAAAAAATATAAAGAATATTTTTACACAACAAATGCATTCTTTAGTAAGTATTAATTATATTAAATGTTAGTCCACATAATGTGATTAAAAAGAGGATTTGTTGACAAAATATTATCACCTCAGGAGTTATTTGTGAATATTACATTAAAGTTGCTGATGAAATCTGAGCCTAAGCAAATGACATATGAAGGTAAGTAAACTCATCTTAGTTATGGAAGTTTCAGTGTTTGGGAATCTAAAGTCAACATAAATATACTGGTTTATCATTATATCAGTACAAGAATTATAGTCAATCCAAGAATGGCTATACAGTTAGAATTATGATGATACATTCCTAAGTGCACTTAAAGACAGATATTTCTTTTAGGTAATTGAAAAAGGTGAATATCTTTACTAAATGCATGGTTTCATAGCAGATTGAAAATATAAAATTTTATGAGGGAAAAGGAAGAATATTGTTTTTATATTTCAGAGAGGCTCTGTGGAAATCATTAGATTATGTGTGTATGTATAAGTGTGTGTGCAAATAACTCAGAGCAGGAGAGTGTGGCTAGGAAGTATCTGTGTGTTCAGGAAGATGTTGCAGTCATTTTTATTAAAGGCTAAAGCTCACCTAAGAAAAAAAAATCACAAGCTGTGCTTTTGAATACATTTCTATTTTCTAGGTTAATTCTTTCTTTAGTTAAGGTCTATTCCTTAATCTGAGGTGTTACTGTGAATATAAACCTGACCTCTCTGGGGTGAACAAACAGCTTTCAATTACTGAAGGATGTGTAATAAAGACAAAACCTTCTGCTTAGACTATAAACTTTTAGAAAATAGAAATCATTCATAAATTTTATAATTGTTTTTTCCTGCTATGCATTCTATCTTGTGGCCATAAAGGCAAAATCTGGCTTTCAAATCAAGTATGAAAAATATTTTCTTCTAAGTTCAAAATTTAATACAGAGTGACTAAAGAAAGGAAGAATCAAATAAAGCACTATGGAAGTGATGGAAATGAAAATTGATACAACATTTTGGATAATATATTTCTATATATGTATACAATTGATCAGTGAGAAATATATTTCTTATCATTGTTAAATTTTTTTGTTTTTGTTGTTGCTTTTCCCTTCCAAAGCTGATCCAATTTTCTGTGTGCTTACGTGATGTTATTTATTTATTTTTTGATTCAGAAAGAGTAATATTTGGCCTATGCCTAATTTTGATAAATGCCTTTTTAAAGGCCAAATTATATATGCTTTCTTTTTAAATTAATTTTATTTATATAAATCTATGGACTATGAGAGCAATTTCGTTACATGCATAGATTGCACAACGATCAAGTCAGGGGTTTTACGATATCTATCACCTAAATAATGTACATTATATCCATTAAGTAATTTACATCCTCCACCCACCACCACTCCTTCACCCTTCCGAGTCTGTGTTCTACTCTCTATGTCCATGTGCACAAATTTTTTAGCACTCACTTATGAATGAGAACATGCAATATTTTTCTTTCTGTATCTGGCTTGTTTCACTTAAGACAATGACCTCAAGTTCCATCCATGTTGCTACAAAATACATGATTACTTTATTTTTCTATGGCTGAATAGGATTCCTTCATGTATATATGCCACATTTTCTTTATCCAATCATCCATTGACAGACACTTAGGGTGATTCCATATCTTTACTAATGTGAATAGTGCTGCAATAAATATATGCACACAGGTATATATTGATTTCATTTCCTTTGGGTAGAGATACCCAATAGTGGGATTGCTGGATTGAATGGTAATCTATTTTTAGTAATTTGAGAAATCTCCATACTGTTTTCCATAGTGGTTGTACTAATTTACATTTCTGCCAACAGTACATAAGCATTCCCTTTTCTTTGTATCCTCACCAACATCTGTTATTTTTTGTCTTTTTAATAACAGCCATTCTGGCTGGTGTAATATCTCATTGTGGTTTTAATTTGCATTTCCTTGAAGATTAGTGATGTTGAGCACTTTTTCATATACCTATTGTCCATTTATATGTATTTTTCTAAATGTCCATTTATGCCCTTTGCCCACTTGTTAATGGGGTTGTTTGTTCTTTGCTGTTGTTAAGTTGTTCCTTATAAATTCTGGATATTAGTCCCCAGTTGGATGAAGAATTTGGAACTATTTTATCCCATTCTGCAGGTTCTCTGCTCAGTCTGTTGATTATGTAGTGGTTCTATATGATTCCTTTCTTTTCTTCCTTCATGTGATTGCTTTACCATTTAGTTGTATACTTTCTTGTGTTTTTATGATGGTGAATATTATCATTGTGTTTCCATGTTTATTACTTCTTCAAGCATTTCTCTTAGGGCCACTCTAGTGTTAACAAATTCCCTCAGAATTTGCTTGTCTGGGAAAGAATTTATTTCTCCTTCATTTATGAAGCTTAATCTTACTGTTTATATAATTTTTATCTGATGGATTTTTTTCCCCAGCCCTTTGTATATATCATCCCATTCTCTTCTGTCATGTATGGTTTCTGCTCTTAGCCTGATGGGTTATCCTTTATAGGTGACTTGACACTTTTCTCTTGCTGATTTTAGAAACCATTCTTTTACTTTGACTTTAGACAGTCTGATTATGGTATGCTGTCACAAATTCTTTTTCCCTTATATTTGTTTGGGATTCGTTGAGCCGCCTGTATTTGGTTTTCTTAGGCCCTTGATAGAATTGAAAGGTTTTCATTTATTATTTTATTAAATAGGGTTTGTAAGTTTTTTTATTTCTTTTCACTTTTGGGAATACTAATAATATTTAAATTTGACCATTTTATTCAGTCCCAAACATCTCAATGGCTTGTTTCATTCTTTTTATGCTTTTTTATTTATTTTTATCTGACTAGATTATTTCAAAATACCTGTCTTCAAGTTCTAAAATTCTTCTGCTTGGTGTAGACTACTGTTGAAGTTTTCAAATGTATTTTGTATTTCCTTCAATGGAATGTTCAGTTCCATAGTTTCTGTTTCGTTTTTTTTTTTTAAATATCTCTTTGGCAAATTTTTTATTCATTTCCTGAATTGATTTTCTCTGTTCTTTTTATGGGTTTTCATATTTCTCTTGCATCTTATTGAGCTTCTTTAATATCAACATTTTAAATTCTTTATCTGGCATTTGAAGGATTTCTCTTTGCTTAGAATTTATTGCTGGGGAATTATTATGTTCCTTTGAGTGTGTCTTGGTTTTTCATGTTTCCTTTGTCTTTACATTAATTTCTTTACATCTGGAACAACAGTTGCTTCTTCTTATTTTTAAATTTATTCTTTTGGAAGGGTAATTTTCTTGAAGATGTGACTATAATATTGGTTTTTAAGGGGATTTTTAATTTGTTTCTGGGTACATATAGTAGTGAAGATTCTGTATGTTTTCTCTGGCTACAAGTAGTGTTAGTGGTAGTTGTGATTTCCTCAGTGTGTCAGGGTGGTGTTGGTGGGGCTGTGGTGAAGTTGGCTGGGGACTAGAATGCCAGAGAGGCTTGTCTTTACAGTTCAGTGATAGTGGTGGTGGGCTAAGCATGTCTATCCTTTTTACCTAGGCCAGTGTATGATGGCACTTTTGTTAATAGTTCTAGACAGGCTGATTCTTGGGCCTCTGGGTGGCTTTCTTGGATGCAGTTGTAGTCTCCTGGGCAGCTGCACCGGCATGGACAATGGCAGTAGCAGTGGTTGTGAAATGCTCTTCTAGTTCCCAAGCAGTGTGCTCTTGTGTTAGTCGTGGTTTCCATGGATTGTGTGGGCCAGTAGGTGGCTCTTGCAGGCAAGAGCCAAGTGCAGTGGTAGTGGTAGGATGTTTATGTCTGACTACTGTTGCCCGGGAAAATTGCTCAGGTATCCCAGATGGTGGATTGTGTTGTGGAACACCCAGGAGCTTGGATTCCGAGCTCTGTTTCAGATGGTGGGGTGAAGCTGGGTAGAGTTATACCAGGCAAGCTTGTGCTCAGGGCCACCAAGAGCAGATGCATGCACCAGGCTTTATGGGTGGGATGGAGCAGTCTTTGTCCCCTCATGAAATGCTGGGGTGAGGGGCATCTCCTGGGCAGAGGTCTTAGTACATGGAGAATGTAGCAGTCACAGTGGCCACAGCTTTAGCCAGCAAGTGTGGGACTTGCATCCCTCTCATGCCTTTGTCCCACTGGGGCTCCCTCTCCTTTTCTGGCCTGACTGTAGCAACTGACCCAGCTACTAAGTCATTCCTGGTAGTTTGTGCCTAGTCTATAAGTCAGCCATGGGTCAAAGGTGCCCCTGTTGGCTCAAGCCCAAGCCTTCACAGCAACTCTCCTCCTGCTCAGGTCCCTTGGGAAATCAGATGTTTTGAAACTTTGAATGTAGTTTTAGATAATTTGAGTCCTTGAATACATCAGTACAGATTACAGCAATATCCATAGTTAAATCGCAGATCCCCCTCAAAGCCATCTTTAATGGTAATTATATATAATAAAAACTCTTTTATTACAAATGCATCTATAAATGTAATCTGTTATGGGACTGAGAACCCAAATATAAAACCAACCTCATACAGTCACCTGATCTTTGACAAATTCCAGAAAAACGTACACTGGGGAAAAGAATCCCTATTCAACAAATGGTGCTGGGAAAATTGGAAGGCCATATGTAGAAGACTGAAAGTGGACCCACACCTCTCACCTCTCACAAAAATCAGTTCACAATGGATAACAGATCTAAACCTAAGACATGAAACCATAAGAATTCTCGAAGAAAACATTGGAAAAACTCTTATGGACATTGGCCTAGGCAAAGAATTTATGAAGAAGACCCCCAAAGCAATCACAGCAGCAACAAAAATAAATACATGGGACCTGATCAAATTGAAAAGCTTCTGCACAGCCAAGGAAACTATCACTAGAGTGAACAGACAACCTACAGAATGGGAGAAAATATTTGCATGCTACAATTCTGATAAAGGGCTTATAACCAGAATCTATACAGAACTTAGCAAAATCAACAAGAAAAAATCAAACAACCCTATTAAAAAATGGGCAAAGGAAATGAACAAAAACTTTTCAAAAGAAGACAGAATGATGGCCAGCAAACATATAAAAAAGTGCTCAACTTCTCTAATCATCAGGGAAATGCAAATCAAAACCACAATGAGATATCACTTAACTCCAGTGAGATTGGCTCATATCAAAAAATCCCCAAATAACAAATGTTGGCGGGGATGTGGACAGGTAGGAACACTCATACACTGCTGGTGGGACTGCAAATTAGTACAACCTCTATGGAAAAGAATATGGAGATACCTCAAAGAATTAAAAGTAGAATTACCATTTGACCCAGCAATCCCACTACTGGGTATTTATCCAAAAGAAAAAAAGACATTTTATAATAAAGACATCTGCTCTCGAATGTTCATAGCAGCACAATTCACAATTGCAAAGTTGTGGAAACAACCCAGGTGCCCATCAATACACGAGTGGATCAATAAAATGTGGTATATGTATACCATGGAGTATTACTCAGCAATAAGGAACAACAGTGAATTAACACATCTGGTATTATCCTGGTTGGAGCTAGAACCCATTCTTCGAAGCGAAGTGTCACAGGATTGGAAAAACAAGCACCACTGGTACTCACCATCAAACTGGTACTAACTGATGAACACTTACATCACACAAGGCAATAACATTCATCTGAGGGCGGGCGAGTGGGAGGGGGGTGGAAGGGATGGGAAAAACTCTCACTGAATGGATGTGGGGAGCACAGTTTGGGAGACGACCACGATTGTGGCTCTGACACGGGCAGAACAGGGGCAATGTGTATGGCCAAAGTGTTGTACCCCCATGATATTCTGAAATTAAAAAAATAAATTAAAAAAAAATGTAATCTGTTATGTATACTAAACCTATGGACACTTAACAAATATGTCTTATGAAATAGGGCTGAGCTTTTCAGCAGTTTATACCTAACTAAAGAAAGAAAGCAATACAACAAAGAGAAATGAGAACAAAGCCAGCAGGGCAGGGGCAGGGTAGGAGCAATTATTAACCACAATCCCTTTCAGCTTTCCTTAAACCCTTTGTCCTTCCCAATTACTTCACTTAAAAAGTGTCCTTAACTTTGTGGATCACAAATACCTATGATACTATGGTAAAAGATATTTAAAAAGGTACACAGGCAAACACACAGGAAAATTGTGTTCCACTATTATAGGGAGTGCATGAACTCCACACAGACCACCCTTCTTCTCACTTGATACCTTAGTTTCAATCGTATCAAATTCCGTGTCCAGAATGAGTTTCTAGTGCCAGAATCCTTACTCTGCCCTGCAGTTAATTCATTGCAGAAAAATAATTACATAATTAAATGCCAACAAACAGGGATAACATTTGGAAACAGTGCAACTATTAGAAGAAAATTCCAATATTACAGCACAATCTTCGTTTTTTTCTGGAGTCTTTTTTTAAACTATATTGTATACAAAAATAAGACTTTATGTCATTTTAATTTTTGAATGGGAATGTCTTATATAAATTGATTTAAAATATACTGAAAGAAATGTAAATATATTATGCTTATAAATAAAAATTATTTATAGTGAATATTTCTACCATCAAAATATCTCTTGTCTGTAAATTTTATTATAAAGACTTCGTATTTTTAAATTAAGCTGGATCATTTAACTTTTGGAGAAAGCCAACTCATTTTAAATCAGCATTCCCAAACAAGTTTCCATATTAACCTACATACACAAATAATGTAACAATTATTTAAAATTATTTTTAAAATTTATTAAATTATTTAAAATATTTTCTATAATAAAAGATTAAAATCAACATAGACTGTGTCTATATATGCAAATTTATTTGGAGAACTAAATCATGGTTTAATTCAATTCAGTAGCATAAGTGGCACTTTTAAGTATTAGAATGCGTGAAGTACATATGCCGTAATAATGAATAATCTTTCATATTCCAATATCAGTATCTCCCTCCTGGTTTTTTTTCATTCTTATTCTTGTAATTAGTGTTGGATATTCTTTAATTATATTAATTATTAAAATTTTAATCATTTTCTGATTAATCAGTATGAGTAATGCAGCCACATGCCTTGCCTGTGTGTGCTTCTACCATATCTCTTTCATGTCCTTTGCTCTTAATGTGGAAAAAGAGAAAAATAGGAAAATAGATATAAGCAAATTCTTCATTTCTTCACACACATGTATACAAAAATTTAATTCATTACTCTCTTTATTTGAAAAGCAAATATAGCTGCTTTATTTCCTTGTTCTTATCCTGCTGGTGGTTAGGTATGGGAAGTTTTTGAAGTGTGTGGATTCTTAAAATTGCCAATTAATGATAACCCAGTCTTTTCCAAGTTTGAATAATCTCTTTCAGACATACTCTAAGATTTCCTCTGTACCTCCTTGATGATAGCTTATGTAGTTTCTGAAGATGAGAGGTATTTTGATATGTATAAATCAGAGGTTCTCAACCAGGGACAATCTGGCAATGTCTGGAGACATTTTTGGTTGGCACAAATTGGGGGGGTGCTCCTGGCATCTAGTGGGTGGAGGCCAGGGATGCTGCTAAATGTACTGAACAGCCCTCAGAACAAAGAAACCTCCCTATTCCTCATTAAGTTGATATTTAGACGTATTGGTTGCTCACATGATCTGATGGAAAAGGAGGATGGGTGTCTGAGTCCTTTGATCTGCATATATTACTCCTTGTGCACTCCATCCTCTGGTTTCTGGGAGGACGTCTTACATGTTCTTGGATCGTTGATTTTCTGCTAGCAGCTGTAGCTGACATCATGAGTGAAGATCTTTTTGATATTTTTGGCTTCATTAGGCCCTAGTTTGGTATGCTAGTGCAACAGATCCTTCATAGTCCTAGCCATGCTTTCAATTCTCTCCACAGTTTTACAGTGCATTCAGTGTATGCACTATGTATGTGTATGGGGACAGGGTTGTAATAAAAGCCTCCAGAGAATTCCATCTTCCTGTGCCCTCATTCCTTTGCTATGTGACAATTTTGTACCTCCAGTCAAGAATTGAAATCTATTTCTCCACCTCTCCAATCTGGTCTTATGACTAGCTTTGATCAATAGGATATAGTGCAGCTTTTACACTTGTGTTCTTGGAACCCTGAAATAACCATGCTTTGAGGAAGTCCAGTTTAGTCAACTGGAAAGTGAGAAATACTTTGGAAGAGAAATAAGGTACTCAGTCGACAGTCAGTACCTATCATCTGGCATGTGGGTGAGGACACTTGGACCCCTTAGCCCCAATGATTCTGTCAGATAATTGCAGGTGCGTAAGTAATCCTAGGTAAATCCAGTAGAAGAACTGTATAGATTGTAAACCTACAGAGTTATAAAAAAAATAAATTGTTGTTTCGGCTATTATATATTTTTTAAGTATAGAAATAGATAACTTGCAAACTCACAATGGAGAATTCCACATTACTCTTTCTGGCTCCTTGCTCTTCTTCTGTCTACAACCCACCCCAACTACTTTCACCACCACTCATGGAGGAACTTCTGGATTTCTTCTATACTTCACGTAACGGAAGGAGCATAAGAACATCAGTCCATGTAATCTATTTGTCTGTGTAGTGAGAGCAGATGGTGGGACAGACTAGTGCTGTCAGATCGCTCTTACTTAAATAGTCTCTTTAAAGCCCTTTGATCTCTATTGGATTCATGTTCACTTTTTTGTATATTTTCTCCTTCACCTCCTCTTCCCAAGATGGCAGTGAGGTATTGTAAAAGAAAGTATGATGTTGCAATGGCAGGCTCTTATAGCTGCTTGCTGCCCTCTCTATTCCTTCTGATCTCTGGGCAAAGAGGATTGGCTTGTCTTTTACTTAAGAAAATACCCACTGTAAAGCCTGGAGCTGCTAAATTTTTGTTTTCCCTCTTGGTTTTGTAAGACCCAGTGGTCCTTTCTTGGTCATTTTGTCTTACTTCATCTGTTGTAGGTGCTGTAGAAATTTCTGATGACTTTCTGTAATTTGATGTTGATCCTGAGTCTTGTTTAAGAAACATTTTGTCCCTATTAGAGCTAGTCCTTTTTCTATCAGCCGTCTTCCTATAACCTAATGGAGCTTCTGGGTAATTCTGTATCCCTTCCACACCTCAGGGGAGCCAACAGAGCTGTAGGCTTTCTTTCAATTTAACTGTGCTATGTTGCCATTTTTACCCTGATTTGATTGCTGCATATTAATTAAGAGCAACCCTATACCCACTTGATTAAGAGCAAACTCCATACCTGTCTCTCTGCAGATATTCAAAACGGGGAGCAAGTATTAAGAATCCCTTCTTGCGCCTTGTCCCAGATGGGAAAGTAAGGATGCACATGTCTAGCAACTCACTTTTCTTCTTCTTGTATTGCTTTTGTTTTCTCTCTGTTCCTAATAGACCC
This sequence comes from Daubentonia madagascariensis, assembly GCA_023783475.1. Classification (NCBI taxonomy): domain Eukaryota; kingdom Metazoa; phylum Chordata; class Mammalia; order Primates; family Daubentoniidae; genus Daubentonia; species Daubentonia madagascariensis. Next base: position 47,738,006 of record JAKFHU010002080.1, read on the forward strand.
AGTGATTTTTCTTTTACTTACCCTCTCTATCAAAGACTTTGCCTACATTTATTACTACTTATTTCTGGCTTGGTATTTGTGCCTCCCATTTTGAAGGTCCATGATGTTGGAATGGCTACCAGGGAATATCATCTATATGTAAGAAAAATGGATATGCTTTTAAAACATCACCATTATATGCATATTTAACTTTTTTTACATTTAGAGAATAAAATTAATTTTTTTACATTAATAAACTTGAATCAACAATAGTCAAGGCTCTATAAGAGCACTGTATAAACTAAAAAGGCAATCTGTTTGCTTACACATGAGAAGTAGCTGCCACCTTACTGGACTACATAAATCAGAGAGGGAACATATCTAAAACATAAGAAACAAACCAAAAAACCCCAAAGGATTCCTTGCTACTACATCTTAAAATATGAATTTTAAACACCTTAGCTGCTTTTTTTGTCCTTCTCTGCCTGTCATGCACATTCTTTTATTCCATCTAACCAACTCTATTCAGTCATTTTCTTTTTAATTCTTCTTAAACATAACCTCGTTCAAGAAGGTGGTATTTATACACCCTTGACATTTTATACTCCCTGTTCCAAACTGTCATGATTATATGTTCCCATAGTATCCTGTAGGTAAGACTTATAACATCATCACATTTATTACACCAATCTGTAATCTGTAATTACCTAATCCCTCCCCCTTCTCTCTTCCATCTTGGCTGTGAGTTTTCTGAGAACAGGATCTATTTTAGCATTTTCAATGTTCATCACAATTCTTGACATATGGTAGGAGTTAAATAAAGTTTATTGAAAGAATTAGTGTGCACAGTTCTACATGAGAAGTCAAAAGACAATCAGAAGACTGCTTGATGAGCGCAATATTAGAGGGATAAAAGTTGTAGGCTCTGTATGAGTAATGTAATCGCACTGTGATTATCGTATACATCCATCTTCGTAATAAGGTAAGGACTCCTGCAGTGACTAAAATGCTATAGAAATGCACTGATATAGGGCATCACTACACTCAGGCCATGCTTGTGTAAGCAGAATCTGTGACACCAATTTTTCTAGGCTTCTATTATTCACTAACCCTTTCTGATTGAAATAGTACTTCTTTAGATATGGTACTACCTTCTAATTATTTATTTTATTTTATTGTATTAAGAACACTTAACATGAGATTAAACCTCTTAACAAAATTTTTTAAGTATATAATACAGCATTGCTGACTATAGGTGTAATATTCTACAGCAGATCTCTAGAACTTACCTATCTTGCTTAACTGAAACTCTATGTTCATTGATTAGTATTTCCCCATTTCCCACCTCCCCCCTCAGCCTCTGGCAATCACTATTCTATTCTTGGATTATAGGAATTGGATTATTCTACATAACTCATAAAAGTGGTATCATGCACTATTTGTCTGTGACTGGCTTATTTCAAATAACGTCATTAAGCTTCTTCCATGTTGTTGCATATTACACAAATTCCTTCTTTTTTTAAAGGCTGAATAGTATTCTATTGTATGTATATACCACATTTTATTTATTGATTCATCTGTAAGTGGACATTTTAGTTGCTTCCACATCTTGGCTATTGTGAATAGTGCTGCAATGAGCATAGGAGTGCTAATCTTTTGAGATCCTGATTTTAATTCTTTTGGATAAATACCCAAAAATGGGATTGCTGGATCATATTGGGGGCTCTATTTTTTTATTTTTTGAGGAACTCCTATGTTGTTCTCCATAGTATCTGCACCATTTTGCATTCCCACTAACAGTATATAAAAGGGTTCCAATTTCTCCACATCTTCATCAACACTTGTCTTTTGTTTTTTGGATAACAGCCACCCCGACAGGTGGTGGGGTGATATCTCATTGTTCCCCTTTGCATTTCCCTGGAGATTAGTGATGTGGACATACCGCTGGCCGTTTGTATGTCTTCTTTGGAGAAATGTCTATTCAAGACCTTAGCCCATTTTTCAACAAGGTTATTTATTATTATTTTTGCTCTTAAGTTGTACCAGTTTCTTATACATTTTGACTATTAATCCCTTATGAGATATGTGGTTTGTAAATATTTTCTCCGATTCTGTAGGTTGCTTTTTCCCTTTATTGTTTCCTTCATTTTGCAGAAACTTTTTATTTTGATGTAGTCCCTTTTGTTTGTTTTCGTTTTTGTTGCCTGTGCTTTTGGTCATATCGTCAAGACAGTGTCAAGACCTTTGTTATGAAGCTTTTCCACTCTGTGTTCTCTTAGGAGTTTTACAGTTTCTGGTCTTGAATTTCAGTCTTTAATACAATTTGAGTTGATTTTTGTGTATGGTATAAGATAAGGGACCAATTTTATCCTGTTGCACGTGGATATCCAATTTTTCTGACACCGTTTGTTGAAGAGTCTATTCTTTCCTCATTACATATTCTTGGCATAATAGTTGAAGGTCAGTTGTCCTTATATGTGTGGATTTATTTCTGGGCTCTCTGTTCTGTTCCACTGATCTAAGTGTCTGTCTTTATGCCAGTACCACACTGTTTTTATTACTGTAGCTTTGTAATGTATTTTGAAATCAGGAAGTATGATGTCTCCAGCTTTGTTCTTTCTCAAGATTGATTTGGCCATTTGTGGTCTTTTCTTATTCTGTATGAATTGGAGGATGTTTCTTCTATTACTATAAAAATGCCATTGAGATTTTGATAGGAATTGCTTAAAATTTGTACCTCACTTTGGTATCCACTAGTATGGATAGTTTATCAATATTAAGTCTTCTAATTCTGAACATGATATGTCCTTCTATTTGCTTGTGTTTTTTTTTTTAACTTCTTTCATCAACGTTTTATAGGTTTCAGTATATAAGGCTTTCACCTCCTTAGTTAAGTTTATTCCTAAGTATTTTTTATACTGTAAATGGGATTGTTTTCCTAATTTTTTTCAGAAAGTTTATTGTTAGTCTATAGAAACACAATCAATTTGTGTATGTTGATTATGTATCCTGCAACTTTATTAAATTTGTTTATTAGTTCTATCAACTTTTTATGGAGTCTTTAGGATTTTCTATATAAGATCACATCATCCACAAACAAGGACAATTTTACTTCTTCCTTTTCAATTTGAATGCTTGCCCTCTAACAATTTTTCATTCTGGCTTTAAGATGTACATTCCTGTCTGTAATTTGAAACATTCTGTTAATTTTGTGCCAAAATTCCCTAATGACAATCTTCTTGCCCTCATATTTGAGTTCTTTTATTTATTATCCACACAAGGACACAGTTGAGAGGAAGCAGTGCATTATTAATAATTATGATAGAACAATAGGCATAAACCTATTTATGGTTTATGGACTGCTCAACACACTGGGATGTCACCTTACTTATTTCTAGCTCTCGGAGGACGTGCACAGTGGCACACATTGAACCCCTCCTCAACACACTGGCCTAAAGGCAGTATTATATGTTAATTCTTTTACTATAAAAGACATAGGGAGTTCAAAAGTTGATGGTGACAATACAATAGAAACAAATTTATTTAAACATTTTAAAAGGCACAGAACATATAAATAGACAAATAGCTAAACAAAGCTAAACAAAAATACGGGAAAGAGTAGGTAGGTGCCTTTTGCTTCTCCCTACCTCCAGTGTGTTCTGAAGTGCAGTGTTTCCACACATTTCTATATAAGGCTGAGCAATCAGTAGTTTTCTTGTAAACTGGGGCCTGCTTAGTAACTCATCACTTTCTATCTACTTTCTTCCTAATCTGTTTCCTCTCATTATGGTCTTTCTTCCCCACCTTAGGATATAAGCTGTCCCTCAGGTTGTTTTCTAGGGAAACTATCCTAAAAGAGAGCATCTGTTCTTCCATATTGCTAGAAATGGAAGTTTTGCTTTTATAGAGATTTTTACAGATTTCAGTGAATTTCTTTTATTCAATCATAATAACTTTTCACCACTTTTATTCTAAATTTTTCTGAACTCCATATCTTCCTCTCTACCTATACTTACACTAGCTCAGTCTGGGCCATCATTATCTCTGTCCTAGAATACAGTGTTAGGTTTCTATTTACTCTACCAACCTCTAGTTTAGCTCTTCTCTGATTCATCCTCCACGCAACTGTCAGAGTGATCTTTCTAAAGCCTAAATATGAGCGTGCTTTTCTTTTGCCTTAAAACCTTTCAATAGTTCCCCTGGAAGATGAGATAAAGTTTTATGTTTATAATAAGAACACTGTGTTCTGGGATCTATGTGTAACTCTGTATCTTTGTATCCTTGCTCATGCTGCCCTGTCTGCCTAGGAAATCTCACTTGCCCTCCCCTTACTCTGGTTAAATTTACTCTTCCTTTAAAGCAGTAGTTCTTGACTTGTTGGGAGTCATGGGCCTTTTGCTCTTCAGGTGAAAGATACTGAATCACTTTTTCGAGAGAAACACACACGCGTGCACACACACACATTTTGCACAACATTCTAAAGGAGAGTTGATATTTATGCTGCCCTTAAATCTACTCACATATACATAAGTTGATCTCCTCTAATTAATTACCCCTAGGTTGAGGTTCCTCTCTCCCGTGAAGCCTTTGTGTTCTCTTCACTTTACTATCTCTGACACTGAGATCACTTTAATGGCTGACATTGAGCTTACCTCATTTCTGACCCACAGTACCTATTATCTAAGGGGCATATAATATTTATTTTTGAATAAATGAGATAAATGGATTTATTTGATCTTCCTACTAGATCATTGAGATCTAGAGGACACAATTGATCTAATACACATGACACACACAGCAAAATTATCTTACAAATGGAGGAAGGACTCAGAATGTGTAAGTGACTTGATTCAGTGACAGAAGTAGAACCAGACATCTTTATCCTGATCATAAGTTCTTGAATGCATGCTTATGTTTTGTATTTAAAAAAAAAACAGAAACAGCTTTTACCTCTTTTCTTGACTATTTTTACCTTGACAATCTCAAGTTTACCAAATCATGGCACTATTAACCTGGACAAATATTTTAATGGCCATGAAGAACTACGCTTTTCCAGTTGAAAAGGCAGATAAACTGTTTGTTTTTGTTTTTTGCAATAGATGTCATAGTTTACATTAGATTTGAGAATCTTATTTAGGTGGTCTAGCTTTGTTGAATATGTTTTCCCCAAACTCATATACTACTACAGAGTTCCTCCCTGAAAAAATTTGGTAGTCCTTTATTGAGGACTTCTAAGAAGAATTTAATTACTATTTTGATTTGAAATATGGAAATTGTTTTTGCTTTAAATCATAAAAGTGAGCTTGTTTTCTTTTTTCTTTTTTTTTCCTTTTATTAAAGAATATTATGGGGGTACAACACTTTGGTTATACATATTGCCTAAGCACTGCCCAAGTAAGAGCTACAATCGTGGACATCCCTGAAACTGTGCGCCCTGCACCCATTCAGTGAGAGTTTTCCCATCCCCTCCACCCCCCTCCCGCCCGCCCGCCCCCGATGAATATTATTGCCATGTGTGACATAAATATTGATCAGTTAGTACCAATTTGATGGTGAGTACCAGTGGTGCTTGTTTTTCCATTCTTGTGATAGTTTGCTTTGAAAAACGGGCTCTAGCTCCATCCAAGATAATACCAGATGTGTTAATTCACCATAGTTTTATATTGCTGAGTAATACTCCATGGTGTACATATACCACATTTTATTAATCCAGTCATGTATTAATGGTCACTTGGGTGTTTCCACATCTTTGCAATTGTGAATTGTGCTGCTATAAACATTCGCGTGCAGGTGTCTTTATTATAGAATGTGTTTTTTTCCTTTGAGTAAATACCCAGTAGTGGGATTGCTGGATCAAATGGTAATTCCACTTTTAGTTCTTTGAAGTATTTCCATATTACTTTCCATAGAGGTTGTACTAATTTGCAGTCCCACCAGCAGTGTATGAGTGTTCCTATCTGTCCACATCCCTGCCAACATTTGTTGTTTTGGGACTTTTTGGTTTAAGCCAATCTCACTGGAGTTAAGTGATATCTCATTGTGGTTTTCATTTACATTTCCCTGATGATTAGACAACTTGAACAATTTTTTATATGTTTGCTGGCCATTATTCTGTCTTCTTTTGAAAAGTTTCTGTTTATGTCCTTTGCCCATTTTTTAATGGGGTTGTTTGATTTTTTCTTGTTGATTTTGCTAAGTTCTGTATAGATTATGGTCATCAGGCCTTTGTCAGATGTGTAGCATGCAAATATTTTCTCCCATTCTGTAGGTCGTCTGTTCACTCTAGTGATAGTTTCCTTGGCTGTGCAGAAGCTTTTTAATTTGATCAGGTCCCATTTATTTATTTTTGTTGCTGCTGTGATTGCTTTAGGGGTCTTCTTCATAGATTCTATGCCTAGGCCAATGTCCATAAGAGTTTTTCCAACATTTTCTTCTAGAATTCTCATGGTTTCATGTCTTAGGTTTAAGTCTCTTATCCATTGTGAGTTGATTTTTGTGACAGGTAAGAGGTGTGGATCTAGTTTCAGTCTTCTACATATGGCCATCCAGTTTTCCCAGCGCCATTTATTGAATAGGGATTCTTTTACCCAGTGTATGTTTTTGTCTGATTTGTCAAAGATCAGATGACAGTATGAGGATGGTTTTATATCTGGGTTCTCAGTCCTGTTCCATTGGTCTATGTCTCTATTCTGTGCCAGTACCATGCTGTTTTGGTTACTATAGCCTTGTAGTATAGTTTGAAGTCTGGTAGATTGATGCCTCACAATTTATTCTTTTTGCTTAAGATTGCTTTGGCTAGATGGGGTCTTCTCTTGTTCCACACGAATCATAGAGTTATTTTTTCTAGATCAGCAAAAAATGATGTTGGTATTTTATAGGGACTTCATTGATTCTGTAAATCACTTTAGGTAGCAAAGACATTTTTACAATGTTGATTCTACCTATCCAAGAGTATGGTAGGGATTTCCATCTGTTTACATCCTCTGCAATTTCTTTTCTCAGTGTTTCATAATTCTCTCTATATAGGTCTTTCACCTTCTTAGTTAGATATGTTCCTAAATATTTAATTTTCTTTGGTGCTATTGTGAAAGGTATTTAGTCTTTGATTTTTTCTTGGCTCGACTGTTATTGGCATATATGAAGGCTATTGATTTGTATGCACTGGTTTTGTATCCTGAGACTTTGCTGAATTCATTTATCAATTCCAGTAGTCTCTTGGTTCAATCTTTGGGGTTTTCTAGATATAATATCATATCGTCTGTGAAGAGTGAAAGTTTGATCTCTTCTGCCCCCATTTGGACACCCCTGATTCCTCTCTCTTGTCTGATTGTTCTGGCAAAGACTTCCAGCACTATGTTGAATAGAAAGGGAGATAGTGGGCAACCTTGTTTGGTTCCAGTTTTAAGGGGGAATGCTTTCAATTTTTCCCCATTCAATATGATATTGGCTGTGGGTTTATCGTATATGGCTTTAATAATTCTGAGGTATGAGCCATCTACGCCTATATTGTTAAGAGTTCTTCTCATAAAAAGGTGCTTGATTTTGTCAAAAGCCTTTTCTGCATCTATTGAAAGGATCATATAATCTTTGTTCTTGCTTATATTTATATAGTAAATTACATTTTTAGATTTACGTATGTTGAACCATCCCTGCCTCTCGGAGATGAAGCCCACCTGATTGTGATGAATTATTTTTTTGATGTACATTTGAATTTGGTTTGCTAGGATTTTATTGAGAATTTTTGCATCTCTATTCATAAGGGATATTGGTCTGTAGTTTTCTTTTCTTGTTGTGTCCTTTCCTGGCTTTGGTATCAAGGTGATATTGGTTTCGTACAATGAGTTTGGGAGGATTCCATCCTTCTCGATGTTTTCAAATAATTTCTGCAGTATAGGCACCAGTTCTTCTTTGTAGGTTTGGTAGAATTCAGTTGTGAACCCATCTGGTCCAGGATTTTTTTTTTGGAAGATTTTTTATTACTGCTTTAATTTTGGTGCTTGATATTAGTCTGTTTAGGAATTCTATTTCTCCCTAATAAAGCCTAGGGAGGTAGCATGTTTCTAAGAATTTGTCCATTTCCTCCACATTTTCATGTTTTTGGGCATAGAGATTTTTGTAGTATTCCATGATGCTTTGTATTTCCATGATTTCAGTTGTGACCACTCCTTTTTCATTTCTAATTGAGCTTATTAGAGTCCTTTCTTTTCTGCTTCTGGTCAACCTGGCAAGTGGCCTGTCTATTTTGTTTCTCTTTTCAAATAACCAACTTTTCATTTTATGAATCTTCTGTATTGTTCTTTTGTTCTCAATTTCATTTAATTCTACTCTGACCTTGGTATTTCTTTTCTTCTGCTGGGTTTAGGATTGGTTTGCTCTTCCTTTTCCATTTCCTTAAGATGATTCATTAGTTTACTGATTTGTGACCTTTCTGTCTTTTGGATGTGAGCATTTAAAGTGATAAGTTTTCCTCTCAGGATTGCTTTTGGTGTATCCCACATATTTTGATAACTTGTGTCCCCATTATCATTTAGTTCAAAGAATCTTTTGATTTTCATCTGAATCTCCTCCTTGACCCAATAGTCATTCAGCAACAGATTGTTTAATTTCCATGTTTTTGAATGAAGATGTAAGTGTCTGTTGGAATTGATGTCTAATTTTATTCTGCTGTGGTCTGAAAAGATACATGGTATGATTTCTATTTTTTTAAATTTGTTGATATCTGTGTTTTATTTTTTCTTTACTTTTATAGGTTTTTACAACTGTCAAATCAAAGACATTATGATATGAGCAATTAGCTTTTGTTTTTCCCACTAATGAATTAACAAAAGTTTAATGTTTTCAGCTTATTTTTCAGAGTTGCCTGAAGACCTATTCATAATAAGCATAGGCCAATGCCTCTCTGTTCAATGACCAAACACATTATCCTCAAATGATTGCTTTGTGATGGGTCAAGCAAGTATTTCTTTTTTTTCCCCCCAAATTTAATAACTTTACTGAAACTAAAAATCTCCTGTTATTCTGCAGACAAGCAAAGGCTTAATTTTAAGAATAGACAACATAGAGCAAAACAAAGGCAAATTAAAATGTATATATGGCACTAATAACATTACACCAAAATATTTAAAATAATTTAAGAGAGAAAGACATATTTTCCCTATTCCTACCATTAATAAAATAAAATCTCTGAACATAACCTATATATATATATATATATTATATAGACATAGACATATATGACTTCCAGCACTATGTTGAATAGAAGGGGAGATAGTGGGCAACCTTGTTTGGTTCCAGTTTTAAGGGGAAATGCTTTCAATTTTTCAATAAACAACATAAGAAGGCTCTTAGAGTAGGCAGACTGGATTGGGAACATGGGACTTAAGAAATGACACAATGGTGAGATTCTTGGCTTTTCTTTTTGCCTCAAATATTCCAGGCTTAGAATTGGAGATCTAGTATCTCAGAAACTCCAATGAACACTGACCAGAAAAAAGGCCAAAGCCTGTTCTTTATAGCCAGAGGATGAGGAAAGTGTCAGTCTAACAAACCAGAAAATTTTTAGACAATTTCTTTTCTGTGCTGTAGGAAAAAATCTGTGGTCCCGTCATGCTAGCAAAAGCTGAGAGGAAGCTTAGACTCCCACAAAAGCTTTCTTCCATGACTCTAACAAAGTATCTCAACACAACTGCCAGATAGTATCAGGGAAGGCCAGACAAGGAGCTGGGAATTTCTTCTTTGCCAGTTGATAATGAGCCCTCCATCTCCTCATGTCAGTGGAGACTATGTGGGGTACTGGACTTCCACCTCAACCTGGCAGTTACAAGTTGTCTCCTTCGCTTCCTCATTGGTGTAATGTCAGAGGAGGCCTAGTGGAGAGTTGGTACTTTCACCATTGCCCAGTCCTAATGAAAATACCTTCACCACAGTGTCAGTGAAGAGCATGTGGAAGGCTGGAACTATTATTCTTTTGAGCAGTTTTGAGTGCTCCCTACTGCTTTCTACTACACAGTGTCAATGTCAGTGGAGGCTGATTGGAAAACCCAGACTTCTACCTTCACTTGGCATTTCAATTTTCTCATCTGAACAGTCTTAACAGTTGAGTAGGTCATTCCTCACTCATTCACATTGTACACTTACTGATGGCTTCCATGAGCCAATATGTGTTTGCACTGGAGACACAGTGAAGGACAGCCTCCTTAGAGATTTTTGAAAAGGTAGTCCCATATCCCTGCTGGAGAGATGTCAGGGAAATCCAGTTAAAATAAAAGGTTTAAATAATACATAAGGTCTGATAACATAATATAAATCATCCATATTTCAATTGAAAATCATTTGTCATATCAAGAAACAGGAAGATCTTAAACTGAATGAAAAAAATCAATACATGTCAACACCAAGATGACAAATGTTAGAATTATCTAATAAAGAAATTGAAGTAGCCATGATAAAAATGCTTCAACAGCAATTATGAACACATTTGAAATAAATGAAAAAACAGAAAGCCTCAGCAAAGAAACAGAAGATATAAAAAGAAATAAATTTTATGAGTAAAAATAAAACACAATAACAGCAACAAAAAAACAAAAACAACCAACAGAATGAAAGCTCAGTGAATGGGCTCAACAGTAGAATGTAATACATAGAGGAAAGAATTGTTGGACTGGAAATTAGAACAATAGAAATTATATAATCTAAACAATGAGGAGAAATATTTAGTTCTAATATTATTGTTATAAATGGCAAAAAAACCAACAATAACAAAAAATGGAACTTTTTTTGGAACAATTATTTGTATCATTGTGTTTAAAAGGTCCAACTAAACATTGAATTTTAAATATCCAGCGAGTTATTTTAGCACTAAATTACTACTATCTTAGTTTATTTCTGATATTTTCCTATACAAATAAAAAATTGAGAATGAAAAAAATAATACTAAAGGGGGAAAAAGGAAACTTTTGGAGGTTGAACATACTATGACATAGATTGTGGTAATGGTTTCATGTGTGTATACATATCTCAAAATCATAAAGTTGTATACATTAACTATGTATAGCTTTTTGTATGCTGGTTATACCTCATTAAGTTTTTTTAAAAGAACATTATCCTGATTTTTAAAAAGTTTCAAAGTATAGGAATAATACTGAAGTAATTTGTTTTCTGCCCTTCAATATAAACTAGAAACATTTCAATTATGCTTTTCTTCCAAATTCTTAAGGTAATAAAGTGGACTCAGGGATCACCTTGGTTACCTTTTTTTTCTCACCAAACTACAGGGTAGTTCTATCTAAAATAATATGTTGACATTTCTCCAAAATTGTGTATAAACTTTGGTGCCATCATCCTACATTTATAGACATAAAACTAAATGTTAAAATTCCTTGGACCGTCACTGTATCATTTTGTATTCTCTATTAAGCCATTCTCAACACATTCTAATCACAACAGATTCTAATTATTCTGATTTTATTAAAATCTATAGCAATTTTCTCTGTTAATTTTCAAATAATCTCATAGCATAGCCTTGAGAATAAAATTGGAAAGTTATTGGTAAATTGGGAACACCTGTCTGGAATGTGAAACTCTTTACTTTTCAGCTCTTCATTCAGAGATAATCAGGCTCAAAAATATATACTATATATCAAATATATATGAGATGATAATGATGTAATGATAATGAAATGATAATGTATAAAAGTACCTTATGAGTGGGGACAGATACTTTATTTATTTTTAATTATAGAAAAATATTTTGTCATTTCATGTCTCCATATATCAGTTTGTTCCTAAAAAACATTTAAAGAGGCAGAGACTATCTTCCACTGAAATTCCCACAGAAGCCCATGTTGGCACATGGGAACCACTTAGTATATTTGTTATGTGAATGAGTGAAGAGTAAGCTAGTCAGCTTTTGGGAGTGTTCTTATAGTTAGATTGAAAGGAATAATACATTTAAAAGCATACTGTAAACTGTTGAGGACTATTAAACTAGCTACTTCTTATTCCTGCTTCTAGATTTAAACCACACTCACTTGCTCATCCCCTGAAGTACTCAGCATTTAATGTTCTTTCTATAAACCTATCACCTGCTAACCCTCTTTTTTCAGTTTTATACCCCCATGGGATTCTCTTTTCATTCCTTAGAGGTTTTAGTTCCTGACTATAATGGTTAATTTTATGTATCAACTTGGCTAGACTATGGTGCCCAGTTGTTTGGTCAAACATTAGTCTAAATGTTGCTCTGAAGGTATTTTTCAGATGTGATTAACGTTTCTAATCAGCAGATTTTAACTAAAGCATATTACCCTCCATGATATGGATGGTCTTCATTTAATCAGTTTGCTGGAGCAAAGACTGAGGTTTCCAGAAGAAACAATTCTGTCTGAAGACTATAAATAGAACTGTACCTGAGTCTCCAGCCTGCTAGTCTGCCCTGTAGGTTTTGGATTTTGGACTTGCCAGCTCTTACAATAATGTGTATCAACTCCTTAGAATCAATCTCTTGTGCACTTTCTCTTTCTCTCTCTCTCTCGAGATATATATATATATATATATATATATATAAAATCTATATATCCTATTGCTTCTGTTTCTTTGGGGAATCCTGATTAATACACTGTCTCACTGTTACTCCTTCTAATACTATTCTAATTATGATATATTTGATTCTTACAATGTCCTGATTAATACTTCCTAGACTTTCTATTTTCTGACGATTTTGTCTTTGACCTTATCATCCACTTAAAACATGGGAACATCCTAGACCTGGTCATTACTAAAATGTCAATATCTCCATAAAATTCACTTTTAGCATCCCATTCTTCAACAACTATGTTCTCATTGCTTAGCACCTTATTCTATGAAAGGGCCATATATGCAAAGTGACGCCCAAACGCAGAAGGAGCCTATAAACCAAACAATGAGGCAGACAAATCCAGTTTGTGGGAATAGGTGATTTATTGGAGAACTTATAGAAAGAAACATAGTCTTGGGTGGCAGCAGGACAGGTAGATCTCAGTGTTACTCTCTAGACCCAGGGCTTATATAACTTAGGGAAAGGGTATACGTGCTCTCTGTGAGACAATTAAAGGCAAACCTCCAGAACAGGCAAGATTGCTATGTGCATTGTAGCTTATAATCTGTGCAATAATATCAGGGTTGCTTTCATACAAGGGCAAGATTTATAGTGAGTACATGTTCTTATACACAAGGACAGTGAATAAAGTATAAATCAAGAGGCATTCCCAGGACTGGGGTTAATCAGAAGTCAACATGGTTTGTCTTCATACACCTTATTCTCTTTAGTACTTCAGTTTTAATAATCTTTCAACTTCACCAAGACCTATATAAACTTTTCTCTACTTTCTTTTACTCTCTAATGTCCTCTGTTCTTCCCTTAAGAGTTAAAAAAAAGGGTAACTACCATAACAAGGATATTTATGATCACACTTGAATTATAACCACTTCCTTGCATATACAATTCTTTTGGTCCTCTCACACTGTCATAACTTGCAGCCCCATTGAAATCCAACTTTCTTGCTACTCTTTGCCTGAACATAAACATGACTGGAGAAAATAACTATTGATTTTTTCTAATTTTAAAATTATGATTAAAAGCCTCAATAGGAGATCCACAGTCTTTTACTATCTAAACCCTGCCTTAGGATACCAAGGTTCACGGCTTTTATCAACAGGATCCTTTGCACCTTCAAACTTCTTAGATTTGACTGACAAGGACCCCCAGTAGGCAACTGGAAAGAAATGGGGAGAGTGAGGCAGAGAAGTTATTCTCTTGCCTCCCAACTTCAAGTTTATCTTGAGCTGTCTGTCTTTTGCCTAAATATCATTGATACTTTCAAGGCAATCCCACTCTGCAAGACTCCTGCTGTTCTAGTAACTTCTTCCCAGTTCTAGTAACTCTTCTCAGTTACTAGTAGCTCCTCCCATTTCTAGCAACTTTTCCTTTTCCTTATCTCTTTCATACTAGCAGTGAATTCTGGCAGCTACTAACCTTGACTTATTGCATTAACTATTATAGTTTCCCTGCACCTGCACATTTATAAATAACTTCTTTGTGTGTTAATTCTTATTGAGTTATCCTATTTTGAATGTGCCATCTGTAACAGAAAATGATCTTCAATTTTGTTTAACAATAATACTTTTCTCCAATTCCCCCAGATGATTAGTTTCTACCTTTTCTAATCGTCTCCATCCTCACTCTCAGTTAATCATCTCTGAAAAAAATTTTAAAAAGTATCAGTAGAAAATTCATAATCTTTCTCCTCCACCTATATCTATTCAATAGATCCAAATCCATACAATTTACTCAGTGGCATCAATACTTCCACCATGGCTGATTTGAAGGCATATATGTGATGGCATTGAAGTTGGGACAAGATGAGTGCAATCAGCTTTCACCAGAGATGCTAGCTGGCTCCAGCAGAAAACTGTGAGGGTAGGAATTTTATGAGTTTGTTTACTGCTCTATGCCAAGTTCCTAAAACAGTGCCTAGCAAATAGTAAATGATTAATTAATATTTTCTGAATGGGATGAAAATAGTAGTTACTATAATTAAATATTTAATCAATAAATAACGTCCTAATATCATTAAGTAAACATATGATTATGTGCAGTCATTTAGGTTTGTAATTTAATTCAAACGTACCTGATTAACTATTATTTTAAAAAAAGATGCTTTAAATTCTCAACATTTTTTGGATTGAAAGAAACCACTTTCTAAGACTCATTTATTTGTATTGTTAACTTGAGTGTATCTAAGAAACAGAATTATTTTTCCTCTAGTTTAGCATGTTAACTTTTCCATGTATGGAGTAAATGGGTATCATTAACAGACAGAACAAATGCTAACAGTTAATTTATATTGAAAATATATATCACAATTAATTAAAATGGAGACCTTGTTCTATAAAATATGATTAATTGTATTTATTTTCCATGTTCTCAGCAGAAGCAGGGGGACAATAGAATAATGCAGAGTGGAATATTTAAATTGTGAGACAGCAAAATACTCAATTGGCCTGAGAATATTTTTATATAAACATTTATTTACTTATTTAAAGGACTGTCTGCTCATTAAGCATCTTGGTGATGATTTTCTTTCAAAGACAAATAGTGTTATAAGCATAGGCAGAGGAAATATATGAAAGAGAAAATCTCTGGATGCTAGATTAAGGTATTTTCCTCACATTTTATTAATTCTATAGACTATATACCCTTTTTAAAGTATACTTTATAGTCCTTCTGGTAGTAAAGATAGCCTTCAAGCTGACAATCAGTGTATATTATGAGATGAGAATCAATTTCCTTCATGTGCTTAATGAGACTTCTTCTACTTATTTTCTATATATTTGGTTGTGTGGAACAAAATAATACATATTTATAATAGTAAAAAGGCATTTTCAAAAATAGATCGATTATAAATGTACCAAACTGTTCTCAGGATATTAACAGTATTTTGACAGTTGTACTTTCAGGTAGAAAAATAAATTATATTATAGACTTCTGCCTAGTGCAATGTATAGTTCATATGGGCTTATTAGGTGAAAAATAGACCCCTATTTAAAAAGAGTGGATAAAACTTTACTAATTTCTAGATAGCAGTTTATATCATATTTTCTCATTTTAAAAGTAATTGATGCTTTTAAATAAGTAATTTAGCTTCTTCTGGTAGGCTAAATTATGGCCCTCAAAGATGTCCATGTGCAAATCCCTGGAAGCTGTGCATAAGTTACTTTACATGGTAAAGGGAATTTGCAGATGTGATTAGGTTAAAAATATTTAGATAGGGATATCATATTGGAATATCCAAGTGGGTCCAGTATAATCACAAGGGTCCTTACAAAAGGAGGCAGGAGAGAAAAGAAGGTGATGTCACCAAGGAAGCAGAGATTAGAGTGATGCAGCTACAATGTACTAAGGAAAGTCACCAGCCTCTGGAAGCTAGAAGAGGCAAAAAACAGATTCTCCCCTGAAACCTCCAGAAGAAACCAGCACCACCAATCCCTAGATGTTAGCCTTGTAAGATTCATTTTGGACTTTTGACCTCCAGAACTATAAGAATATAAATATGTGTTATCTTAAACCATTAAATTTGTGGTAATTCATTACAACTGGAATAGAAAATTACTATACTTTCTTAAAAGAAGTGCTAGATATCTTTAAGTTTGTACATTTTTAAAATAATTTAGGGTGACATAAATTATAAATCTAAGACAACCTGTGAGTGCAGTTATTTTATGTATATATGTTATTTTATATATGATGAAAATATAGAATAAAGAGATAATTTATAATAGCTGTGGCACATTATGAGTAGGAAAAACATAGAACTTTTTTGATAAGTTTATTTCCCTGAGTTAAACAAGTTTTCCACGAGATATAGAAATTTATACTTTTTTGAGATGGAGTGTGTGTATTTTTATTTAAAACCCACTGTATGTAATTTTTTAAAGTATGGGCATAATAATCATATTCATTGAAATCTATAACTATTTTCTTTTATCACTTCATAGATTGGAAATATATAGGTATAATATAAATATTAGTAGATTAAATCATACAGTTTGTTCAATAAATATTTCTATTTTGTCTCAATCTTTTTGAACTGTAGGAATGCCTGAATTGGGAAAGAAGAGAAACACAGAAAAAGACCGGGATATAGTTATACAAAAGATAGTGAGTTTCTTAAATATAAAATATAGCAATTATGATAGTATGTTAGCAAATATTAAAACCTGAAAGAAAATTATGTATGCTTGAAAAAAATCAATATTTACTGTTAGAGATAAGATATGGGGAAAATCTTATGATATTGAATTATAACATCAATAAAATTAGACAGCAATTCTTACTTTTAAGGTTTATTATATAATTTTATCTTCTGAATAATACCTTCCAGTTAATATGTATTTTTAAAAGAACAAATGAATCTTTGTCTATTGGCAATTACTATAGTGAACAGTTACTAATTTAATAATTCAGAAGTTAAAAATCATTTTATAATTTCAAATATGTTAACATGGATCCCACTGCGAAGTCCAGAAAAATTTTTCTTTGTACATTATCTTTTTGTAGAAACATAGAGGAAAATGTTTGCACAGTCTCTGGAGAATCCCATCTAAAGCTATGTAGTAATCAAATTAAAGCAAGCATGTTAAGAACAGGTGAAGACATGAATCTATTCAGGACAGAAGAAACAATAAATGATGGATAAACTTATGAAAAATATTTAACAACCTCAGTAGTAATTAAAGAAATACAAAATTAAAAATAGTTTGAGATCTCATCTGTTGCTTATCAAACTGGGAAATTATTTTCAATGTAATAATGACAAATTTTATCAAAATTTGAGAAGAATGGCACACTTTTACAGTTTGGAGGGAGTTTAAACTGGTATAGACTTTCTGGAGAGAGAACTGGCAATATGTGTATCTCAAGTTCCTGGCAGGTATTTACTATGATACTTATTTTAACTAAATGTGAACATAAAATAATAATGCCATCTTAATAAAACAGAGATAATCTGGGACAGTTGCTTGAAAAGATAGGTTCCAACACCTTCTGATTTAGTCTAATATGACCATATTTAATTGCTAGGAAGATTGCATAAACTACTCAATTATGGACTTCCTCAACTGCTGCATGAGATTATTTATGAATATGATACTTGAGAAAGATAGTGAAAAGCAGATTCTTTCCATGTTTTAACTAAAGGTCAATATAAAAAGGAGTTAAGAATTAGACACAATATTTGTAAAGAAACAAAAGTAATGGAGGGTGTGATGCTTTTAATAAAAATCATAAAAATCCCATTGGTGTTACTAGGGGGTGTGTTAAAATTATTTGTTTTCTATTAACGTGAAAGACAAGCTGTGTCTCTCAAGTATTTGGATTTTACATACCTCCTGCCATGCTGTGTACACCATAGGTCCTTTGAAGAGCTCACTCTTATGTATGCAGAAGTAAGTCATTAGTATTTGTGAAAGAAGAAGATGAAAAATTTGCAAGGGAGGGAGCATTAGGAAATACATTTTTTATTTATTAAAGTATTGAACCATAAAATTTCAATTGCATGAAATATTTTCAACTCCTAAGATACAGAGTGTTAGAAAAACACCATTTCAGTAGCCTTACTTTTACTGGAAAACTACAATAATTTTCTTTTTAATTTAAGGATTTTGCATGTCCTCTCAATTTTCTGTAGGATCTGTCTATATGGGTAAGATTTAGCAGGATTCAGGTATCACATCTAAATGGAACGTTGATGGAAACACTACAATCTCTGAAATCTTTCTAAAAGACTACGTCAATTTTGTGGACATGCTGCATTTAACACTAACACTGCTTAAAAAAGAACAAACCACAAAACCTTTCACTACAGGAAACTAGAAACTCAGGTTCTTTCTTTGTGTAAATAACATCCCACTACTTTAGCCTTCAAAATCACTAGTACCAGTCATTTTTAAAATTTGGGTTTATATTGCTGTATTAACAATTATAGCAAATTTAATGACTTAAAGCACAAATTTATTTTCTCATAGTTTCCATGGGTCTCATGTTTAGGCATGGGTTAACTGGATATTCTGCTCAAGGTCTCACAAGGATGAAATCAAGTTGTTTCTTGGACCACTTTCCATTCTGAAGCTTGTTTTCACTTTCAAGCTCACATGGTTGTTGGTGGAATTCATTTCCCTGTAGCCATAGGACAGATTGATGCCTCTGTTCTTTGGCTGTCTGTCTGCTAGGGGGCTCTTTCAGGCTGTTAGCTCCTAGCTCTGCTCTGGGGTCCTTTGCAGCATGGTTCCCTCCAATCTTCTGACGACAAAAAGAGCTCATCTGATTATATCAGGCACAACCAGATAATCTCCTTTTGATTAACTCAAAATCAACTGATTAGTAGCCTAATCATGGGAGTAATATCCCATCGTATTCATAGGTTTGGCTGGCACTCAAGGTTGGGCATGTGGATTACACAAGGTGTGCACACCTGGGTGTGGGACTTTTTGGGCTAAGAATTCTGTCTACCACAGATGTTTAAATGCATGTTTCTTAATTCGGCTCAATATATATAATTATTACTTGAACTTTCCACTTAAATGTAAATGATGATAAATTTATCCTGCTTTACAGAACCATTGATTTTGCCAATAAAAGGCAAAATGGCTCTTTATAAAACTGCTGCCTCAAACTTTAGGAAGTGACCTAGAATTTCACATATTGATTAAAATTCTTATTTGAATATATTTTAAGTTTCCTTTCTAATAGTTTTCAGTGTAAAATAGAGCTTTCCATAAGATCTACTGGAGTGAATTAAAAAAATAGATTTTTTTACTGTTTTGTTAATAACAACTTGATTAAAAGTTTGCTCTGTGATAAAGCTGTCCTAGATGTCAAGATTTGTCACTTAATCCTTATGTCAGTTTTTTGAAGTACATATAATTATCTTATAATACAGATGGAGAAAGAGAAGCTCAGAGATCACACCACTAATAAGTGTCTATGTTGGGATGATATCCTTCCCTTCCTGCACTGTACCCCACTGATAACTTAAATTCACTCAGCAGAAACCCACTGTTCAAAAGCATAAGTTATCCATGGGATTGCACAATCTTAGATCCTTGCATGAAGTATTAGGGCACTCTGAAATAGTTATTTTCAAAATGTCTTTGTAGAATTCTGGAATTCTGTAAATGTGTCCCATAGATTATCTAAGGGATAAAGAGCGAGCCAAGTAACAGTATCTTTTCAAATACATTGTAGTATTTTGGAAAAGGGGAGGTTTTTCTACTAAAACCCATATTCCTTAGAGAGCCGTTTTATCTCTTCTTGAACTGTTCCTGTAAAAAAAATTGATATCAGGGTAACTTTTTTGTAACTATTTAATTTTAATATAAATTCATACTTACAGAAAAGTTGTAGGTATAGTTAAGAAGCTGTCATACACCTTTTAGCGAGATTCACCAAATGTTTACATTTTACTCCATTTGCTCTCTCTCTATATATGTATATAAATACACTGAAAAAATTTTTGGAGATTTGTTACAATTTGAAAAAACTTGTAGATGAACTACATAGCCTAGAAATATAAAAAAAAAAATAAGAAAAAGTTAGGTATGTTATAAATGCATAAAATATATATAAATGACAGTTGATTTTATCATTTATTACCACAAAATATACAAATCTACTCTGGAAGTTAAATTTATCAAAACTTATGCACACAAGCAAAGACCATGTATGGTGCCATTTCCAGTTAAGAGAAATGTAAAAAACATAGAGATGCAGGATTTAACTCCAGAACTAACTGTACTGCAAACTGTACCTCTATAATAATTTCATAGCCACCTCCTGTAGCTATTGTGGTGAGCTCAAGTGTTTCGAATATCCACTTAAAATATCATGTGACACTAATCATCTTCGTGCGAGCAGTTTGTCTCTCAGTAAATTGCATATCACAGTAAAAAGTGATCTCTCTCAGTTCTTGCTTATTTTTTATCGTGTTTAGTGCAATACTGTAAACCTTGAAAAAAACCAGGGGACCCACTCGAAGTGCCACTAGTGATACTGGAAGTGCTCCCAAGAAACAAGGAAAAGTCATGACATTACAAGAAAAAATTGAATTGCTTGATATGTACTGTAGATTGAGGTCTGCAGCTGCAGTTGCCGGGCATTTCAGACAGATGATTGTGAACAGAAAACATAACCTCCTGGTATTGATAAATACAATGCAGTGCTGTAAATGTATCTTCTCTTCCTTATGATTTTTTAATGACATTTTCTTTTCTCTAGCTTACTTTAATGTAAGAATATAGTATATAATACATATAATATGCAAAATACATGTTAATCTACTCTTTATTTTATTGGTAAGACTTCCAGTAAATAGTAGGCTATTAGTAGTTAAATTTTGAGGGATCAAAAGTTGTACGTGGAATTTCGCCTGTGCGTAGGGCAGTGCTCCTAATACTACTGTCGTTCAATGGTCAACTATATGTATATATATGTGTAAATGTTTTTCTCAATCATTTAGGAGTAACTGGTAGATATTATGCCCCTTTACCTCTGAAATGCAATATTTTTAAGGTTGATATAACTTTTTAAAAAATGTTCTTCCTCTAATTAGGTAAAAATTTCATTTTTGAACATCTATCCACTGGCTGTAGTTTTGCTACCGTGGCCATACATCGTAAATCTAATTCTTCTGCAGACAAACTTCTTAATTTTTAAAACCCTATCATATTTTTAAATATTTTCTTAGGTCTGTCACTGTTCCTCGGATGACTTGGAGTGAGGATGATGCTCCTTTTCTACATGTGAGATGGATTGTTGTCCTTAAATTTGTTATTTTTCCTAAATTTTTACCATCAGGTTCTGTCCAACATATTCTATTTCTGCCTAATGGAATTTTCACATCTCTTTTTCTGGACACTGTGTTATAGCGATGTTGCTGCCTGTCTAGGGCAGGCACATAGTCAATTTTAGTAGCTAATGATAAATTATTTCCCAAAGTGCTTGTACCAGTATACACTTATATTATCAGTATATTAGTTCCCCTGCTCTACAACCTCAGCAACAAATGTAAATTTTGCAAATTTGTTAACTGTATAACATTTTCTTATTGAAGCTTTAACATACATTTCCTGATGTTGGCCATCATTCCCTATAGTTATTGTTTATTTGTGTTTTCTTTTGAGTATAATGCTTGTTCATATTGCTTGTTCAGTTTTCTGTCAGATTTGCTTTATCTTACTGGTTTCTATCAGATTCTTTTTATCTTACTCTCTAATAACTTTCTGTTATATCTGAAGAAATAGTGCCTCCTTGTTGGGGGAAGGGAGCTTGTCTTTTCACGTCGAATGTCTTAAGATAATAGAATTTTACAAGTTCATTGTGATTTAATTTATCAATTTTTTTCTATTATAGTTTTTTTTCTTTTTTCTCTTTTTAAGGTTTCAAAATATTAAAGGGGTACAAATATTTTTGTTACATGGATACATTGTATAATGCTGAAGTCAGGGCTTTCAGTGTGCCCATCACCTGGATAGTGCTCAGTGTACCCAACAGATAAGTTTTTATCCTTCACACCCCTCCCATCATCCCCCCTTCTTAGTTTCCAATGTCCTTTACATTTCTTTGTGCCTGTTGTGTACCAATTGTTTAGTTCCCACTTATTAGTGAGAACATGTGGTGTTTGTTCTTCCATTCCTGATATATTTCACTTAGTATAATTGACTCCAGTTCCATTCAAGTTGCAGTAAAAGACATTATTACATTCCTTTTTATGGCTGAGTAGTCCTCCATGTTTTCATATATATATATATATATATATATATATATACACACACACACACACACCACATTTTCTTTGTTCACTCATGAGCTGATGGGCATTTAGCTTGATTCCATATTTTTGCAATTGTGAATTGCGCTGCAATAAATGTTCGCGTGAAAGTGACTTTTTGATAAACTGGTTTCTTTTCCTTTGGGTAAATCCCCAGTAGTGGGATTGCTGGATCGAATGGTAGATCTACTTTTAGTTCTTGGAGTAATTTGCATGCTGTTTTCTATAGAGGTTGTACTAGTTTGAAGTCCCACCAACAGTGTATAAGCATTCCTTTTTCTCTGCATCTGTGCAAGCATTTGTTGTTCTTTGACTTTTAATAATGGCCATCCTGACAGGGGTAAGGTGGTATCTCATTGTGGTGTTAATTTGCATTTCTGTGATGATTAGAGATGTTGAGCATTTTTTCATATGTTTTTTGGCCCTTAGTCTATCTTCTTTTGAAAAAATTCTTCATGTCTTTTGCCTATTTTTTGATGGGGTTTTTCTTTCTTGCTGATTTGTTTGAGTTCTTCTTAGATACTGGATATTAGTTCTTTGTCAGATGTACAGTTTGTGAATGTTTCTTCCCATTTTGTAGGTTGTTTGTTTACTCTGTTGATTATTTTCTTTGCTGTGCAGAAGCTTTTTAATTTAATTAAGTCCCATTTACTTATTTTTGTTGTTGCTGTGTTTGCCTTTGGGTTGTTAGTCATAAAATCTTTGCCTAGGCCTATGTCTAGAAGAGCTTTCCCCACATTTTATTCTAGAATTTTTATCACTCATGACTTACATTTAAGTCTTTAATCTATCTTGAATTAATTTTTGTATATGGTGAGAGGTAGGGGTCCTGCTTCATTCTTCTGCATGTGGCTATCCAATTTTCCCAGCACCATTTATGGAATAGGGTGTCCTCTCCCCAGTGTAGGTTTTTGTCAGCTTTGTCAAAAATCAGTTGGTAGTAGCTATACAGTTTTTTTCTGGGTTTTCTATTCTGTTCCATTGGTCTTTGTCTCCACTTTTATACCCATACTATACTCTTTTGAATAATATAGACTGGTAGTATAATTTGAACTCAGGTAATGTGAAGCTTCCAGATTTGTTCTTTTTGCTTAATGTTGCTTTAGCTATTCAGGCTCTTTTCTGATTCCAAATGAAGCTTAGGATTATTTTTTTCTAGGTCTGTGAAATAAGACATTTGTATTTGGATAAGAATTCATTGAATCTGTAAATCACTTTGGGAAGTATGGACATTTTAATGATGTTAATTGTTAACATTCAGTCCATGAGCATGAGATGTTTTTGTGGGCAATTGTGTCATCTATGATTTCTTTTATCAGTATTTTGTAGTTCTTCTTGTAGAGATCTTTCACCTCCTTGGTTAAGTATATTCCCAAGTATTTTATTTTCTTTGTAGCTATTGCAAATGGTGTTGAGTCCTTGATTTGACTCTCAGCTTGACTATTATTAGTATATAAACATTTTACTGATTTGCATACATTGATGTTGTAACCTGAGACACTGCTGAAGCTATTTATCAATTCTAGGAGTCTTTTGGTGGAATCTTTAGGGATTTCTAAATACAAGATCATTTCGTTGGCAAACAGAGATAATTTGACCTCCTCTTTTCTAACTTCGATCTCTTTATTTCTTTCTCTTGCCTGGTTGCTCTGGATAGGACTTTCAGTACTACGTTGAGTGGAAGTGGTGACAGTGGGCACCCTTGTCTTGTTCTAGTCTGTAGGGGGAATGCTTTCAACTTTTCTCCAATGTTTTCTATTATAGTTTTTCTACCTTGTTGATAAAACAAAGCAAAACAAATTGTTTTCTTTCCCCAGAATCGTGAGTATATTTTCTACATTGTTTTGAAGTATTTTAAGCATTTGTATTTCACATTTCAACTTAAAATTCATTTGGAATTGCAAGTACTGTAAGATAAGATACAATTTTCCTGTTTTGTTTTGTTTTGTTAGGGAAAAAGCACTTTCATTAGAAATTTATTCTAGCATATCTTTTAATACCTTTCTTCACCACTGATCATGAATACTGCCTTTTTATATACCAAGTTTCCATATACATGTACGTGAATCTGTCTTCAGACATAAGGAAGTTGCAGTGCCCATTGCACACAAAGGGCCAGGAATAGTGCCTGCTCCTACCAGGTAAACTGGAAAAAGCCACAATTCATGAAACATTGTACAGAGTACAGAAAATAATCTTGACTAAGTAGTGGGGAATATATATCCCTAGTTTGGGCACCCATTTAGAAATCTTAAAAGCAAAACTTGAAAAGATAAATGATTTCTAAGTAATGTAACTGTATCACAGGAAGCTCAATAGTTTTTATAGGAATACTGAAATATCCAATACCAAAAGTGTACAACTATAATATCTGACATCAAATAAAAATTTAAAGGGCATACAAAAATCAGAAAATATCATGCCTAATGAGGAGAAAAATTAGTCATGCAAAACTGTTAATTCTAACATCTGTCAGTTTTGGTTGATTTTTCTGCTTATATGTGTCATATTTTCCTGTAGCCAATATATATTTTTATATATATGTTCACACACACACACATATTAAACACATTAAACAACCCTGAAAATTCAGTAATAAGACAACAAATAACCAAATAAAAATGGGCCAAAGGTTTGACTTGGACACTTTACCAAGAACACTACTACAGGCACTTCATCAAAGAAGATAAACAGATGGCAAATATGCAAATGAAAGATACTCAACACCATTAGTCATTAGAAAAATGCAAATTAAAACCACAATGAGATAACACTGTGAAAATATTAAAATGGCTAAAATTAAAAAGCTTGGCTGTAAAAGTGTTGGCAAGGTTGTAGAGAAATTGGAAATTGTATCACTGCTAGTGGAAATGTGAAATGTTATTGCTACCTTAGAAAATTCAACAGTTTCCTAAAAAAGTTAAATATACCACTACCACATCATGTAGCTATTCTACCTCATGTATTTACTTAAGAGAAATGTAAACATATGTTCATGCAGGCTTATACATGAATGTTCATCAAAACTTTATTTGTAATAACCACAAACTGGAAATAACCCAAATGCCCATAACCTGGTAAACATGTGAATAAGCTGTGAAGTATTCCTATAATAGGATATCATTCAGCAATAAAAAAATGAACTATGGATACACACCTCAATGTGAGTGAATCTCAAAGTAATTATACTCATTTAAGATGTCACACACAAAAAAGGGTGCATTTGTATTTTGTAATATATATATATAATTTTAGAAAATGCAAACTAACCTAGAGTTGCAGAACAAATCTATGTTTGCCTCAGGAGAAGAGTGTGGGGAGGGGTGTAAAAGAGGAACAAAAGGGTCACAAAAGAAATTTTTGGAGAGAGAGACATATTCATGATTTGAATGTGGTGAGTTTTTCATGAGTTTATGTATTTGTCAAAAGGTATCAAATCATACATTTTAAATACATGCAATTTATTCAATGTCAATTATACACCAATAAAGCTGATTTTTTAAAAAACTGGCTTCTGAGGAAATTAATTTATTTGCTTTATTATCTTTCAATTAAAATATATTTTGAAATATGTATCTATTATTAGTTGCTTTGTAATGATAAGGTTTTCAGGATTTGAAGTCTGTCATACTGCTAGAAATGGAAACATCTTCCTAGATTCTTTTCCATACAATCTCAGCCATGAGCTACTGATGAAATATGGCTTTCTAAGACCAAACTATAAGAACATTATTATACCTGTAAATTTTTTCTAGTTTTGCTTCATAATGAAAATATGCTACTGGACTTTTGAAATCCTTGTTTACAATTTTTTAAATGACTACCCATTAACTAATCATTCCATTCTTTTGGAAACCACCCTTATACTAAATATTCCCTCTGTGACTGTATTATGTTCATCAGAAAAATGTTAAAAAGGACAGAAACATGGAGAAAGTCTTAAGAATTCTGCCAAATATTACCTTTCATTGAAACTTAATCGTCAGAATGTTTGTTCAACCTAATTCCAACTTGCCTAACACACTACTGACATATCCTTTATAGAAATTTATTTTTCTATGTTATCATGATATACCAATGTATTAATTCTCAAAAAAGAGAATAAGGTTCAATCACTACTTTAACAGCCTCTAGGATACCTTATTTAATAATTCTAGAATTTTAGAAATTTTAGATGCTAAGACATTTTTCACAATTCATGAATACCTTTTTCCTTCCATTATTCTATATGTGTTTTCCTCAAATATTAGCAATAGCATTTCTGATCATAGTAAAACTCTTTGCCTAGGACAAAATTAACTAAGTCCAATATGTGTACCCCATGGAGTTAACTTAGTGCCCAGGTTTCAATTTCAGGATTCCCTGAAAACACTTTAGTCATACTTAATGGCAGTCACTTCTCATTTGAAAAACACTGTTCTACCCTAAATATCAAACTCTTAGTCTTTATTGTGAATTGAATATGGTATGAGATTTTCAAATTAATATTAGTAATTGTTGTTTCAAAGTTTGGTTATGTAAATATTTTATTTTTCACTTACTTTATAGACTGTATTAATCAGGCCTGCAAATATAACCATTTCATTTTATTCCAATAAATATTTTAACATTAAAATCTGTTTAATCTCCAACTTGCTATACTTACACTAGAATTTTCATATTTTGTGATTTAAGGGGATATTTTAAAATATGACACAGATGCAGAAAATATTGCAAGCTTTTCATCACTTGGCATAATTCATTTTATCACATATCTAATTCAAATTTCCTAAGTAGAATTTTTGATTTGGGATGGATTTTGTCCAAGATTAATTATGTCTTCCTCCATAGATTGAGTATATTGACTTTAAGTATTTTAAAACTTTTGTTCATACTTAAACTCACATTCCATGAGTACACCTTGTGGAATTTGAGATACAGTATTTTTGTGCTTCACTTCTAAGGAAACTTATTGAATGAAACAAATCATCTAGAAAATAATATACAGTATCTTTTGTTATTTTGTAAAAACTATTTTAATACTCAGCCCCAAGCAGAGATAGTATCTGCATTTAATAACATCTACTTCAAAGATACCCAGAAACACATTTGCATATGCTGCAACTAGAGGAATTTATGTGCTTAGTTCACGAATATCAAAATTAATTGTAAAATGTCTCTAAAGGAATTTGTCTTTTGATGTTCTCTGTAGGGACAAATTTATGTTTTGAGATTAAACATTAAAAATAAAAAAACCTGTAAAGAATGTATGTTTTCATCCTGTGATTAGTGGGTAGGGCACAGATATATCTCAACACATTATTAATTGAGTGCTTTCAAGGATCTGTGTCTGGAATATACTAGAGGAATACATTTTCAGTACTTTATGAAAAGTCCAATTTCTCTTCTTAACAAATAATGGTATGCTGGCTGCCTTTTACTCTAAATGAAATTGTACTAGGTATGTGAATATTAGGGAGGTATTTACTGGTAATTCATCATTTAAAGGTTAAAAAAGGCTTTTAATTAGTAAGTATATATTAAGAAACTTAACGAAAATGCCCAGTGAATTTCATTTCACATAAAAGGATTTTTTTCCATGTTATTAAGAGTAAAAATCAGAGGCAAAGTTGACCTCCTGCCCCAGAATCATCTCATTTTTTTTCATAATTAAGTTTCTAAATAATTTCGTGGCCCTTAAGTAACAAACTCCTCTGGGTTCATATTTCATGTTTAATTTTCTCCATTCAATGTTTCTAAAGAATTCTTCAGTCTCAGTGGAAATGGCTTGATAAGCCCCCAACAATGCAACACCATATCACTAGTCTCTTGTTGTGCCGCCAGCTCAAGCATGGTGCTAAAGTAGCCTCATTGAAGTGCGCTCAGAGGACAGAGACAGCCACTTTATTGCCTGGTAGTGGCCTTAATAAAAATGAAAACAAATGATAGAATATTTGAGATGGTGTTTATCAGACACAAAATCAACTAGTTGAGAAATGGAAAATACAGTCTGAATTTGGACTAAATTTAGGAGCACACCTGCTTTACCCTTAAGCGCCAGGAAAAGGGGTGAGCAGATTTTATGAGTTCATTGTGAATGCATAAATATTCACAGGGTAGGAAGAAAATGAGAAGGATGGTAGAAAGTCAGAGGAAGGTTCAGAGGAAAAAATAAAGAATAAAAGGGATAGGTGTACAGATAAAAAATGGAAATGTGACACAACTTTGTGGTGGGTATTCTGGCAGAAATGTCTAGCCCTTGTACTACCAATCACATTGAATAATTGACTCATACCAATAAAAATAAATATAAGCTCCGTTTTGTAGGGCTCTTGATTGAGTCCTCTGCTGTGACAATATGTTACGTCAAATTTTATCAGAATGAGGATAATAAAAAATTGATAAGTATTGTCTATGACAGTTTGTAAGCTGTATCAGAGGCCTTTTACACTTATCTGGCGAGTAGGTGTCAGGGATGGAAAATAGTTTCCTCATCCAATCATTTAGCCTTCTACTTTCTAGGGTTTCCATATACACTCAAAGATATATCTTAATGTGAAATAAAGTATTCATTTATTAATGTCCGGAGAACACCAATCAATACGTCACATCCCCTGACAGGCACTCTTCTCCTTTCCCACAAAAGGCCGTCTCTGGCAAGGTTTTCTAGAAAGTGGGATGGATTCCTGGAAATACAAGATCTCTTCTTTCTGCTCCCTCCAAATTAAAGTGGCTTTGGCCAATAGAAACCCAAGACCATTTCCTCATGGAAGAGAAACTAAAAGGCCTAGAAAGGAAAACAGGAAATGGAAGAGATGTCCTTGTGTGTGGAGTCAGAAAGATAAAAGGCATCTATTGGTAATTTTCTCTTTGTAATTGGAGGAGAATATGTGAGATAAATGTCATGAATGCCCTAATATTTTGTCCCTCATGGTGAACTCCATGAATGTGCTCAGAGGAGTGACATGGAGGAAAGAAGTGTCTTGTTTACCTAAGTCAGAAAATCAGAGCAAGGAATAGTAGCCTAAGGACCATTATAGAGTTTTGACTCACAACTTTGTCCATTTCTTGAGGAATTCATTTATTAAATGTTTAATAAAATAGTGCCTACAGCAGTTCTAGGAGCTGAAATGATAAAGAGTTCCCTATACTTGTGAAAGTTACCATTCATTAGGGAAGATGAAGTATCCTCCAGGAATCTCATCAAAGTTTGGTAGTTACCAAAATAAAACAACCTACAAGTAGGCAGTCGTTGAGAAGGAAGAAGTCAGAATATATTGCAAACCTTTGTCTACTGTTCTGTTATGTCTTTGCTGAGTTCAAACAGAATAAATCTCAGCTAGCACCCTGGAGATACCCTCATCTCCACGATCTCCCTTCCTTTCAGTTTTCCCTCCTGCTGCGCGCCTCCACCATCATGCCCTCGGTGCTTTCTTATCTTTTATCCTCCACACCAAAGTGCCACTTCTCTCAGGGAAATGTGCCAACAAATCCTGATGTTCTGACTGTGAGTCCTCACTTTATCCTGGGAAATTGTCACCAGGGATTTGCTGGATTTATTATTCTAAGAGGAATCTTCAAATCTGTAATTAGCTTTGCCATGAAGTATACACAAGGTAAAGCTTCTTCTTGTGAACATCAGGTGCTTTTTGTAGCAAAACTTCAACATCTTATTTAACTAGTTAATCTTGTTTTATTTACTTGTTCTAGGGTTAAAGGTAGATGAAAAGAAGGGGAGAAAAGAAAGAGAAAAAAACCCATTTATGAATACACTAAATAAAAATTTTAAGAGGAAACGTAAAAAGATGAATCTGATAGTGGAGTAACAATAATATATCTGATGCTGAAGGAATGCCAAATGAGAAAAAGATGGATGCAGGACGAAATGAATTGGAGAAATATGACCTGAATTTTTTTTAATTTTCTCTGAGTTTAGTGATTCTTCTTTTTTAATTTGAAAATATTATGAGGGTACAAATGTTTTTGGTTATATGGATCCCTTTTGTAATGCTTGAGTCAGGGCTGTAAGTGTGCCTATCACCCATAATGTTCATTGTACTTGTTAGGTAGGTTTTCACCCAGCCCCTTGTCCCCCCCCCCCGCTTGATTTGCACTGAGTTTTACTTCCCTCTGTGCACATGTGTGCTCATTGGTTAGTTCTCATTTGAGAGTACACGTGATGTTTGTTTTTTCCATTCTTTAGATGCTTCACTTAGGATAATTGTCTCCAGTTCCATCCAAATTGTCACAAAAGGCATTAATTCAATTAATTCATGAATTGTTGCAAAAGGCCTTTTTTGTGGCTGAGTAGTACTCCATGGTATACATATAGCACATTTTGTTAATCCACTCATGAACTGATGGGCACTTAGGTTGATTAAACATCTTTGCAATTGTGAATTGTGCTGCAATAAACATATGAGTGCTGGTGTTTTTTTGATAAAATGACTTATTTTTCTTTGGATAAATACCCAGTAGTGGGATTGCTGGATTGAATAGTAGGTCTACTTTTACTTCTTTGAGGAATCTCCATACTGTATTCCATAAGGGTTGTACTAATTTTCAGTCCCACCAACAGTGTATAAGCGTTCCTTTCTCTCTGTATCCACACCGGCATCTATTGTTTTTGGGCTTTTTAGTAAAGCCATTCTAACAGGGGCAAGGTGATATCTTATCATGGTTTTAATTTGCATTTCTGTCATGAAACTATCACTTTTTGCTGACGATATAATCTTATATACAAAAAATCCCAAAGAGTCCGTCAAGAGTTTCCTGGATTGATAAATAAATTTAACAAAATCTCAGCTTACAAAATCAATGCACATAAACAGTATCATTTTTACACACTAACAACAGTCAAGCTGAGAGACAAATCAAAGATTCAATACCATTCACAATAGCTACAAACAAGATAAAATACCTAGGAATATACTTAACCAAGGAGGTGAAAGATCTCTGCAAAGAGAATGACGTAAATGTTTTTATCATGTGTCTTTTTAAAAAAGTGAACATTTGTGTTACTACAAAGGAAA
Source organism: Daubentonia madagascariensis (assembly GCA_023783475.1). NCBI lineage: Eukaryota > Metazoa > Chordata > Mammalia > Primates > Daubentoniidae > Daubentonia > Daubentonia madagascariensis. Next base: position 47,769,354 of record JAKFHU010002080.1, read on the forward strand.
AAGCATATTCCAGGTGAAGGGAAAGAAGGATAAGAGTGAAGGCCAGGAATATAGAAGTTGGGGAGAAGCAAGTTATATAAAAAAGATAATAAGAAATTATGAATGACTGGAATTGAAGGGCCAGATCTTTATTAGACAAAATGATATGAATTGCTAAATTTAAATTCAATTTTGAAATATTGTAATCAAAAACATTTCTAGAAAAGGGAAGACAACTGGCTATTCCCCAAAGCCAATTTTGCCTTCTACCATAGTTAAAATGGATTTTTAGCTGGGCAAACACTTGCCCAGGTAGAGAATATCATTCTGTCTCCTTTATAACTATATGGGGCTGTGCAATTAAGATTTTGCCGGTAAAAGGTAGAGAGAATTGATATGGACAACTCCAGATGAGTTTTGTTATTGTATGTCTAGGCTATAGTTCCCATTTATTTAATCCAACACTGTCTTTGTGTGGCTGTGAAGGGATATTTGAGACACTAATCAGTTGACTTTAAGTAATGGAGATTATCCCGGATAATTTGTGTTGGTCTGAATTAAACGGTTAGAAGATCTTAAAGCAGAGCTAAGGCTTCCCAGATTAAGAAATAGAAATAGAGATAGAGATAGAGGAAGAGGAGGAGGAGGAGGAGGAGGAAGAGGAAGGAGATAGAGAAGAGAAAATGAGAAAATTCTGTGTTGGACAGCAACTTCAGCCTGTGCCCATGGAATCCCATCCTGCCCGTGATCTTTCCTGTCTGACTGCCTGCCCTTCAGATTTTGTACTTGCTTAGCCAGACTTCGTAATTTTATAATTCCTTATAAACAAATTACTCATAAATTCCTCATAAACAAATTATACATATAATACATAATTGTGTAAGTAGATCCCAGATAATAAATTATGTATATTATATAACATATTCTATATTATAAATTATAGATTACATATATATGCAGGCTTATATATATTATATATAATATATAATGTATATATGATATATAGTTTGTGTGTGTCTGTGTATCCTATTGCTTTTTCTTCCTTGTGTGAGTCTATACTGTTACACCTGATTAATGTGGAAATACTCTCCCTGTACTTTTTCACTTACCACCTATCCACTGATCTGAGATAAAAACACAAAGGTGGATCAGGGCTAACTTGGAACATGCAGAAAAGGACAACACACTGTAATGTGAGAGAACAAGGTAAAATTAAACTGTGTCCCTAGAGACAATCCCATGGAGTCAAGTTGTCTGTCTACCTATCTTCGACTGCCCCATTATAAAAGAAAGAAACTTCTATTTTGTTTGAGACACTATGTTTTAGGAGTCAATTTACTTAATATAGAAGTTTATTTTACACCCAGTTATTACAAGACTTTGTTTTTAATGGATAAAAAAATGGCATTTTGGAAAAATTTGGACATTCTTATATTTAGTCAACTGGATCAGAAAGACTAAAAACAAGATAGCATTAACTGGGATAATGTTGCTGCCATACTAGCTGGATATTATTGTTTATAAAGTCCCTTACAACTGTCAAGCATAGCACCTTTAATTTCCAATGTGAAAAGCAAAGGAATATCAGAAAAATATACTCAGAATTGGTTGTATAATCTTACCACATCTACACTTCTGAAAAACCAGTATGGACCATGGCCAGGAGAATAGGTTCAAAGAGCCTGCCACTGTGTGACTTTTGAAAGTGAGTTAATAAGCTCTTAGGAATTCAATTTTGTCATCGCAGAAAGAGGGACTAGTTGAAGTCCCTTCTTCTTCTGAAATTCTATGACTGTATGCATTGTTTGTCCTTAGAGTGAGGTATAAGTATTATGGGAGAAAAAAGGTGTTCAGAATTGATTATCTGCAACTGTGATTATTGCTAAAGAAAAACAATATTTCATGTAAAATGCCAACTTCCACATGGATATGCTAAAAAAATCCTGCTTACCATAAAGGCTGGCATAGAAAAACAATTAAGAAATAGTACCTGGTATTGTCAGAAGTAGTAGCAGGAGTTTTTTTGGATAAAGAACTTGGAACTGAACTCTGAATTAGAATATATCATAGCCTATTAGCTATCTTCTTGGTTGTTTTTTCAAAATTTGAAATCAATTTTTAATTAGTTTAATTATCAAAATTATTTAATTTTTCTCCTTAAGATTATAATACATAAGATATACCTTAAAATTAATTACCCGTAAAGATACAAGGAAGGAAAGACCACACTGTATCCATATTAAGTAACATGGAGTTTCCTAATTTGTCCAACACTCTTTTTAAATTTTAGACCATTGTTCATGCTGATTTATTTTTCCTAGAGTGTAATTCCCACAGGTCAAGATAGCTTTTGCTTTTGATATCTTCAAGACGGTGATAAGTTGTGTGGTTTTTCCCAATGACTAGATTAGTGAGTCATATACTAGACTCTAGTCCTCTGTACTATTCTTTTTTATATGAAGGATACACTTTACTGGGATTCAATTGCCTGTTGCCCATCTGTGATAGGAACACTCAGGCCTCTATTGAAATACACACAGTGACATCCTAAAAAATGAAATGCAAATATGTAACTGTGGCATTGCAAGAATTTCCTTGGGCAGAAACTTAAGTGTTACTGTAGTACTTCAGCCTAAAGTGGTATAAAATAAAGTAGTCCTCCGTTCTGAGTTGCTCTGCCTGGTGGATTTCCTACTCCTTATTTCACACACTTAGAACCTCCTTTTCTTTTTTTTTTTTAATTTCAGAATATTTTGGGGGTGCAAACACTTTGGTTACATGTATTGCCTTTGCATTGCCCAAGTCAGAGCTATGAGCGTGCCCATCCCCCAGACAGTGCCCTCCACACCCATTAGGTGTGAATTTATCCATCCTCTCTACCCCCTTCCCACCTGCCCGACAAACGATGAATATTACTTCCATGTGTGCACGTAAGTATTGATCAGTTAGTATCAATTTGATGGTGAGTACCAGTGGTACCTGTTTTTCCATTCTTGTGATACTTCACTTGGAAGAATGGGCTCTAGCTCCATCCAGGATAATACCAGAGGTATTAATCCACCATTATGTTTTATGGCTGAGTAGTACTCCATGGTATACATATACCACATTTTATTAATCCACTCATGTATTGATGGGCACTTGGGCTGTTTCCACATCTTTGCCATTGTGAATTGTGCTGCTATAAACATCCAAGTGCAGGTTTCTTTTTTATAGATTGTCTTTTTTCTCCTTTTGGTAAATACCCAGTAGTGGGATTGCTGGATCAAATGGTAATTCTACTTTTAGCTCTTTGAAGTATCTCCATATTACTTTCAATAGAGGTTGTACTAATTTTCAGTCCTACCAGCAGTGAATGAATGTTCCTATCTCTTCACATCCACACCAACATTTGTTGTTTTGGGACTTTTTGATATAAGCTAATCTTGCTGGAGTTAAGTGATATCTTACCGTGGTTTTGATTTGCATTTCCCTGATGATTAGAGAAGTTGAGAAATTTTTTATATTTTTGTTGGCCATTATCCTGTCTTTTTGAAAAGTTTCTGTTCATGTCCTTTGCCCACTTAATGGGATTGTTTGATTTTTTTCTTGTTGATTTTCCTAAGTTCTGTATAGATTCTAGCCATCAGCCCTTTATCAGATGTGTAGCATGCAAATATTTTCTCCCGTTCTGTAGGTTGTCTGTTCACTCTAATGACACTTTCCTTGGCTGTGCAGAAGCTTTTTAATTTGATCAGGTCCCATTTATTTATTTTTGTTGCTGCTGTGATTGCTTTGGGAGTCTTTTCATAAATTCTTTGCTTAGGCCAATGTCTATAAGAGTTTTTCCAATGTTTTCTTCTAGAATTCTTCTGCTTTTGGCTAGACAGGGTCTTCTCTGGTTCCATATGAAGCACAGAATTATTTCTTCTAGATCTGTGAAAAATGATGTTGGTATAAAAATAGGGATTGCATTGATTCTGTAGATCACTTTAGGTAGTACAGACATTTTAACAATGTTGATTCTACTGATCCAAGAGCATGGTAGGGTTTTCTATCTTTATCTCCTCTGCAATTTCTTTTCTCAGTGTTTCATAGTTCTCCCTATATAGGCATCTCACCTCCTTATTTAAGTGTATTCCTAAATAGTTAATTTTCTTTGATGCTATTGTGAAAGGTATTGCATCTTTGATTTGATTCTCGGCTTGACTGTTGTTGGTGTATATGAAGGCTACTGATTTGTGTGCACTGATTTTGTGTCCTGAGACTTTGCTGAATTCATTTATCAATTCCAGGAGTCTCTTGTTTGAATCGTTGGGGCTTTTAGATATAATATCATATTGTCAGCAAAGAGTGAAAGTTTGACCTCTTCTGCCCCCATTTGATACCCCCGATACCCCTATCTTATCTGATTGCTCTGGCAAGGACACACTTAGAACTTTGGGCTTACTTTGTAAGAAAAAAGGGAGGCATTCTCTTACATATCCTTTTCTTTTAAGACCTCTGATATATTTTTTGCTAGGTTAGTATTAAAGAAAAATAAGCAACAAAACAAAACAAATGGTTTTTTAATTAACAAAACCTAAGTTATTTTATCAGTGGCAGCCTGTGTGGTTGGTCCTTGCTCATGCTGCTAAATAAAGTCTCTGACAGGAGAAGGAAAGTGGATTTTGCCTTATTCACTATTATATGACAAGTCTGTGTTCCGTATCTGTCACGTGGTATGTAACATTAAATATTTATTAAATAAAGTGTGAATTAACATGGCCAGACCCCTTTCATTCTTTTGCCATTAGCTTATTGCCAATTTCAATATGCCCTATTGGCATTTCAATCAATATTTCCAAAATATGACTTATCAGAAATTACAAAAACTGTGAGTCTTTTTATGATTTGTTACCTCTTAAATGGCAATGTAGGACCCAATATTCATAAAACTAGAAACACAAGAGTCTTCTCTTTTCCCTGCTTATTCACCACCTTCATTTAATCACTAATTTCATCAACTGAGGGTTTATCTGAAGAGATATCTATTGATCTATCTATCTACCTAAATTTCAACCTACTCACTGTGAAATTCACACAGGTCATATTAACGGCCTCTTGGCAAGGAAGTTAGTAAGTATTAGAGTTGCCACTTTCCTAGGGAGTGTTAAATGTTTTGCACTATAATTCATTAGCACTTTCTTCTATTACTCTTGCTTTTTGGAAGGAAAACAAAAAACACCTAGCATTCCAAATCCTTGCATAATGGGCTATCCCTTATAATTATCTTAGTCAAAGTTGCATCTGACCAATAATACCTGCTACTGCCTCTTCCAAGTTCCCATTGAAATCTCTATAAAAACATATAAAATTTAAAAACTCAGAATGGAATCCAAAACTAGATATGAGATTCAACCTATTAAAGCATTTAGGAATGACAAGTATGATGAAACTGGATTGCAAAAATCAATAAACAACCACACAAAATATCACTTAGATAAGCACACAATAATGGCAAAATGTGACAATTCTATTTTCTGAAAGACAATAACAAGTGAATCTACTTCTTCCTCATGTTTGGTTCTTGGGTCAAAAAAATAAGTAAATAAGAAGGAGAAATGAATATAAATATTGGATAATATTCCTGTGGGCTATATATTGTGTTTTAAGTGACTCAGAGTACTTTTTTTCCCAAACCTTCATCACTGTTCCCATTGATATATCTATATAACTACCTGGAAATGGTAAATCACAAAATTCAAAAATATGATTGGAGAAAACTGTAGTGGAATGAATAGCCTCAAAGGATTAATCTCTGCGGCTTGGACAAAAACTATTAAAAGATACTTTTCAAAGTTATGTTCTAATGCAGAAAATAGTCTAAATGAATAAAAGCATAAAAATCATGAAGCTACTACCCAATGGAAACTGCCATTAACATAGTGTGTATATATATATTTGACACACACATAATTTTATCATTCTCTGTTTATTGTCTTACAGCCTAAATTTTTTTTCATTTAAAATATTTTTCTATTTATTAAATATACATTTACAAAAATAACTTATGAGTTGTTCAGGGCATTACTTATTTAATGAATCTCCCAATTTTCTTTACTGTAAGCAGAGATATAATAAACATTCTTATACTAACATTTTGGCATATATCTATTATTCTATATTTAGAACAAGTTGGAGTTGATGGTTCATATAATTTTCTCATTCTTAGGGATTTTGACATTAAGCCTGAATATATTTAAAATGGATAAATTGATTGACAAAAGGATTGTCTCAGCATCTAGTTGTTTAGTGGAAAAATAAATGCATAAATGAAGCCAAAATATAAATACAGTTTTTTTGTTGTAGCTATTTTTGTTTTTTAAGGACAAGCAGTTTTGGAATACAGATAGAGGATACATGTCTATTTTATCTTAATTTTATCAGTTCTCTAATAATTGGTAAAAATCAATTTCTATATATTTCACTATATTACTGGATTTCATAAAAGATTTTTTCTATACTCCAATAGTCAGACCATAAATACTCCATATATCTTTCCCATAAATCACTTAATCCAATGCAAATATGTATTACTATGTATTATTCATTGAAAAAATTATTTTAATACATTTGTATAAATCCTGAAAATATTAATAAATCTGATATATAGCCGCTGTCTTGGTGCTATTATTGTAAATATAACTTGAATAAAGGAACTTGGAAGTGTGTATTCATTTATATACTGGGTTTCCAGGATGGGAAATTTAGCAAGTAGGGCATTAAACGATTTTGATAGCTTGTGATTTGAATACAGCAAAATATACCTTTTTTCATGTAATCTCAAAAAATATCAAGGCACATATTCTGTGTCACTCTAGAAGACAGAGACTTAATCAAGACTATAAAAAATATAGGGAGAAATATTTTTCCGGCTTATGGTAGTAAAAAGAATCATTTCATTGTCTCTGCCACCATTGAACCTATCTGTCTCTTCAATCTCTGACTTTATCCAACATATTCTCAGACTCCTTCAAAATTAATTTCCCTGAAGTTCTCTGATTATGTCATTTTATATGCTCAAAAATTTCAATAGCTTCTCAATAAACAATAACCACCTTAGGCTAGTGTTCTAGGTTCTCAGTAACCCGATTGCAGCCCACATTTCCTGCCTTATCTCTTCACAGTCATCTTTTTTGAAACTGATACACTTTTACTGTCCATGATCTAAGGTTTATCTCTGTTGGTTTTTGTCCATTATATTGTCTTATGTTGAATTTTTTTTATCCTACCTCAAACTCTACTAATATTCCTCTTCCTTTAAGATTGGGAAAATATCATCGTGTGGAAGTGTTGGTTAGAAACAGACATGTTTGAATTCCAGATCCACCACTAACACACTATGTGGTTTGGGATAGCCTTTGACACTGCTCTTTGATTTTTTCATAAGTAACATACAGAAGATGAGAGTCTTTACCTCCCTGAGTACTTACCACCCTTACATGGACAGTGTCTGGCACAGAGAAAAAACTCAGGAAATGATAGTGCTTGCTACTTCATTTAAATGTTTTTACAAAACAAATTCTTAATTTATATCATGCTTATGTTCATGCAAGTATTATTTTTGTCCTCTTCTGGACTACGAACCGCTTATGTCACCAACAGTGACTTACTTCTCTTTTTACTATCTTAGTGCTTAACACATTATCTTGCTCATAGTAAGCCTAAATTAAATACTAATTGAATAAAATAATCTCTGGATCTATTAGGTTTGCCTAACAAAGGAAAACTTGCCTCACAGAGCTTCCTGCTACTGAAAGCATTCAAACAGAGGTTGGATAATTCACATAGTGGAATAATGCATGGGATTAATAAAGTTAGAGGGAGATATGAACAGATGAGGTATCAGACATAGTCAAGATAAGTAAAGAAGATCTACCCCCAATTAAAAAAAATAGAGAAGAAAACAATTACTTTATTGTTTTAGTTCACCATGTTTATTATGAGATTACTGTGGTTTTTTGGGTTAGATAACTGGGTGAGAGGGAAATAGAAGTCATGACTTTTACATTGTTTTAGCCAGTAATTGTATTAAGAAAATATACTTTCTAAATATGATACATGCTTAATAATGCCTACTATGAAGCCATTGTCTGGTGTTAATTAGAATAAACTGGGAATCCTGAAAATGTAGTTTTCAAATGAACTAGCTACATGGTATTGAAACTATTGCTTAACCTCTCAGGATTTGTTTTCTAATCTAAAAAGTTTTAGCTTGGACTAAGTAACCTTAGAATCTAAAGTTTACAAGAGCTATGAGAAAACGCCAAGCTCATTAATATACAGAATGTTAAATAGACAAAAAAATTGTATTTCTTAAGAATTGCAGAAATTTAGAAACACATAAATATTCATCAAAAGATGTGGCCAAATTCCTGACAAGCAAACTCTGGTGTGTTTTCTCATCAACCTAAATTAGACTGCAGTTGTACCCCAAACAGCCTTATATGCCTATGAGCTCCTGCCAATAGGCAGTTGAATTTCTCTTTTGCAGCTGTCTGTGATCCTCCAAAAAGACAAGTGAATACAGTCGTCAAATTAGAAATGTAGAAAATGGCATCATTAAAGCAGAACGAATAAATTACGATAGCTCTAGAAGAGTATCTTTAACAAAAAAACACAGACAACAGCTAAAGTAAAACTTCTATGTTTGCATATGTACAACTTCAAACATGTTTTAAAGTTGACATTTTAATTCAATAATACATAATTTTATTTTAGTTCTATACATTAGTTTTGCCATTGTTAGTCAGTTTTATTAAAAAACACTTTGAAAATTAAGATTAGTAAAAAGATTCCTAAATGTGATATCAGAAAATCTGGAGTTTTAGTTTTGGTTCTTTTGTTGAGAGTGTACTATAAATAACCTTCTTGAGTCTTGGTTTCTTTAAGTGTAAATTAGGACTAGATTATATCCAAAATCTTTCTAAAGCTCTTTGATTCTTTGATTTCATGAGTATTCTATTTAGTGTTAGATATATAAGCCAAAAAAATACTTTTATTTTTAAATTGCTTGTATCACAAAAAGGCGTATATAATTATTTTTCTAAATTGTAAATTGGTAGAGGTTAATTTGAGGTTATTAATGGAACCAAGTTGGTAAACACTTAGATGTTAAATGTCTCAGGGAAATGGAATTATTAATAGAAACTGAAGAAAGTGAATTATTTGAGTGTTCCTGCAAGTGTCAGGAGCAATGCAGATATTATTTACTTCAGTGCTAGAGTCACAAGAACAAATTATGTATTTTTGTGTTTGCCATAAGTGTATCTGAATGTATACACATGTCAGATATTTAAATGGAGACTTGGCAGCACCTGCAATTGTTAGTAGCAAGAATATGGGAACTGGCAGCAACAATTTAACAAGTAGGCACTGCCACAACGAAGCACATAATTGTCACTTAGAAATAAAATGAACAAGCACATGAACTTTGTCTTTCAAAAAGAGCTGTGAGGTTGTCTGTCGTAATTTAGGCTACCCCTAAAGGTTATGTTTGGAGAAATGATAAAGCAACATGATGGCATGTGGTCAAAGAAGGCAGCAGAAGTAGTTTGTTTTTTACTTGGAATGATGCATAAACAGTCAACAAAGTGGGAATCTGAGCCCGTGGTGCAGGTGCTAATTATTCTTTCAGTAGCTCCAATAGAGGTCAGAAAATGGAGCCTGATTTACAGCCTATCTTGGCTAGTACTGACCAGGCATAAGTAATTCTGGATGCCAAGTGCAATGGGGGCACTGGAGGGGATCAACCATAAATAGTTGCGATAAATTTTTAGATGAAAATTGTTGCACCTCTGTCCTATTACTCTTTTTGCTAAGTAAGGATTATTCTGAGTTATAGAAAATGTGGATTTGTGCTGACAATGACTTTAAAACTTGTACTGGATTTCAGTATAGTTTGACCAAATGTATTTGTCCTCTTCCCACCCACACCCCACCCAAGTATCTCACAGTCAGCCTAGATCACTTAGTGACAACTATCTCTTATAACAAAATGAAAAGCCTTCTAAGAAATTAAGTACCTATAATTTATGTCCTTCTAAGAAAATAAAAATAAAAACAAAACAAAATTATGTTTTAAAATTTTCTTTCCTGCTGCCTCACTTTTCAAGTTTGCACTCGTAATTCAAGACTTGATTTCAACATTGTGTGCTCTATGAAGTCAGAATGAGCCTTCTCCCCAACCCTTTAACCTCAAGTGAAGCATATTTATATTGTACTGCAACTTTTGTTTATTTGTTATTAATAGTTTTTGCACTAGGCCCTGAAATCCTTCACGGCAAGGACTATATCTAAATGGTAAGTGTTGAAAGAATGGATACATAATACCTGGATGATTGGGTTGGTGGACAGATAATGTGCTTACCTTTACCATCTGGACAACCAAGCATAACAGGTCAAGGTTTGTGGGTTGAAAATGGTGTCACAGCAATAAAAGTTACAAACAGTAGCCTTTGAAACCAGGGAAAGTGTAGCACAGGGGTTTTCAACCCTTGGTATGCATCAGAATCTTGTGAGAAATTTCCACAAAAATATTGATATCTGAGACTTACTCTAGTACACTGGTTCTCAAAAGTGATCTTTGGACCAACTGCGTTAACATTACCTGAGAATTTGTTAGAAGTGCAAATGCTTGAGTCCTACCACAGACCTACTATATCAGAAACTACAGGTGTGAGTTACAGAAACCTGTGTTTTATTAAGCCCTCAAGACGATTCTGATGTATGACAAAGTTTGAGAACAATTGTGAGATTCTGATTCAATTGATCTGGAGTATAACCAAGGCATACATATTTTCTCTAGAGCTCTTCAGGTATTCTAATATACAGTCAGAGTTATGAACCATGAGACTAGCAGAAGACAAATAGAAAAAAATACATATGTATGTATACATATTTATATATATAGAGAGAGAGATAGATCACAAAATTCACAATGGACAAAGAGCAGAATGTATAAAAACAAAATGCATGGAAAAGACAGTGTATAAGATTGTAAAATAGGAACTAACTGATGAGCACACATGTGCATAGAGGGAAGTAAAACTCAATGGAAATCAAGCGGGGGAAAGGGGAAGCAGGGGATGGGCAAAAACCTACCTAATGGGTACAATGAACACTATCTAGGTGATGGGCACATTTTTAACCCTGACTCAAGCCTTACAAAAGCAATCCATGTAACCAAAAACATTTGTACCCCTTTAATACTTTGAAATAAAAAAAGATTGTAAAATATTGACTCAGCTATGTTTTTGTGTGTTTTGACTGTGCTAACAAGAGGAACACATTACAGAGGGAAGTATTTTCTAGAGCCTTCCACTAGGAATGATTTGATTATTCTACAAAATATAAACCAGTTTTGGATGTCATGTTATCCTATTTTATGAAACAGCTAAACCATAGGACTACGTTCAAGATCATCTATAAATGCATAGTTATAACTATGCATCAAACTCAATCTTATTTTATTCTTAAACAATTTTTGAGGCATAAGCATTATTAGACTCATTTTTTACAGATATGTAATCTGAAACTCAGAAAGTTTAGTTAACTTGCTCAGAGTCATATAAGGGAGTTACAAAGCTGGGATTGGAACTAAGGTCTCTTTCACTGTACCACCCTGTTTCCCACAAGCAAGACACTTGGGATATTAATATCATTAGGTATGAATCATAAAAAATATTCTAAATGTTCTAATTAAAGTCCAGTCTGGAGATTTTGCTCTATATGGCTTATAATTGTTTACCTATTTCTTTGTTTGTGTTAAGACACATACAAGAAGAAGAAAAAGAGAAGTAACATACTTTAATGCCTAGTACTGGCTGAACATTTAACAGCTATTAATGCAGTTGATTTTTTAAAAATCCTGTATGGTAGATATTATAATGACTATTTATAAATGAGGGAATTCTAGTTGAAAGTGATAAGAATGGTGACCAAGTCCACACAGCTAGGAAGCACTGGAGGCAAAATCCAATCCCAGCTCTCTCTGATATCAAAGCAATTTGACCACATTCATTCTCAGTACAATGGCACTTCCCTCCCTCAAACATCTAAAAAGAAAAAAATTATGAGTGAGTGATTCCTGAATTATTCTGAGACTGAAAGGAGTGAAAATAGCATGAAACAGTGGAGAAATGTTAATGTTAATTTAAAGGTGCACATTTAAACTTTTTAAAAAATGTCAGTCTTTTCTAAAAGCAAAGAGAGTCTAAGCAAATTCCATGTAGATGAAAAGCAAAAATGGAAAAATAAATACAGTACTGTGGAGTCTGAGAAGACAGTAAATATTATGACCTAGAAAATGATGGATGAATTCATGAAAGAAGTGGTCATGAAGGAAAGTCAGGGTATACTAGATAGATGGAAGAGACTGTGCATTTCAAGTAGAAGCAAAGGTATGAAAATGTATGGTATTCTCAGAACCAAATACTAGATGTAGTTGGAAATGAAGGTTTGGAGGATGTCCAGGGGATCAAAAAAAAAAAAAAAAAAGGAAAGTTTACATTAAGCAGAACTAAGTCCAAATATTTCAATGTGTAGAATAGTCTCTGGAATTTGTTCTGTACTATTAAGTACTTTTGTGCAAAGAAGAGACTTGAAGGCTGAAATAGAGAAAGCTTTGGGAACTTATGGGACCAGTGGAGGAATAAAGTATCCATTTGAGTGATAGGTAATGGGTGCTTAAAATGAGTAGCAGATGCCACAAAGGGGAAATTAATTCACCTTTTATGAGAAAATAGAGTGTCTTAGTCTATTTGGGCTGCTATAACAAAATGCCATAAACTGGGTGGTTTATAAAGAGCAAATTTATTTCTCACAGTTATGAAGACTGGGAAGTCCAAGATCAAGGTGCTGACAGATTCAATGACTGTTGAGGGGCCATCTCCTTGTTCATATATGGCAATTTCTCACTCTGTCTTCATATGGTGGAAGGCGCAAATAAACTCCTTCCAGTCTCTTTTATAAGGGCACTAATTCTATCCATGAGAGCTCTGCCTTCTGATCTAATCACTTCCCAAAGGCCCCACCTCTTAATATCACCACATTGGGCATTAAGATTCAACATATGAATTTAGAGGGGATACAAACATTCAGAACATAGCATAAAGTCAATGTTTCTGTTTCTTTTTTGCTGTGGTTATGTTTTGTTGTGGCACCACACTTAGGAGAATGAGATGAGGACCACAAATACAATCTTAAGAAGTATGCTAAAGATGGGTAAAGAAAGGAAGCCACCATCAAGAAAACAGGACTTGTATGACTGATAGTACGAACCAGAGGAACAACCTCAGTTGGAAAAATGCTGTATCACTTTTCCAAATTTCAGTTCTTCAGGTAAAACAATGAACATTTTTGTCATATCTCCATACCACCTGCAGTTTTGTTTACTTAATATTTATCTTTATATTATCACTATTTTTACATATTTTTTAAATGAACTTTATATCTTTACTCTAAATAAAATGTCCATATTTTTCCAGTTTGCATTAAAACAGGTAGGCAACTGAGTTGTCACAAGGATGGCAATGATTAACAAAGAGATTACAAAAACTCCAGGAAAATATTTCTCTGTATGTAGGAAAGGCACTCAGGGGACACAGAAGTGCCCCAGGTGGAAGGACAAACTCCCTGGCCTTCAGGAACCACTGCTTTTGATGTCACGTGATCTGGGTGAAGATACCACCAAACCTGCAAAAAATTCACTCTGACATTCTCACAGTGTGGTTTCTATCCTTCAGTTACCTTCCAACTGCTTTGGGGGCTTTGGCTTTCCATCTCCCAGATGGGCCACTTGGACAAGTCAGTGATTACAGCATCGAGGACATTGGAGGGTTTTGCCTTAAGGGTGAAATATCTACATTTACTCTTCTTCTAGTATTCCCAGACAGGCTTTAGGGCTGTCTGATTCTCTTCATAAAACACCTTAAAATTGTCCTGTGTATCACAAAGCCACACATAAATGAAAACTATGTCTAAAATTAAAAAAGTACCTAAACTCAGAAGAAAAGTAGTGCTAGGCTCCTTAAGGAGAACTACATCATGGAAAAATTACTGCTTTAGTTAAAGCAGATTCAATCTTAAAAAGCTTCATGTTCTAAGGGAATATTCAGACTAAGTTCACAATTTTGGATTAAGTAGCTTTAAAAATTTTTGCAGCTTTCATATTTATCCATGGCTTATAAAAACAACTGATATGTTTCACCTACTTATTTTAAACGAAAGACTAGTTTTAAATTAAAAAGTTTAACAAAACCTTCAGTTGTTGGTGTTGTTTTCATAATTATGAGTATGACCATGATCATTTTTATTTCTCAATCATCAATGCCTGAGGATAGACAAACTTCAAGTTTGATCTCTGTAACAAAAGTCCCTACAAACCACTGAGTAGCACTGGCTGGAACTGAAGGCCTTATGCCTGGGAAGAAAAATCTCACTGTTTGGTGAGGATTTTAAGGGATTGTTGAACTTTCTCAAACTGTATACAGATTATTAGGCAAATTTAATATTCTTTTTCTTTTTTGTCAAATTAGGATATACACCTTTCATCAGAATTGCAGACTGAACTGTGAATAACACACACATATGTAGTATACACACACATTCCATGTATACATATGTAGAATATGAGAGAAAGAGAGAGAGAGAGGCCTCTTTGGGATTACTTTCTGCAAATCTAACTCATTTGAATATGATCAATGGCAGAATTTGTGGGTTCCTGAAGTTAGATTGTGAATTGACGTAGTTATGCAGTGCTTGGTCATCCAGTAGGCTGATTTAGATTTTATTTTATGTAAGTTTTTAGAAGATCACCTGTTTCCATTACAGAACTAAATCCTCAACTTTGCCTAGGTAACACATCCCAGGATGGCCCTGAAAAAATCTTATTTTAGTTGATGCTGCCATACCTGTCCTGTTTTCTATAGTTAATGAATTAACATGAAATACTGATGTTTCTGTCTTATTCACTTCTTTTCAGTTTTCTCAAGGGCACCCTAAGAGTACTAAGAATTGGTATTGGAATACTAGTTTTAGATCATTAGAACATGGCCCTCTGAGAATCTCAACAGGCCATGAATATTATCAAGTGTCCTTGAGTCAGTCATCTCATACAAACGAATTTGAGATTAATGTACCACTACTTCCCCAATTAGTGTAGATAATCAAGAATTGATTGCAAAATGATGAGAACAGAAATCTAGTCTTTTGTAGGACAGCTGCAAATAGTTTTTAAGATTTCTCTCTCTGGGGAATATTGTTCATGCCTTTTATATCATTTCTTTTTCTCTATAATGATTTGGTTCATCACCTCTACAGTAATTTGACCTTTGCTACCTCCACCTGCCATTGTTATCAGTCCCAAACTCAAGCAAGAAACAGAAGCAAAAGATGCACTATAGAAAAAACAGTGAGCTGTAAATTTCTCCTATCATTTGATAGAGACCTCTCTTCCTGTGTAACTGACCTTTTTTTTCCATTAAAAACTCTATTATAATGTTCCTTAAATAATATTCAAAGCATTTAGTCGATAGTACTCGTAAGTTTGCTATAATGTAAAGTAGGATAACTAATATTGCATTGATTTTTTATTACTGCTTTTGACATTCCTGAAACACTAAATATTTGACTTTTAAGAGTTTAATATAAAATATCCAATTTATATGAATCCAGGTACCATCCATTTTATATTTAATATTAAATTGCATCCTCTTCTACTGAAACTCATGAGTAGTAATAATAAAAAAAGTTTATTAATCTGGACCTCTGCAATAGGCATCAAATTGATTTATATGCTTCTAGTTTCTTCCCCTTTGATCTGTCGCACAGATGACTGCCAAACTGAGCATTGTAAAGCCACTTGGATTCTGAGTCTACTGCTCATAGGCCTTCAGATTCTTCATGCCATTAAAGTGAGAATTGAAAATAATTTTCAAGACTCTTCAGGATTTAACCCTACTGTAGCTTCTAAAATCTTTTCTCACCACTGTACCATGAAATAGTTGCCCTACACCTCATGCTCTGGCGTAAACCTCGCTCCCTACTGTTTCCTACAGATGCCAGCGCACATTTGTCTATCATATCTCAGTCACTCTTTTGCCCACGGTCAAATTGTAGCTCTCACTCTTTCTTCTGACCATAAATGACTTCTTCCTCCTTTAAATTTTATACCTCTCAATTATTTGTGTTTATTGTGCCTGCTTGTAACATAGATGCTGACATTTTTGTCATAGCTCCCTAGCTGAACTCTGTATTCTTTGAGGGCAGGTCTGTTCCATGATACTTTGTGTCTTCCATAGAGCATGTCAGAATACTTCAAATATTACAGCTACTGAAGCAATGTGTACTCGAAGACAGATTACATGTAATGTGTTACTTATGTTTCAATGGTGAATGATGGCAAGATCATTCATGTATTCACTAATTCAAAAAGTTTAGTGTATACTATGTACTAGAAAATATTTTCTGCTTGAGTACTGGTTCCCAGTTTCATGTAAATAAGCAAAACAAACCAGGCACAGAAAGACAAATACTGCATGACTTCACTTACATGTGGAATCTATAATAAAAAAGTTGAACTCATAGAAGTAGAGAGTACAATGGTGGTTGGGGGTGGGGTGGGATGAGGAAAGAGGGGGAGTGTTGGCCAAAGGGTATGAAGTTTCTATTAGAACGGAGGAATACATTTAATGATCTATTGTAAAACATGGTGACCATAGTTAATAATAACGTATATTTCAAAATGCCTAAAAGAGTTTCACACACAAAATATAAGTAGGTGAGGTGATGGACATGTTGGTTAGCTCTTTCTTTTCTTATTTGCTTATTTATTTTTTGAGACAGGGTCTCGCTCTGTCACCGAGGCTAGAATGCAGTTGTGTGATCATAGATCACTGCAGCCTCGAACTCCTGGGCTCAAGCAATTCTCCCACCTCTGCCACCTGAGTAGCTGGGACTACAGGCACACACCACTATGCCCTCCCTGCTATTTTTTTTTAGAGACAAGTTTTCACTATTTTTCCCAGGCTGGTCTCCAACTCATGGCCTCAACTGATCCTCCCTCCTGGGCCTCCCAAAGTGCTGGGATTACAGGTGTGAGTAACCTTGCCTGCCTGATTTACTCTTTCTACAATGTGTGTATATATATATATAGCTATCTCAAAACATCACATCTTATCCCATAAATATATGCAATATTATTTATTGAAAAATATTAAAGGTCCATAATGAATTTGGAACCTAGTTCTGAGGTAGATTATGTCTAGGAACCCTAACTTACTCATATACTTGTCTGCTGTCCAGGATCTTTCCTGTGATTACTGCCATCTTCTGGTACGCCTTTAACTAAAATAGATAAACGTCCCAACCTATAATTGGGAAAAATTGCTGTTGTGGAAAATTACTGTCGGAAATCCCTCCGCACATGTTACTCACCATCCTCACAGAGTAAACATTGCTGGCCACTGGTATCAGCTTGTATAGGAAATGAATTCTCTATACCTTCCTCTTGAACTGACGGCCTCATTCTGTAGGAGATTAATACCTTTCTATCTATTTCTCTAATTACCATCCTGTTGTTATCATAACTTAATCTGCCCTTTCATATAGGACATTTTAGCATGACATGCTACTTATTAATGTGACCAACTGCAGTGTTCTGAAAATATTATTTCAGGAAATATTTTATGCCTTTAAAATTAGACTTTAGTCAGAATTAAGAGTCATATTTTTAAGGTATAGGTAAAACCTGATTTAACATAACCTTTGTTTTAATGCAAGTTTGTGCAAATTTTGTTTGTTTTAAAAGACAAATACTTTGGCAGGCACTGCATTTGCTAGTAC
Source organism: Daubentonia madagascariensis (assembly GCA_023783475.1). Lineage (NCBI taxonomy): Eukaryota > Metazoa > Chordata > Mammalia > Primates > Daubentoniidae > Daubentonia > Daubentonia madagascariensis. Next base: position 47,787,198 of record JAKFHU010002080.1, read on the forward strand.
ATAACATGAATGCTTGATAATATGGTAAATGCTTAATACATACTTACTAAATCACTGAAATTTGATGTTTTCGTGCATTAGAAAAAGAAAACCTGAGAGCTTCTATGTGTATGTGTTTATCTCTGCATGTGTGAGTATGTGTGTATGTGTGTATCTCTTAATATGTGAGTGTGCGTGTTCTGCATGTATTTGTGTGTATCTCTGTGTATGTGTGTGTGAGTTTATTTGCAAGTGTGAGTGTTTGCATCTCTGCATGTGTGTGTATGTGCACATATCTCTGTGAGTATGGGAGTGTGTGTATGTTTGTGCATTGATGTGTATCTTCTTCAGCTGTAAGACTATATTGAGCTCTCTAGCTCCTGTCCCTAAATTCTCTTCTACCTCTAAAATCTGAGATTCCATAGATGGGTCTTCTTATTTAATGTTCTCATTCTTGTTATCCTTGAATGTGTTTATTCTTTCCACAGGATACTAAGGCACTACCTTAAAAATACAGTCATAGTAGAAAGTATTGATACTGATTTTTTTTAAAATCTGCTAAATAAAGGTAATAATGCATGAATAAGGTTATATGTTTTACAATTTCTTATTTCAAAGTTTGCTTTGAAAGTAGATTATTAACATATTGCTATTACCAGCTAGCTACTTGAATGAGGAAAGGCAGAAGCTGATGATAAAACGATCTCATTAAAGTGGGATTTGGTGTTACTCTGAATGTCAAGTGTATAGATTCAGGCTTAGAGTAAATCTGGGCCCTTTGGCAGTTGCAGTATCTATGACTTTGCTCATCCCTCTGGACTTTTTTCTTTTCTACTCTGTACTGTTATTTATTTCCTTACAACTTTGCATAGCCTAATTATAAGCTCCCAAAGATATGAATCATGTTCATATTTTAATTAAATCTTTCAGTAAATTCAGGAAACTTCTATAGAATAGCAATCATTTAAAAATAATACAAACTGTATCAATTAGCTTTAAACTTCTTAATCCTTAAAACTTTATTGACTAGCAATTTTATTTGAAGGAGTTCCATTTGCTAATAACTGAAATCAATGAATCTTGTAAAATCTTGCTGTTTAATTTGGATTCCATTATATTGGCTCTGATTCTTCATAATATTCCTGGGGACTCAGAACTCTATCTTACATATATTGTCATTTGCCTCCTTTTAAGGATTCTCAGCAGTGGCGCTGGGTTACAAGACTTACAACATCCCTTCAATATGAGTGGGGTTCTTCAGAGAGACAGAACCAATAGGATAGGTACAGAGATTGATATATGAGAAGGGATTTATTAGGGGAATTGGCTCACATAATTATGGAGGCAGAGAATTCCCATGGTAGGCCCTCTGCAAGCTGGAGAACCAGGGAAGCTAGTAGCAAGGCTCAGTCCAGGTCCAAAAACCTCAAAACCAGGGAAGCCGATGGTATAACTCACACTGAGGCCAAAGGACTGAGAATCTCAGAATGAGTTTAGGGGTCACTATTGTAAGTTCTGGAGTCCAAAGGCCGGAGAACTTGAAATTCTCATGTTCAAGGAAAGGAGAAGAGTGTTCCTGCTCCAGGAGAGAGAGAGTAAATTTGCCTTTCCTCTGCCTTTTTGTTATATCTGGATTGCCAGCTAATTGGGTGGTGCCCACTCATATTGAAGGCGTATCTTCCCGTCTTAGTCCACATACTCACATGCCCATATCCTCCAGAAACAGCCTCACAGACACGCCCAGAAATCGTGTTTTACCACTTATCTAAGCATCTCTTAATCCCATGAAATTGACACCTAAAATCAACCATCACTTCCTGCCACCCCCATTTTCTAGAATGTCTTTCCTGGTCATGGTAATCTAATACTCTCTCATATGTATCTGAAGGCTGGTAGAAAAGGGTTTCCCTTTACAAAATTAGCTTATATTATGGGTTCTTAATAATTCCCAGGCAGGCCACTCCACAAAGGACAAGACTTCACTAAAAACAATTCCTTACCAAAATATAAACTCCTTGTGAAGGGAGAGATTTTTGTCAGTTTAGTTCATTAATATTTCCCAAGCCCCTAGAGCAGAGCTTACGCATTTTAGACACTTGATATATATGAGTTGGTAACCTGATATCTACCAATTTTACCTTAAATCTCTAGTTCCTGTGGGCCTTTAGCATGTGCCCTGGAGACAAGAGGCAATAGCAAAAGGACTGGTGTTTGCCAACCCACGATGAGGAATTCTTACTTGGATCAGCTAGGCTTATACTCAGTCAGCTACATATTGTGGGACCTGTTATAGCTGAAATACTCTAGTTTCTTGTATTTTGGTAGTATTACATATAAATAACCAAATAACACAACTACACAAATTATATTAAGCAATAATTATAATGACGATTCTAGACTGTCTAGTGGAAGTCAAGGAAAGGACCTGAGCTTCAGGAAAGAGTGAAATCAATTAATTGAACAATGTCAAGACTCTTTTTGCCTCTTGCTCTTCATCTTCTCTATGCATCTTCCATCTTATAGCTCTTTCTGTGGACCCCACTCCTTCCAACTCACGACCCACGGAAGTATTCATGGTCAAAAACAATTCTAGAATCTTTATCTTACAGCTTTAGCCATTTGATACTTTCTTCTATTAGCTGGAGCTCATCAGGGCATTTAACTTCCCGAAGTACATTTTTTCAAAAAGTTAAAAGAATAATTCTTATAGAAATATAAGATGAATTCATGTTAAAATATATTAAACCTTTTACCAAAAGAATAAAAGGATAGTGAGATTATTTTTTAAAATGTGGGAAAAAAGTGTTTCTTTTCATAGGAAGATAGAATGCTGGAATAAGATTTATAAATCACATACAAACTAGTTGATGTTCTACTGGGCAATAAAAAATAAATGAACTTGGGGTAAATTTTTAGCATGCTCGAATCTCTATTTACATTGGAAAATTCATTTGCGTTGCTATCTGACATGAAGCATCTTCAGTACTATCAATTTTATACAAGTCAAAATCTACCCTAAGAGACTAAAACACTTTACCCAACAGTAAATAGTAAATAAAAGAAAATGTATATAATCCTAGAAAGTTAGAGAATTCTTGGCTAGTCCATTTAGACAACAGTGTAGTGTGATTTTGAAAGGACATGCAGCCATCCTTTACCTATATCCAAGTTATGAATATTTTTAAACAATATCATGAAGATTTTTTTCACTTGCATTGTGGAAGTTTAATGAGAACATGCATAGAAAATGCATAATGCAGGTTTGGCACAAAATAATAATAATACACAATAAAGGCAATTATTATTAATATTATATTTATTAACATTATGTTAACAAAATACAATTCCTGAACTTCTGTTTATCCAGAGGGATTTTACCTACCTCAGCCAACATTATTAGAAGACCTCGTAAACACTATTATTGTTTACCCATATCCACTGTTCTTTTACTTCTGATTATACTAAGGAAAAATTTCCCCGTCCATTGAATTTAGGCATGACCAGCCCACACGTCTAATTCTAAAAATTGCAGGTGTAGATTGTGAAGCCATCCATTTATTTGCTAGTGCTCAACACTCCAGCTCTCTCTGTTTTTCTTTGCCATGGCAAACTATGCTGTAATGTGTTGAATGAAAACTTCCCTCAGCAATAACCATGGGTAAAGAGAGCTCTCCTATAATATGGGGGGGTGGGGAACTTTGTTTGCACTATAGTTTTGGGTTGGTTTGTTACTGAAGCATAGCCAAACTATTCTGATCAAAACATTGACGTATGTCAGTTTTTCCCAAAATGTTGCTGAACACTAAACTATTCTTTGAATAAAAAGTCCTATGTTAAATAAATGTTCTGTGCCTTACAAAGTGCATGAGATTAACAATGTATGTTATATTAAAAGCTCTAAAATCTTCTCTAACACAAAAGCATGACTGCCTTTAACACAGAAATTTAAAAATTTATTTGAGAAAAAAATCTATTGCAACATATTTATTGACAGTCTACAGAAAAGCAATGTATGGATCCCCACTTGGAAACTTTTACCTCAGGCAGCACAAGATTTACCTAACTGAAAATAAACAGAGAGGTGTGCAAAGAAATGCTATAGAATTAAAATGTTCCATTGAGAACTTTATTTTTAATGCATTCTAAAATTTGAGTATAAAATATAGCCCTATTTTACTTTAAAAGCAAGACATATAATAATAATAACTACAAGAGAAAACATTTATCACAAACAAATAACATTGCTAATGAAATTTTAGCATTGCACTTAGATTTGAAGAAAAATAAACCAGTTACAATGTTATCATATCCAAAGTTATCCTGGAGAAGAATTAACAAGAATGGTAGTTTTTTATTGCTTCTACAAAATTTAATTATTTGTTGGTTTTGAAGTAGTCTTTACAAAGAAGTAGGGAGAGTGAATTTTGATGGGATTCCAGTTTGAGGATAGAAATGAAGAAATATATATGACATTCTCCATGTGTTTTTACTGTGCCCGACATCTATTTTCTTTCTTCCTTCTTCCCTTTTCCTTCCTTTCTTTCTGTGTTTCTTGTTTCTTTCTTCTTTTTGTAACTCTTGATACATACAAAAAGAAGATTGCTACTATGATTTTATATAAAATTATAATGATCACTTTCCCTGATTTATGTCAGTGATCCTTAAATAGTTGATATAGCTCAAGTGTAGTGATCAGAAGCAGCTCTCCTACTTTGAAAATTTGGCAAATATCACTGAGCAAAGTTAGTGCATTGTAATAATATTTTTTACTTAGAAATCAATATTCAATACTCCAAATATCAATTTAGTAGTTTAAAAGATTCTCTACAAAGGATAAATAATAAGTAAAATGTATTATAAATATCCTAGTAGGTTCTGTATCATGATATACTTAGAAATAGAAGAGAATTTATATTGCCATGTCAATTCTTATGGATTAGTCTGAAATGTACTTTAGATTCTGAGATATATTTTTTTGTGTAGGACCTTTACAAAAGTCACCAGAAATAAGATAAGCTTTAGATTTTCAAGTGCTTTCAGAGCAAACATGCATTTCAATGAGGAACTGTTTCAAGAAAGAATGAAACAATTTATAGTATTATATAGCCTCCCTGCAAGCTAATAATCCTCTATTATCATTTTGCAATTCTTTATCACAGTGTTCTCAGTGTTATTCTTTTCTTTAAAAAAAATAGGGAAGCTAAGATTTAAAGGGAAAAAATACAAAGTATCAAATAACATCTTCATTGTGGATGGGAGCCTGCAGTCATGCCAGGTTAAACAGCCAAGCAACATGAGATTCAGGTAGGGTAAGGGGTAAACATTTCCACAGAAGATAAACACTTAAACAAAAATTACAATACACTAATACACTGGTGGAATTTCAGCAACATAAAGGGCAATCAATAAAGTAGAAAAAGAATCCTATTCAAGAAATTAAAGTCAATAGAATAAAGTGAAATATTGTGTGTATACTTTTTTCTTCAAAAAATTCAAAATGCATCCAGAGAAACAATAAAAGGGTATAAAATAAACAAACAAAAAAAAGATATTTATGTGGGGAAAAAAGCAATAAGAAATAATGTGCAAAAATATTTCTTTCAATTAAGAGAAAAACTTTAGTAGATTGGCTAAATAAAAGTCTAACGCTATTGGAGAGAAAATTATTTAATTAGTAAAGGTTATTGAGTGTATATCCTAAGACATGGGATGAATAGGGAAAACACTGATGAGATGATGAGATGAATAAAGAAAAAATATTCTTAGAAATGGAAATAAGGGACATGAGAGATAAAATGAGAAGCATACATGCTCAACTATTATTTGCTGTATAGAGAAAATAGAATGGAAAAATGCAATAGTCAGAGTTAATGACTAAAATTTTACAGCATCGAAGAGAAATATGAGTCTCAGATTTAAGAAACTCAGCATATGCTCAGAATACGAAGTAGAAATAAATACTATGCCCAGACATATTATTGTAAAAAGATAAAACATTAAGGATGAAATTAAAAAGTTAAAAATTAGCAGATGGTAAAGGCATCACAACTCATATGTATGACAAGTATAAAAGGCTGTGTTTGAGGTCCCTGGACTCAAATTCAATTCTATCACTTTTAAGTTGCAATAAGCTCAGAGTTATTTGTTACTCTATTTCTTTGTGCCTCAATTTTCTCATCTGAGCACTTTCCATGCATTATCTCACTTAATCCTCAGAAACATTCCTGGCATATATGGAAAAACTGAAAAAATATTAGAGATTGTTATTTATTATTACTCTTAAAATTATCATCAGTTGTTAAAAGAGCCAGAAGACAACTAAGTAATGTATTTCAAATGCTGAGGAAAATAAATATGAAACTAGAGTTCTTTAAACAAGAGCCAGAGAAGATTAAGACAAATTTAAACATCTAAATGTGTAGAAATTTTTCTAAGAGCCCTTATAATAGTAGCATTAAATACTTCAGGAAGAATAAAAATGTACCCAGAGAGAAGGAATGGGATATAAGAAGAAAAAATAATTTAAAAATTAATAAAATATATTTGTGAATAAAAACTGTTTACTAAAACAAATAAAAGTATTTTGTAATATGCTAAATTATTTTGTCTTTTGCATGTGTGTCTACATGAATGTTTCCCTAAAGAGTTTGAGGCTTTCATCTGTCCCTAGATCAACCACATTCTCAATAGATTTTGGGAAAAGAGAAAGAAGAGAGGAGTTAAAATGTAAGAAATGGATTGCCTAAAACTTTAATTTTTAAAAAATTTTAAGTTATCATGGGTACATAATAGTTGTATATTTTTGTAGTGTACATGTGATGTTTTGATACAGACATACAATGTGTGTTAATTAAATCAGAGTAATTGGGGTGTACATCTCCTCAAGCATTTATCATTACTTTGTGTTAGGAACATTCCAATTCCACTTTTTTAGTTTTAAAGTATACCGTAAATTACTGTTGATTATAGGCACTTTGTTGTGCTATCAAATATTATTAATTCTAACTACATTTTTGCACCCATTAACCATCCCCACTTTATCCCCCCCAACTTCCCTTTCCAGTCGCTGGTAACCATCATTCTACTCTCTGTCTCCATGAGATCAATTGTTTTAATGTTTAGCTCCCACATACGAGTGAACACATGTGAGATTTGTCTTTCTGTGCTTGGCTTAGTTCACTTACCATAATGTTTCATTCATGTTGTTGCAAATGACAGGATTTCATTCCTTTTTATGGCTATAAAATTTTGCATTGTGTATCACTGGGGTTATGTCTTTATTAAAGAGTAATAATCCGTGGTTTCCATATTCAAAAAAAACACAAAATTGTAATACACTTCACTTTTCCCTGGAGAGCTAGTTAAAATGCAGATTGTATATTTTGAAATACTTCATTTCTATTCAAACAAAAAATAAATAGAAATTGTGACTGCTTGAGGACACATCATTTAGAACTGATTCAACGTGCACTATTAACCTTCTTTTTGGGGACAAAATTTGCAAAGATCAACTAGGAGATACTAAAACCAAAGAACTATACAAAGTTTCCTAAGATTCTGTGAAATTAGAAATAATCCCTCATAGATTTCCAAAGGAATTATTGTTTTTACATTTTTAAAAGTGGTATATATGTATATATTTTTTGTTTTAAATTTCAGAATATTTTGAGGGTACAAACACTTTGGTTACATATATTGCCTATGCACTGCCCAAATCAGAGCTACAAGCATATCCATCCCCCAGAAAGTGCACCCTGCCCCCATTAGGTATGAGTTTACCCATCCCCTCCATCACCCTCCCACCTGCCCGACCACTGATGAATATTATTTCCATGTGTGCAAGTAAGTATTGATCACTTAGTACCAATTTGATGGTGAGTACCAGTGGTGCTGGTTTTTCCATTCTTGAGATACTTCACTTTGAAGAATATGCTCTAGTTCCACGCAGGATAATACCAGAGGAATTAATTCACCATTGTTTTTATGACTGAATAATACTGCATTGCATACATATAGCACATTTTATTAATCCTCTTATGCATTCATGGGCACTTGGGTTGTTTCCACATCTTTGCAATTGTGAATTCTGCTGCTATAAACATTCGCGTGCAGATGTCTTTATTACAGAATGTCTTTTTTTCCTTTGGGCAAATACCCAGTAGTGGGATTGCTGGATCAAATGGTAGTTCTACTTTTAGTTCTTTGGGGTATCTCCATATTACTTTCCATAGAGGTTGTACTAATTTGCATCCCACCAGCAGCATATGAGTGTTCCTATCTCTCTGCATCCATGCTAACATTTGTCATTTTGGGACTTTTTGATAAAAGCCAATCTCACTGGATTTAAGTGATATTTCATTGTGGTTTTGATTTGCATTTGCCTGATGATTAGAGAAATTGAGGAATTTTTTATATGTTTTTTGTCTATTATTCTGTCTTCTTTTGAAAAGTTTCTATTCCTGTCCTTTGCCCACTTTTTAATAGGGTTGTTTGATTTTTTTCTTGTTGATTTTCCTAAGTCCTGTATAGATTCTGGTTATCAGCCCTTTATCAAATGTGTAGCATGCACATATTTTCTCCCATTCTGTAGGTTGTTTGCTTTAATGATAGTTTCCTTTGCTATGCATAAGCTTTTTAATTTTATCAAGTCCCATTTATTTATTATTATTGCTGCTGTGATTGCTTTGGGGGTCTTCTTCACAAATTCTTTGCCTAGGCCAATGTCTATAAGAGTTTTTCCAATGTTTTCTTCTAGAATTCTTATGCTTTCGTGTCTTAGGTTTAAGCCTGTTATCCATTGTGAGTTGATTTTTGTGATAGTTGAGAGGTGTGGATTTAGTTTCAGTCTTCTTTATGTGGCTATCCAATTTTCCCAGCACCATTTATTGAATAAGGATTCTTTTCCCCAGTGTATGTTTTTGTCTGCTTTGTCAAAGATCAGATGACAGTATGAGGGTGGTTGTATATCTGGGTTCTCAGTACTGTTCCATTGGTCTATGTCTCTGTTCTTGTGCCAGTACCATCCTGTTTTGGTTACTATAGCCTTGTAGTATAGCTTGAAGTCCGGTAGACTGATGCCTCCCAATTTGTTCTTTTTGCTTAAGATGGCTTTAGCTAGACGGGGTCTTCTCTGGTTCCATACAAAGCGTAGAATTATTTTTTCTATTTCTGTGAAAAATCATGTTGGTATTTTGATTGGAATTGTGTTGATTCTACAGATCTCTTTAGGTCATATAGACATTTTAACAATGTTGATTCTTCTGATCCAAGAGCATGGTAGGGTTTTCCATCTGTTTATATCCTCTGCAATTTCTTTTCCCAGTGTTTCATGGTTTTCCCTATACAGGTCTCTCACCTCCTAGGTTAAATATGTTCCTAAATATTTAATTTTCTTTGAGGCTATTTTGAAAGGTATTGTGCCTTTGATTTAATTCTTGGCTTGACTGTTATTGGCATATATAAAGGCTACTGATTTGTGTGCATTGATTTTGTATCCTGAGACTTTGCTGAATTCATTTATCAATTCCAGGAGACTCTTGGTTGAATCTTTGGGATTTTCTACATATAATATCATATAGTCAGCAAAGAGTGAAAGTTTGACATATTCTGCCCCCATTTGAGTACCCCTCATTCCTCTGTCTTGTCTGATTGCTCTGGCAAGGACTTCCAGCACTATGTTGAATAAAAGTGGAGATAGTGGGCAACCTTATCTGGTTCCAGTTCTAAGCAGGAATGCTTTCAATTTTTCTCCATTGAGTATGATATTGGCTATGGGTTTATCATATATGGCTTTAATAATTTTGAGGTATTTGCCATCTATGCCTATATTGTTAAGAGTACTTCTGAAAAAATGGTGCTGAATTTTGTCAAAAGCCTTTTCTGCATCTATTAGGATGATATAGTCTTTTCCCTTTCTTTTATATATATGGTGAATTACATTTATGGATTTGCATATGTTGAACCATCCTTGCATCTCGGGGATGATGCCCACCTGGTCATGATGAATTTTTTTTTTTTTTTGGATGTGCACTTGAATTTGGTTTGCTAGGATTTTATTGAGAATTTTTTCATCTATATTCATAAGGGAGATTGGTCTGTAGTTTTCTTTTTGTATTGTGTACTTTCCTGGCTTTGGTATCAAGGTGTTATTGGCTTTGTAGAACGAGTTTGGGAGGATTCCATTCTTCTTAATGTTGTGGAATAATTTCTGCAGTATAGGTTCCAGTTCTTCTTTGTAGGTTTGGTAGAATTCAGGTATGAACTCGTCTGGTCCAGGACTTTTTTTTGTTGGAAGATTTTTTATTGCTGCTTCAATTTCGGTGGTTGCTATTGGTCTATTCAGGAATTCTATTTATTCCTGATTGAGCCTAGGGAGGTAGTGTGTTTCTAAGAATTTGTCCACTTCCTCCATGTTTTCATGTTTTTGGGCATAGTGATTTTTATAGAATTCAATGAATTCTATAAAATTTTATAGAATTTTATAGAATTTCCATGATATCAGTTGTGACCTCTCCTTTTTCCTTTCTAATTTGGCTTATTAGAGTTCTTTCCTTTATGCTTCTGGTCAATCTAGCAAGACGCCTATTTTGTTTATTTTTTGAAAGAACCAACTTTTTATTATATTAGTCTTCTGTATAGTTCTTTTGTTCTCGATTGCATTTACTTCTGCTCTGATCTTGGTTATTTCTTTTCTTCTGCTGGGTTTAGGATTGGTTTGCTCTTCCTTTTCCTGTTCCTTGAGACATTTCATTAGTTTGTTGATTTGTGATCTTTCTGTCTTTTAGATGTGGGCATTTAAGGTGATGAGTTTTCCTCTCAGGACTGCTTTTACTGTATCCCACAAATTTTGATAACTTATTTCTCCATTATCATTTAGTTCAAAGAATCTTTTGATTTCCATCTGAATCTCCTCCTTGACCCAATAGTCATTCAGCAATAGATGTTTAACTTTCATGTTTTTGTGCAGAGATGAGTGTTTCTGTTGGAACTGATTTCTAATTTTATTCCACTGTGGTCTGAGAAGATACATGGTATAATTTCTAATTTTTTAAATTTCTTGAGATCTGTTTTCTGGCCTAGGATGTGATCAATTTTACAGAAAGTCACACGAGCTGATGAGTAGAAGGTATATTCAGTGTTGTTTGGGTGGAATGTTCTGTAGATGTCTATTAGGCCCAAATGTTCTAGAGTTCTGTTTAAGTCCGTTATTTCTTTACTTATTTTCTACTTGGAGGATATGTCCAATTCTGTCAGTGGGGAGTTGATATCCCCAGCTATTTTGGCATTGCTGCTTATTATGTTGTCTAGGTCTAGCAGTATTTGCTTTATGTATCTGGGTGCTCCTGTGTTGGGTGCATAAGTGTTTAGGATTGTTAAGTATTCTTGTTGGATTTTTCCCTTCACCTCTATATAGTGACCACCTTTGTGTTTCTTTACTTTTGTCATTTTAAAGTTTATATATCTGATATAAGAATAGCTAACCCAGGTTTCTTTTGGTTTCCATTTGCCTGGGACATTGCCATCTCTTCACCTTGAGTCTGAATGAGTCTTTGTGTGTAAGATGTGTTTCCTGGAGACAGCAGATACTTGGCTTGTATTTTTTAATCCATTCAGTCAGCCTGTGTCTCTTCAATGGGCAATTCAAGCCATTCACAGTTATTGAGAAAATTGATATTTGGGGTGGATTTCAAAACCTTTATTGGGAGTTCTGATTTTAACACCATTAGGATTGTTTAATATTCCATTCAATATATAGCCTCAAACTAGATAGCGTTGATACTTGAATAAAAATTGAATGGTCTGTACTCATTTGAAAGAGAAAAGTCTTTATTAGCAAGTTGTTGGAATAAGAACATTATACGAGTTTATGAGATGTTACTTGAAGCTATTGAAATATATAATTTCTATTAAGTAGTACAGTTTTCCCCCCTTTCTTTCCTTCCCTTGTTGATTCTTCTCTCCCTTCCTTCTTTCTTCCTTTCTATGCTCCTCCTCCTTCTTCCCTCCCTCTACCCTTTCTCTTCCCCTCCCCCTGTTTTTTATCTTTCCTTTTTAAATTCTGGCATACAATTGTTTAGCTAATGCATTTGTCTCCCTGGATTTAAATCAAAACAGTCTGCCTTATCCCTCTGTCTTCCTGTTTGCCTGACTCTGCTGCTCTCACCTGCTTAGAAATGCCTTAGAAATTAGGGATTTGGGAATGGCTCTTATCTGTCCTGGAAACTCTCAGTCACCAGATTTTCCTGGGCTTAATTCCCTCATATCTTCAAATTATTTGTTATTATGTCATCTTCTCAGTGAGCTCTACTCTGACTACTTTATTCCCCCATAATATTCTGAAATTTAAAAATAAAATTATATATAAATAAATAAAATAAACCACCCATCCTATTTCTTTCTTCATCTCTCTGGTTTCTTCTTTTCTATTTAGCCTTTTAGACATCATGTAATTATTTAATTTATTTTATTTTTTTTATTTTTTGTTCGTCCTAAAACACCCTGATAACTCATGAATCGCCGAATGTTAACTTCATGATGCATTTTTGTCCTAATTGTCTAATTCTATGCACAAAGTGCTAGAAGAGTCCAGTATTAAATCTGTGGAAAATAATTGTTATAAAGTGAAAAAATAGCTTAAAACAGGAAAAAATCATCATCAAAAGGAACAGGGCCTTCCATACATCAAAAAAAGCAACAGTGAGACATCTGAGAGTCACTAGTCTCGTGGACCCTCTAATATAGTCCTTTGGAGGTGTATAGATGACATTTTGAGTTCCTGTGGATCATACTCTTTTCTGTGATTCTTTTACTACGGTTATTGGTTTTCTCACATATGTATAATTTATTATTTGAGACAGTTGTATATTAGCCATGTGCCAAGATCCTGGCTCACTGTCTTTTGTATAGTTTGAGCCAAAAACGCTTTTTACATTTTAATCTTTGATAAAAGTAATTTAAGCAATATTTTATGGTATGTGACTATTATATAGATTCAGTTCAATATCCATAAATAAAGTTTGATTGGAACACAACCACATTCATTTGTTTATGTGGTGCTGTGCTCCTTTCATGCTATAATGGTGCAGTTGAATAGTGGTAATAGAGACCATATAAGCCTCCAGCCTAAAATATTTACAAACTGACCTTGCTGAAAAGAAAGTTTGCTGCCACCTGATTTAGATGATGCATTTCAGGGTAGAAAAGAGCTAAATCTAGGAGAGATTGAGACTGACCAGAGGCAATAGGAATAATACACAAAGTATGTGGATTAGGAGAACATTGCCCTGTGACACTATCTATGGAGTCATGAACTAAGCTTGACCTTAAGTGACTATTGTGGGAGAGAGGAGTGGATTTGGTTTGTTTCATAAGAAGCTGAATTTAAGGTAAGTTGGGACATTTTGAGAATTTTATATATATAAAATAAGAAAATTATTGTGCTGGGAACATGGATTGTAATAATCACCAATGGGAATGCCAGACTTTTATCAATCTTGGCAATTTACACTAGGACCAAACTTTACCATCTGCTTTCTCCATGCCTTGAGCAGGAAGCTGGATAAAGGCCTAACATGTAAAATGACAGGGTTTAATGTGGACTTGTTTTCCACCATGTGGAGCAGATAAATAAAGAATAATTTTTTACACATAGAAAGAATGATATGGAGCAGAGGGAAATGAATGCAGTAGTTACTGAGAAATAGAAAACAGTGATAAAAGGAAACATTTGATGGAAGTAAATGTATGATAATATTCAGGTTTTTGGTTCTAGTTTTAGTGGAAAGCAATCCTCCCACTTCAGCCTCCCAAGTAGTTGGGATTACAGACAAGTGCCGTGGAACCCAGCTATGTTTTACGAAATCCTCCAGGATGTTTATTAAAAGTGCATCCACTGATGGGGAATAGAGGAAGCGAGCTAAGTAACTTTAGAAAACAGAATTTTGAGTGGTTACTATACATCTTAAGACAAAGATAACTATGTACAATCACTATACTCTAGTTGGTAAATTTATTTGCCACAGGACTATGGATTAAGAATTATGAATCTACTTTATTTGTATACTAAGGTTGAACAAATAAGTAAATATGTTGTAGTTGATGAGAGACAGATTTCTCACTGTCCAAATAAGCAGTTCCAAATAAGAAAAGAGAAAAGGCCAAAATGAACCCTGTGGTGCTGGATTAGAATGGAAAGTATCAAATGGACTACCTGTAAATAGATAGACATATAAATATTTGTGCATACACATGAGCTGCTGTGTGTGGTTTTAGTATATATATATATATTTATTTATTTTCATATATATAGTTGAGAGAGATAGAGATGTATCTCCTTGCTGTATCCACTGAGAGATGCTAGCAGTAGTGACACCGTAGTAGTGATGAGTATATCATCTATAGCCCAGATTTTGGTTTCTAAATACCATTTTCCATGAAAAGGAATCTGAGCTCCTTGGAGAAATGGCAATTCCAGAAGTGAGACAGGGAAAATGCAAGATAAGCCTGGAGCGACTTATGGTTACATAAAAAATTATTAAAAAAAAAAACAAAAAAAATTTTTATTAATAAAAGGATGGGTAATATCAAAAGGGCACATGAGCTATCTTGAAACAGCTCCTAATAGCCAAAGTTAGAAAATCTTATACAATAACAATGGTATTGATTTATGACCCCTAAATAAAATAAAAATTAATGGTTCAATATAATATGATAGACAACAAAATATATCAATAAATAGAGGAGACAGACAAATATTTTCTACAGAATAATTCCAAATATTGATGGTGGAAGGAAAACAAGAAATGAAAAATCACAATCCATTTGTGAATGCAGAAATTAGTGAACAAAAGTTTAAGCAGAAATAAGATATTTGTATAGTCTCAAGGTATCTCCTACAAAACATTTAGTAATTACAAAGGGAAAAATAGTAACTTTACATTGGGGAATCTTGGCAAGCACAATTTTTGCCAAATGGTCAAAGTTAACATCACCAGTAATAAGACATGGACATCATGTAACCCCCTCTTTAGTATGCTCTGAGAAAGGCATATAGCTCTGAGATGTCTTTCCAAATAATGCATAATAACATTAACCTAATCAAGAGAAAACATCAGACAAACTCAAATTAACGGACATTCTAAAGAAATAACTGGCCAATACTTTTCAAAAGTGTCAAATTTTTGAAAGAAAACAAAAGAATGAAGCAGTCTCCTAGACTGGAGGAAACTAAGAAGACATTATAAGAAAATGCAACATGAGATTCTGGATTGCATTGTGGAACATAAAAAGGGCAATAGTGTAAAAACATTGATAAAATTCAAGTATGTTCTGTATTTTAGTTAACAGATTTTATCAGTGTTAATTTCTTAGCTTTGATAAATATTCTATAGTTATGTAAGTTGTTAAGGGGAAGCTGATTGAAATGTATATAGAAACTTTTTGTATTTTTTTTTCACAGCTCTTCTGTGAGTCTAAAATGATCTCAACATAGAAACTTTTAAACAATATTCTTTGTTACCCTCCTCCCTTTTGCCCAAAAGGACCCTAATAGTACTGAAAAGCGTGAGTTATTCCATGTTTCCTTATTGAGCAAGCAGAGATTGGAAAAACCAGGCCAGATAACATATAAGCTGCTTTCACATCTCCTGACACTTTCTATTCCCTTCAGGAACCGCCATAGCCTGAAGAAACAAATGAGCAGAAGGAGAAAGTCACAGTGGCTTATCTTCTTTTCATGCCCAGAAGGAAGAACAAAGACAGCTCTTAGAAACCAGGGGAGCGAAAAGCTGAATACTATGTATTATTCCC
The DNA here is from genome assembly GCA_023783475.1 of Daubentonia madagascariensis. NCBI lineage: Eukaryota > Metazoa > Chordata > Mammalia > Primates > Daubentoniidae > Daubentonia > Daubentonia madagascariensis. The sequence goes on from JAKFHU010002080.1 coordinate 47,802,984, forward strand.
ATACTTTCTTTATTTCTTTTTAAATAACAATTATTTTATTGCCAAAGGAATACTCTTCAAACAATAATGTGGGCATTGTATTAAATAGCAATTCAAAGAAGAAGTTCAGCATATTTATCATTTTACTCTTGTTCCTCATAGATGTTTAAATAGTATAAAAGCAAATGCCAGTCTGATTCCCCTATGTACAAGGAGATGATTGGAATAACATTTCCTACAATATTAATTAATGAAAGTTGGATTTCCAAAGAGGAGAGATGATATGATTTTTAAATCATCATATTAGAACATAGGGGAAAGGTTTTTAATTTGCATGTATATTTTGGACTATAAGTTATCATTAGTTTCTTTAATTCACTATTTTCAAACTAAAATCAGAAAAGAATGTTAGTGGATAGACAAGAGAAGAATAATGTCAGTACATAGAGTATTTACATTCTGACCTATCAATATCATCAGCAGGTAGTTTAAGCAAAAAAAAAATTCAATAAGTTACAAAGTAATTAAAGACAAATTTCTGCCTAAATTATTGGCAATAGCTTGTTATCTGAAGTGAACTCTTATCTCTCTAAGTCCCACAGGAAAGATAACAAGCTCAGAAACTTACAGGGCCAAGGAGATTATAAAATAGAGTGAATTAAATTGTGGTGGGCACTGTGGCAAACAGAAGAGCCCTTGCCTCTGCCAAATGGCAGCCACTTATAGGTCAAGGTTAATTGTTGCTTTACATGAAGGTAAGCACAGTCTTTCCAGATTTTTTTTTCCAAGAGAAGGCAAAACTCCATATTTTTATATAAAATTTCTCCAGTCTGTGACTTCTTTCCCACAGGACTGTTAGTGCTATTTGGGGTATATAGTCCTGCTTCTGTCCCAAAGACAAAACATGCAGCTGGGCTACTGAGATAAAGAGGAGTAGGATGGGCATCTGTCCCTATTGACAGACTATACACTTGTTGGAAGTAAAAAAAAGTCTTTGTTCAAGTAAGAATGGGTAATGAAGGCTTAAGAAAAAGTTTTATTTGCTATTGGACACATTAAGGATTGTTTATACACAAAAGTACATGCCAATCACCACGTGGAGACTATGATATCCAATTTTTTCCCAAACTTTCCAAAGTTAAAAAAAAATTATAGTTTTGGGAATTCTAAAATGTCCTGAATGTCTATACATCTGCATTTATATCTACTACGTATAATTATGAAGTTTTTTTCTGGGTATTTTTGTACATGTGAATGCACAAGCAGCTATGCATTTTCTTTGCATTCTTGTGTTTCATAATTGACATCTAAGTTTGATAATGTGTGACCAGCAGATTGTTTTTTCCTGGGCAAATGTGAATAGTAATCTTGAGTTGGGTTAAAGCAGATGTTTGCAAAGCCTTTGCTCACATTTCTGGTTTTGGTACTCCAGTCTGTTCGTTATGCTATGATTATGTCTTAACACTATATAATCATGCCTCATCAATTCATGCTGGTTCAAAGTATCCTCAGCATGTTTCTTCTGTGAACCTTACTGGTTATTCCCCTATTCCAGCTGGATTTGGTAACCTGCTGAGTGATATTCAGTTCTCTGCACATATCCTTCCAAGTGCAATTGTCCTTTCAGTGTATTTAGGTAAATTTATATGTATATATATAATTTTGATTCTTTTGTTTGAAACAAAAATTTTTATGCTGTTTAATGTCAAAATTGACATATGTTACAAGTGAAAATCTCCCTGAGATGCCATTAATTGTAATCAGGATATCCTGATTTTAGTGTTTGTTCTGCCACTTATTAATTATAAGTACTTCAAAAGATCAAACACACTTATCCTCAGTTACTTTATCTATGAAAAAAGGAAATCATATTAAGTGGATGCTCCTGTCTTTCAAAGATTGTAGAGCATTGATTTTCAAATCAAGAATGCGTTAGAGTCACCTGTAGGACTTGTTAAAATACAGATTGCTAGGCTCCAACCATAGAGATTTGATTTAGTAGTTCAGGGGTGAGGACCATGAATTTGTATTTCTAACAAGCATCTGGGTGATGATGATGATGGTTTTCAGTTCACACTTTTTGTACCACTACTTTATGAAATATTCAGCATAAACATTGTACTATGTTCAGCTTTCCATAACATACTAGCTGTGTAACATCTTTTGATTCTATATGACATTTATTTAATATTTTATAAGATTGCATGGGTTGGGCAAACGAGACGTAAAAGGACAGTAGTAAGACTAAGGACTTTGAGGTCACTTATTCTTGAATTTAAATCTCAGTTATTTCTGTGAACTCTTTGTAAACAATTTCCTCATTTATAAAGGTTTTCATAACGGTTAGATATATGTAAGTCAAAAGTTAACATAAGTCGAAAATGTCTCAGTGGAGGTATTTTCCATTACTGGGACATAGTGCCATCATAAGTCAAGGAGCATCTGTGTATATTTAAATATATATGTCTGTGTGTATATATGTGTGTGTGTGTGCATATATACAGATAGATGGATAGATTTTTAAGCACGTGTGTTTTATTTTCTATCAATGTGTAACAAACCACCTGACAAATTAGTTGCTTAATGAATCATTTACTTGTTCGTGATTATGCAATTATGCAATCTGGCAGGGATGGCTCATTTGCTCCATAGCATCACTCACATGACCGGCAGGTGGAGTTGGCCACTGTCTGGGAGCCTAGCTGAGGCTATCAGCTGGCAGTCTTGGTTCTTCTCTGGGTGGACCTCTCCATGGAGTTGCTTGGGCTTCCTCACAACTGGATTTTAAGAATCAGTGGTCCTAGCCTTTCTTGCAGGGCAGGCCTAGAGGTAACAAACTCCCTCAGCTTTTGTTTTTCTGGTAATGTCTTAATTTCTTCCTCAGTTTTGAGGGACAGTTTTGCCAGATATAGGATTATCATTTGATACTTTTTGTTTGTTTTTCTTTTAGCACTTTGAATATATCAGCCCACTGCCTTCTGGCCTCCAAAGTTTCTGATGAGAAATCTGCAGAAATAATTTTATTCAGGATCCTTTGTATTTGAATAATTACTTTCAAAACTACTTCTTTATCTTTGGCTTTTGACAATTTGATTAAAATGTATCTCAGTGTGTATTTCTTTGAGTGGGTCTCTTGAGCTTCTTGGATGTTTATATTTTGTCTTTCAGCAAATTTGGGAAGTTTTCAGTCATTATTTCTTCAAATAATCTTTCTGCCCTTTTCTTTCTGTTTTCTCCTTCTGTCCTATAATGTGTGTGTTGGTCTGCTTGATTATGGCCGCAGGTCCCTTAGGCTCTGTTCAACTTTCTTTAATCTTTTCTCTTTCTTTTCCTCAGATGCAATAGTTTCAATTGTCCTTTGCTGATTCTTTAGTTTGCCTGCTCAAATCTGCCATTGAACCCCTCTAGTAAATTTTTCATTTCAGTGATTGTGTTTTTCTGTCCTGAGGGAAGAGTCCCGGGTTTCCTCCCAGTTGCACATGGGCATTGACGGGTCTGCAAAACACCGTGAATTTTTCCACCCTTTTTTCTGGAATACTTTCTTGCTTGTACATTGACCTGAGTGTTGTAGCTTCTCAAATATATTAAGCATTCTTGCAGAGGTATTCTGGTCCATACTTTGTTACCTCAGTGTCTCTGTGAGTAAAAGAAGGGCCTATACCTTCCTAGTCTGCAATTGTGTTAATGGCATTCCTCCTTCATCATTTTTGATATCTTGGAATTCACCTATAATTTTCTAGATTGTATATCTTCCTTTTCCTCAGTTTATTTATTTTTACTATTGTTGTTTTGCTGAAGTCAATCCTAAAGTTACTTTCTAAGAATGGTTTTATAAGGTGGAGTATGAAGTGTATATGTGGAGATTGATGTAATTGATGATTCAGCTATAGATTTTAAATTAATCTTCAGATTTCAGTTTTCCTCCTTACTATTACCTATACCACACCGACCGTTTTGAAGCCCCAGATATTTCAGGCGTACTTTAGCACTTCTGGAGAGTAGAGGCGCAAGTTTTCTACACCCATCCTCATCAGTAACTGCTCCTGTGTTAATCTTCCATCTTCCAACAATTTAATTCAATTACATGGTCAATGATGATCACATCCTGTTCTCTTTTTGGTTGATGTCTTACATTTTTGTGTCCTTAATCTGGTTTTCATGAGGTCTTGGGAAGAAGAGGAGATGAGCATATGTTCATTCAATCTCCCAACCTGAACTAGAATTTTTAATCTGTCTTTATAGATTTCTTTAATATAATTTTCATTAAATATTTATTGAGCAATATTAGCTTGTTTTACGCTTGATAATATAAGATCAAAGATTATTTCAAATATGAGATGAGTTTAAAGAACATTAGTTCAACATTTTTGAGAAGATTTTAATGTAATACATTAAAAGAAACAGATGCATAAACAAGTACTTACCATTCATTATAGTAATAATATTAACTACCACTTTTATCACTTTATATATTAAGCATTGAAAGGTGCATTATATTTCTAATATCTTAAACTTCATATTGATGATAACTAGCCACACAATTCCCAGAATATACTATAACAGGCAGACCTATGAATATTTTGTAATCAATTTTAAGAGATTCATTGAGCCCATGAAGCCAATCTGTGAATCAAATAGGATTAATAGACCTCTGGTTAAAAATTCATAGTATAAATATTTCATCCATTCATTTGTTTACTCAGAAATACTTATGGAGCTCTTACTACAAGCCAGGCATTATTCCAACTAAGGGGGGGTGGGCAGATATAGCAGTCAATGAAACAGACAAAAACCCTTGCTTTTTGAAATTAATAGTCTAGGGTGTGGTATATTATATGGTATATCAGATAATGATGGGTTCTATGGAGGAAAATAAAGCAGGAAAAGAGTTTGGTGCATGATTGGGGGACTTTATTTTAAGCAGAGTGGTTGGGGAAGACAAAAACTGAGAAAATGACATATGAGAAAAGATCTGAATGAGGTGGGTGAGCTAGACTTGCAGCTACTGGAGCAGACTATACCAGGTGATGGAGCAGCAGTGGCGTAACCCCGAGAAAAAGAGTATGCATAGTATGTTTGAGAAGCAGCAAAAAGGACAGTTTATGATGATTCTTAAAGAAAGGATGCTTACATTTGTCTTTTATTGCAGGATTTCTCTACTAGGCCTATTCGGGTGCTATTCAAGGATAGTGTGGCTGTTAGTGAGTAAGAGAGGGAGATAGTGAAGTATGTTATGTCAGAAAGCTAATGAGGACATGTGTCTATCCAGTAGGGTCTTATACTTCAGCTTTAGTGAATTGGGAAGTAACTGGACAGATTGGATAGAGAAGGGTCGTAATTTAATTTCCCTGAGGAAGTAAAGTTTAAATAAATGCATGCATGATAATCATTAGCTAGGCAAAAGACAGAGTAAGAGCATCCCAGGTAGAAGGAACAGCATGAGTGAAGAAGACACTGAAGCTTTTCCTTTAAGGAAATAATCATCCCTGGTGATGTCTCTCCCTTTCTATTCAGTGGGTCAGCTATGTGATAAGATATAAAGGTTTTCTTTTGTTTGTTTATTTCTCACAATGATTATAAGGATTAGCAATCCAGACTAAATTCCCCAGTGAAGGTATTGAGACAAGTTCCTAATTAAACAGTGGATGCTTTTAAAAAGAGAACCAACCTAAGTTCTAAAAACCTAGGCCTTATTACTTGGATCAACATAAAGCATTTTTTTTTCAGTGAAATTGCTACAATCACAAAAATTCCAAACTTCTAATAGCCAAAGCAGCATAAGGATTTCTAATGACCAAGCTGTAAACAGCTTACAGGATATCCACATATATCCACAATGCTCAGAGCTGACCCTTTGCTTTGTTTTGTTTTAAACTTTTATAAGCATTAGTTTGAAGTCTTGGTGACTTCAAAGTAAAAATAAAAACCCCACAATTTAGTAATGAAAATTTTTTTCTTTTAAAATCATCTAAGGCCTCTAAAAGTACTGTTGAATGGATGAACAAAAAATCTCTTTTAGAAAGACAAATACTACATGATCTCACTCATATGTGGAATTTTTTAAAAAGTTGATATCACAGAGGCAGAGTAAAACAGTGGTTACCAGACACTAGGGAAGAGTGAGGGGAGGGAAGGATGGGGAAAGGCTGGTCAATGGGTACAAAGTTACAATAAGATAGAAGAAATAAGTTCTGGTGTTCTGTTAGGCAGTAAAGCAATGATGATTAACAGTAAGGTATTTTATATTATAAAATAGCTTTAAGAAAGGCTTTTAATGTTATCACTACAAAGAAATAATAAATGCATGAGGGGATGGATATGTTAGCCACCCAAATTTGATAGTTATACAACATATATATAAATATATGTCAAAACATCAAACTATACCCCATAAATATGTACAATTACAATATGTCAATTAAAATTTTTTAAATTGTTTTTAGTGATTTATTTCTTTTTAATTCTGTGAGAATTCTTAATATAATCATGTGCTTATATTTTAATACCATAGAAACATTTTTGGCCTCCATTAGTAGGGTCCTTTCTTATACTCCATTGTAGAGCATCGTAATTACTTCATAGAAGCTCTCTACCTCTAAGGTAGTATATACAGAGATGGAACAAACCCCAAAACGGGTGTGTCAAGTAGATTTAATTCTACTAAGAATGAAAAATACTACAAGAACATATTGAATATTGTTCTTTTATTTTTATTGAAAATTCTATGGCTTTGAAACACAAATATTTTCTTCTCTATAAGAGCAAGGATACCTAAGAAAATTCCCAATTATGTTATTTGTGTTGAGGCAGGAGGTTTCAATTTTCTGATCAAAAAGAGTTCCTAAGCTTCTAATAGATAAATTTTTTATCTTAAATTACATTCAGATATTTTAAGTCATAATGAAATACATTTGTTGCAAAGTACATATATCTAATAGTAATTGAGCTTAGACTTGAAGAGAATTTGTGTTATTTGGTGATTATTATAACAATCCCTAAATTTATATTTTCATGTGCATATATACATATGTATGCATGGGATATAGATCTGCAGAGAGATATAGATATCTATATGTATATGTGCATCTGTATGCACACACATGCACTATACTTATCATTTTTACAAAATCATATAAGCAACTATTAAACATAGTTACCTCTGAAAGGAGGTAGATCTCATAGTTAGGAGGACAGAATTTTCATTATTTGTGTTTCTTAGCATTTGATTTTTTGTGCCTTTTATCAGTATGATATGTATTTTATACATGTTATTTTGAAATAAAATACAGCAACTTAATTTTAGAGGTATTAGAAATAGTTAATTCTTAATAAAAACTTTTTTTTTAGAACCCAGAAACTGCTGAGTACTATGGGAGCAGAAGGGACCTTATCTGAATTTTCTGATGATCCTCTATAACAACCTCATGTTCATCTTCACAAACAAGTCAGAGAAGATGATTGACAGATGGGAATCAGCAGTAAAGTAGAATTTATTGTTTGCTTCTCCCTTCTCCTGTACTTTTTTGAGACAATGGTACTTGGCAAAAAAAGTTTTTTCCCCCTTTTCTTTGTACAGAGGCAAGTATTCTACTGAAAATAGCTAGATATGACCACGTTCCTTTCTGAAATCTACTTTTTTACTAACTATGTGTCATTTGATAAGTTAATTACCCTCTCTCAGCATCAGTTTATTTATATAAAAAGTATAGATAATAATACATACTATATGGGTTTCTGCTATAATTAAATTAATGTAAGTAAATCACATGGAATATAGTAGCATTTAATAAATGTATTTTATCCTCTAGGTTATTTGTATACCCTTACCTCTAGGTCCTCTAACTCCACAGCTTTCTTTTTGGTTTTTATTTAACAAAAGAACTTAATGGAATTTTTATTTTTAGAGCATTGCTTCAGGCACACACACACACAAAGTTGTGTGAACATCTTCCTACAGTTGTAAGGGAAAGATACACCAGAAACAAGACTATCACCCCAGGATGTTACAAACCAGGCATCTTCCCTACTCCTCCCCACCCTAGAATGTGTGTGATCACAGTGGTGCCTGCAGTTTGATTCAATTAAGATGATACCTCAGCATGAATCCCATATTCACTTTAGCACCTTTTTTTGGAAGCTCTGCTTGTTATTCATCCTTTTGACATAGTTATTGCCTGTTCCATTACATGTTGCATATTTCTGTGTTTATTCTGTGTCCTGGATATTTTAGGAACTATATCACAAATTTAATCATTTTGTTAATACCTGAAAAATACCTATGCTTTTACTGATATCTGTATGGGTAAAACTGTAATTACAACTAATAACTCTCAAACCACAGGTTGTGTACTTGGTCTTCACACTGTTTTAATAAAATTGAATTATTTTCCAATAATTAAAAACAGAAAGATTTAATATTTAAAAAAAGGAGGAGCCACATCCACCCAAAGCATCAAAAAGCTGACGCTCAGGGGCAGCTTGCCTTCTTAAGAAAGCATGTGCTTTCCTGTTCGCTGTCACTCCTACCTGATCTTTTCACTCACTTATGCTATTTCCTGATGCATCTAGGCATTTGAGTTTATGACTCAGTATGGAGAGATTTGTTTAACTATTTCATCATGGAAAATAATCTGTTTAACTAGATTTAATAAATTGCTTAATGCTTATTGAGAACTGCAAAAAGATACCTAGTTTCCATAGGGCTAGGATAAGTCAGCCGGTAAGTCTCTGTGTATTCTCAGAAAATATATGGCTTTCAAATCTGCTGTGCACTTAAGATTTTTCATACATATCTCATAGTCAATTTAGTGTGTGGAGGTTCCCAAAGTTAGAGTAAATGTACCATCTTCCAGCACCCAGGTTGTTCAGCTGCTACTGTCATAGCATAGTTCTCATTATCTCAATTTATGATGACCAACCATTCTTAGTTGACATTTAGGAGGAAAAATCTAGAAAGGTTGCTTTGGATTGATACAGCTAGGAAATGGTAAAAAGAGTGTGGTAAGAAAAGGTTACTCAACCAATAAAGGAATTGAAATATTATTGTCCCCATCAAGCATATATCTGTATTTGCAAAACTATTTGTACAATTTAGGTTAATAATAATCTTTGAATTTATAAGAATCACCTTTATATTAAACAATAACATTTTTTTTAATTCCTAATATTGAAACCAACTTTAATTATGTTCCCAAACTAGGATTTTTCTTGTTATCCAGTGTTTGTTTACATCTAACAGTGAAAGTTTACTGAGGTGGAGATCTTGGATTCACGGTTTATAAAATATCAGCTACATTTTAGGTTTGACAATGGATAATCTGTAAAAGAAACAAATATTTATGACTTGAAGCTTTAAAATAGGCAACTAATCAGTCATTATTATTTGTAAACTGTGTAATCTTCAAACAATTTACAGACCTAGTTTTCTATTATTAATATCAAATAATTATTTCAAAAATTGTATAAATAATTTATTTAGTGGTGAGCATTTGAGATATGAAAATAGTAGAAACTTCAATTTTCATGATCAAAGATTCTAAAATATATATGAAGAGATAAATAGAGATATAGACATACAGATATATAGACATCTAATTTTATATATATATATATATGGAAATTGTTTCAGTTTTCTTCCTTCAGTTAAAGAACATGACATGACAGGGTATTTTTATTTTTGTATATCCTTTTTTCTTTTTCTTTCCTTACTTTTCTTTTATGAAATCAAAATATATTCAAGTTATTCAGATTTAAAAATATGTTTACCTTATACTGGATCTATTTTCAAATTTTTTTCAAGTTTATTTATTTCAAGTTGACACATAAAATTATATGTATTAAATACAACATGATATTTTGAAGTATGTGTACATTGTGGATGGTTAAATCTAACTAATTAAAATGCACATTTCCTCATTTGTTATCATTTGTGTGGTGAGAAAATTAAACACACACTTTTTTAGCATTTTTCAAGAAAACAATATATCTTCATTAACTAAGGTCGCCATGCTGTATAATAAATCTCTTAATCTTATTCCTCTGATCTAATTGTAATTTCTTATCCTTTAATCAACATCTTCCCAACCCTCTGCCTGTTAAAGTACTTTAGTCTCTGGTAACAACCACTCTATTCTCTATTTCTATGGTAACATTTTTAGATTCCATATATGAATGAGATCATATGGTATTTGTCCTTTTGTGCCTGGCATATTTCACTTAACATAATGTCTTCCAGGTTCATCCATTTTGTTGCAAATAACAGGATTTCCTTCTTTTTTCATGGTGGAATAATATTCTATTGTGTATATATACCACATTTTCTTTGTCCATTCATCTCTTGATGGACATTTAGGTTAATTGCCTATCTTGGCTACTGTGAACAGCACTACAGTAAACATGACAGTGCAGATATATCTTCAACATAATGATTTTATTTCCTTTGGACATATACCCAGCAGTGGGATTGCTGGATCATATGGTAGTTCTATTTTTAATTTTTTTATAATAGCTGCACTAATTTACATTTTCACCAACGGTGTGCAAGGCTTCCCTTTTATTCACATTCTCACCAACATTTATTATCTTTTGTCTTTTTACTTATAGCAATTCTAACGGGAGTGAGGTGATATCTCATGGGGGTTTTAGTTTGCATTTCTCTAATGATTAGTTATGTTGAGCAGTGTTTCATATAGGTTTTGGCCATTCATATGTTTTCTTTTGAGACATGTCTATTCTGGTCCATTGCTCATCTTTTATTCAGGTTATTGATTTTCTTGCTATTGAATTGAGTTCCTTATATATTTTGGATATTAACCCTTTATGAGGTGGATAGTTTGCAAATATTTTCTCCCTTCCTGTAGGTTGCCTCTTCATTCTGTTGATTGTTTTCTTTGCTGTTTACAAGCTTTTTAGTTTGAGGCTATCCCATTTGTTTATTTTTGCTTTTGTTGGCTGTGCTTTTGAAGTCATATACAGAAAAATAATTGACCAGGCCAAAGTCCTAGAACTTTTCCCCTCCATTTTCCTCTAATGCTTTCATAGTTTGGGGATCTTATATTTAAATCTTTAATCCATTTTGAATTGATTTTGTATATTTTGTAAGATAAAAGCCTAATTTTATTCTTCTGGGTATGAATATCCAATTTTCCCAACATCATTTATTGAAGAAACTATTCTTTCCCCAATGTGCGTTCTTGGCAACTTTTTTGAAAATCAGTTGACTCAAGATGTGCAGATTTATTTCTGGGCTCTCTATTTTGTTTCATTGATCTAAGTGTTCATCTTTATGCCAGTACTATTCTGTTTTGGTTACTATAGCTTTACAGTATATTTGGAAGACAGGTAGTATTATGCTTCCAGCTTTGTACTTTTTGCTCAAGATTGGTTTGGCTATTTGGGATCTTTTGTAGTTCTATACAAATTATATATATAAAAAATTTATTTATATAAATATATTTATTTATTTATTTATTTCTCTGAAGAATGTCATTGGTATTTTGATAGGAATCACATTGAATTTGTAGATAGCTTTGTATAGCATGGACATTTTAACAATATTGTTTCTTCCAATCCATCAACAAGGAATATTTTTTGATTTATTTCAGTCATCTTTAATTTCTTTCATCAGCATTTTATAGTTTTCATTATAGAGATATTTCACCTTTATGGTTAGATTTATTCCTAAGTAGTTTTTTGGTTTTTGTTTTTTGGTTTTTTTTTTTTTTTTTGGTAGCATTTTTAAGTGGAATCGTTTTCTTGATTTCTTTTTCAGGTAGTTTGCAGTGAGCGTATAGAAATGCTACTGATTTCTGTATGTTGATTTTGTATCCTGAAATTTTATTGAATTAATTTATTAGTTGTAACAGCTTTTTTAGTGAAGTCTTTAGTGTTTTCTACATATTAAGATAATGTCTGCAAACAGGGACTATTAGGCTTCTATCTTTCCAATTCAGATGGCTTTTATTTCTCTCTTGTCTAATTGCTTTGAATAGAACTTCCAATACTATGTTACATAGAAGTGGAAAGAGTGAACATCCTTGTCTTATTACAGATCATAGAGGAAAATTTTTCAATTTTTTCCCATTGGGTACGATGTTAGCTGTGCGTTTGTCATAGACGGCCTTTATTGTGTTAGGGTACTTTCTTCTATACCTAATTTGTTGAGACTTTTTATCAGGAAAGCATAATGAATTTTGTCAAATGCTTTTTTTGTATGTGTGTCTATTGAAATAATCATATGTTTTTTGTCCTTATTTCTGTTAATATGATATATCCCATTTATTGATTTGTATAAACTACGCTTGCATCCATGGGATAAATCCCACTTGATCTTTTTAATGTGTTGTTGAATTTGATTTAACTAGTATTTTGATGAAGATTTTTGTATCTATGGTCATTAAGGATATTGGCCTGTAGTTTTTATGTGTTTTTTTTTTTAAAGTATCCTTTTCTGGTTTTCTTATCAGGGGAATTCTGTCCTTATAAAATGAGTTTAAAAGTATTCTCTGTTCTTCAATTTTTTGAAATTGTTTGAGAATAATTGGTATTAGTTCTTCTTTAAATATATGGTAGAATTCAGCAGTGAAGCCATCAGGTTCTGGGCTTTTCTTCAATGGGAGACTTTTTATTACTGATTCAATTTTCTCACTCATTATTGGTCTATTCAGATTTTCTTTTGTAAGTTGACCCTGGTAGGTTGTATGTGTCCAGGAATTTATATATTTCTTCTAGGTTATTCAATTTTTTTGTTGTAAAGTTGTTCATAATTATCTCCCATGATCTTTTGCATTTCTATGGTATCAGATGTAATGTTTTCTTTTCCATCTTGCATTTTACTTATTTGAGTCTTTTCTCTCTTTTCTTAGTCTAGCTAATGTTTGGCAATTGTGTATATCTTTTAAAAAAATCAACACTTTGTTTCATTGAATTTCTGCAATGTTTTTCTAGTCTTTATTTCATTTGTCTCTGCTCAACTCTTTAGTATATTTTACTTTCTACTAATTTTTTGTTTAGTTTGTTCTTTTTCTTTTAGTTCCTTGAGGGGTAATGTTTGGTTTTTTATTTGAAATCTTTTCCTGTTTTGATGTAGGCATCATTCATTGCTATAAAATTTTCATATAGAACTGCTTTAGTGGTCTTCTATAGGTTTTGATGTGTTGTGTTTCCATTTAAGTTTGTCTCAAAAAATTTTTAATATCCCTTTTAATTTCTTCATTGTCCCCTTGGTTATTCAAGAGTATGTTGTTTAGTTTCCATGTATTTGTAAAGTTTCTAAAATTCCTCCTGTTTTTGATTTACAATTTTATAATATTATAGTCAGAAAAGATACCTAGTAAGATCTCTATCTTCTTAAATTTTTAAAACTTGTTTTCTGGTCTATCATATTATACTTGCTGAATTTGATCATAAATTTACCTTTACTAGTAAATTTTATACGTGCCGTGAGAGTTTGTCTTAGTGGTAGCACAGATTTGCTTGAGATGGGGCACTCAGCTTGTTCTTAGGCTGAGAGGACTCGCATACACAGTGGGTCCACCAGCTCAAGGGCAGCCTCACTGGAAGTCGGTCCACCTGACTGATTGTCAGGCTGGTGGTCTATGCACGCATAGTGGGTCAGCTGGCCAGGGTGTGGACTCACTGCGAGAGGTTATGCCTTGCTGGTACTTAGGTCAGGGTTGCATGTGCTTGGTAGATTCGATGCCTGGGGTTGGCTTCCCTGCTATGCCAGATTACCTGTTCCATGGTGGGGGGGGGCAGGCACCAGAGTGCCACATGAGCTGTTTTCCAGAGTTACAGTCATTCTGTTGGGCCATAGCTGGGATTGTGGCACTGCAGCCACGTGTCTCAGCATGGTGAAATGGTGGTACCTCAGGGATGGAGAGACACATTGGCTAACGGCCCTCAGAGCAGGACACACTCTGGCAGTGGCTCCAGTTTCAAGAGGGCATTGTGGTGTAGCAGCTTGGGTCACGGGGATGAGGGGGTATGTAATGTGGGCTCCTACTCTGGAGCAATACAGATCCATGTGAACTTCAGGCCGCTGCCCTGAAGTCTTTAGGCTCATAGCCTCTGAGGACTGTGGGATTCTCCGGTAGAAAGGACTGAAGTTGTCTGTGGTTGTGATGTAGGTTTCTGGGGGTCTTCTGCTTACTTTTTCCCTGCAAGAAAACATTCCTACTGGCTACAAGCCAATCCTGGTAGGAGAGATGCCGTGGCAGAGGCAGGGTGCTTCAGTCCCTTCCCTATGCTGTCTTGTGAGTGTCTGTGCCCCACAGAAATTCAGCCACTCCCTTGTTGTACTCTAGCACTCTCCTTCAGACACTCTACTTGAAATGCAGTTGCTTGTTTATTGTTTTGGTCTTGTTTTTGTGGAAGGGATGAGCAGCAGGCACCTCTAGGCAGCCATCTTGCTGACATCACTTCTTCAATCTTTTACGTTTTATGCTAACACTTGTAATGTCTCCTTTTTCATTTCTGATTTTACTCATTTGAGTCTTCTCTCTTTTTTCATAGTTAATCTAACTAAAAGTTTGCTTATTTGGTTGATCTATTCAAAAACCCAACATTTTGTTTCATTGCATTTTTATTATTTTTCTGGTCTATTTCATTTATTTTTGCTCTGATCTTTATTCTTTCTATTCTTCTAATAATTTTGGGCTTAGATTTTTTTTTTCCTAATTCCTTGATGAGCAACGTTAGGTTATTCACTTGAAATCTTTTATTGCTTTTGATGTAGGTGTTTATTGCTATAAACTTATGTCTTATAACTGCTTTTGTTGCATGCCGTAAGTTTTGGTATCTTGTGTTTTTATTTTCATTTGTGCCAAGATTTTTTTTTAATCTCCCTTTTAATTGCTTAAATGACTCTTTGGTTAGTCAGGGGCATTATGTTTAATTCCATGGGTTTGAATTTTCCAAAGTTCCTCCTGGTATTAATTTCTAGTTTTATACCATTGCAGTCAGAAAAGATACTTGATATGATTTCAGTCGTCTTAAATTTGTTCAGATTGTTTTGTGGCCTAACATATGATATAGCCTGGAAAATGTTTTATGTGCCATTGAGAAGAGTGTGTATTCTGCAGCTATTGGATGGAATGTTCTGTATATGGGTATTAGGTCCATTTGGTCTAGATGCATTTTAATTCCTAAGTTTTCTTGTTGATTTTCTGTCAGGATGATTTGACCATTGATGAATGTGGGTTGTATTAATACATCATAGTGTATCTCAGATTTATTAATATTTGCTTTAAATATTTACGTGTTTTGATGATGGGTGCATATACATTCACAGTTGTATCCTCTTGTTAGACTGACACCTTTATCATTATACAATGAACTTCTTTTACTCATTTCACAGTATTTGGCTTACTTAAAGCCCATTTTATCTGATATAAGTATAGCTATTCCTGCTATTTTTTGGTTTCCCTTTATGTGGAATATATTTTTCCATTCTTTCATTTTCAGTCTTTGTGTCCTTACGGATGAGGTCAGTCTTTTGAACGCAGCATATAATTGAGCATTGTTTTTAATTCATTCATCCACTCTATGTCTTTTGATTGGAGAATTTAAGCCATTTACATTCAAAGTAATTATTGATAGATAAGGACTTACTACTGCCATTTTGTTAATTGTTTTTTAGTTACTTTGTATATCCTTTGTTCCTTTCTTTCTCTCTTATTATCTTCCTTTTTGGTTCTGTGATTTTCTCCAATGGTATGTTTTGATTCCTTTCTGTGTCTTTTTCTTTTTGTGCACATCATAGATTTTGCTTTGTGATTACCACAAGGCTTATAAAAAAAATCTTACAGTTATAACAGGTTGTTTTAAGCTGCTAAGTTAACTTGGGTCACAAAGAAACCCTCTAGATTTTTACCTTACTCCATCTTGAAATTTTGAATTTTTAATGTCAGAATTTCCATCTTTTCATATTTCATATCACTTCACAAGTTATTATAATTATTATTTTTTATAGTTTTGACTTTTAACCTTTATCACATAGATATAAGTGATTTACACACCACCATGACATTTTCATAGCATTCTGCATTTGCTTTTGCCAGTGAGTTTTATACTTTTAGATGTTTTCATATAGCTCATTAGCATCCTTTTATTTCAGCTTGAAGAATTCCTTTTAGCATTTTTTGTAGGACAGGTCTGGTGTTAATAAACTTCCTCAGATTTTGTTTGTCTGGTAAAGTTTTTATCTCTCTTTTATATCTGAGGATCAGCTTTGCTGGGTACACTTCTTGGTTGGCAGATGTTTTGCTTCAGTACTTTGAATGTTGAACATGTCATCCACTCTCTTCTGGTCTGTAAAGTTTTTGCTGGGAAGTCTGCTTCTATATGTTTTGGAACTCCTTTATATATTATTTTCTTCTTATCTCTTGCTATTTTCAAGATCCTCTCTTTATTATTGATTTTTGATAGTTTGATTATCATATATCTTGGGGAGTTTTACTTGAATTAAAGCTGCTTAGAGAGCTTTGACCTTCCTGTATCTGGATATTTATATCTTTATCATTTTCTTCTTTGTCCTTAAATCCAGTGACTCAAATATTTGCTCTTTTAATGCAGTACCATAAATTTTGGAAGCTCTTTTTATTCATTTTCTCTTTTTTCTTCTGACTGTATATTTACAAATAAATTATCTTCTTCTTCACAATTTCTCTCTTCTTTTTGAACAATTCTTCTGTTGACCCTTTCTACTGAATATTTTATTTCATTCATAGTATTTTTCAGCTCTAAGATTTTTGTTTGCTTTTTAAAAATTATTATTTCAGTCTCTCTGTTAAATTTCTTATTCTGGTCATCTATTGTTTTACTCATTTTATTGAATTATTTACTTGTATTTTTTGATGTTCATTGAGATACCTTAAAACAGTTATTTTGAATTCTTTGTCAGGCTGTTCATATATTTTCTTTTCTTTAGGATCAGTCACTGGCATGTTATGTGCACTTAGTGAGTTCATGTGTTCCTGATTATTCTTGACCCTTGTGATTATGCAGCAATGTCTGCATGTTTGAAGATGTGTGTCCTAATTTCAGTCTTCCTTAACTGACTTTGTCTGGGAATGTCTTTTAACAGTAACCCCTTTCTGAGATTCTGGGCAGGCTGTCTGGTATATTCCCTAAACCCAGGACTGCTGTGGCTACTGCAGGACTGGGGGACATCATAAGCTTGGGACGACCATGTACAGTGCAGTGCCAGTTTGGAATCCTGCGTTGCATAGGCTGACACAGTGCTGGGACATGTCTGAAGCCGATGGCCATTGAGACCTGCCTGCTAGTGAAGGTTGTCTGGGGCCCAGGACCACTGTGGTCAGCTGGCCCTGATATGAACTGGAGATTGAGTTTGCCTCACAGAGGCTTTAAGTTCCTGCCTGGTTCTGGGGTTCAGTTCACAGGTATTGACGTGGAGTCAGGGGATGTGGGGGTCCACCCAGTGCTGGCTTTTACTGGGTGGGCCTGGTTTTACGGTCAAAGGGAAAGTACTATGCATACGTCCTTCTCTCTCCCCCAGTCAGATGGTATCTCTCTGCCTGGCGTTGGGAGAGGGGTGACATAGGTAATGTAAAACAGTCCCTTCTACCCTCTTCATTGTATCTTTTTTTATTATTGTGCTATAACCAGTACTGTATCTCTCACCTGGTTTCCTTAGCTCTTGTAAAGTTATTTTTGTGCATGGATATTTGTTCAACATCATGTTTCTCTGTCAGAACAATTGCTGCATAATCCTACTTGCCTTCTTGATCCACCATTTTCTGGGTCTATTATATTTAAGTGATAAGCATTTCCTCCTTCCTTTTTTTTCTTTAGTCCTGCCATGGATCTATTCTTATTTTAATAAAATGCATTGTTTTTATTGAAATTTAAAATCTTTTGATCATTGAAATAAAATTGGTACATATGTGCAATTAAATAGAAAAGTATTGGAATAGCATATTTTATATATATAGATGTAAGTATTTCAATATTTGATATTACTGTATCAGCTTTTCTTTCCTATTTTTCTGTGTAGGAAATTATTGTTTTTCTAAACAGAATAGAATACTTTCTTTTCTGATTAAGAGGATATCAGCAAAATTTTTAGATTTTATGAAATATTTTTCTGAAAACTTTCCTGTCATCAAAAGATTTTGACATAATTTATTAAAGCAATCATTACTATTAAACATGTAAATACTTTTATTTCTATTATAAAGAATTATATTTTTAAGATTCTCATACAAAATTTTTGTTTATCTAGAGATTATTTTTATAGGATACTTTTCAAGGAAAGAAGTTACTTGGTCAAATAGTTTAAATTTGGGAGGTGATTAATAAATATTGCCAAATGTTCTCAAAAATGGATTACTAATTTCCATTTCCATATATAATTAGATAATTAGTAAATGTTTAATTGTTTTCTTCATCTTAAACTTATTAATTATTATCATCTTTATTTGATTCCTAAAAAAAATAAACTTTCTTTTAATTTGTTCCCTCATTTAACTACAAAGTCCTGCTAGCCCACGTGTAGTGGTATGGAGAGCTAGCTTTTATCATAGCTATGACCAAGGACTTTTTCATCACTTGTGTGCTCTTTTGTGTCTGCATGAGTCAGTCTTCACAAAGGCTCCCTCCACAGAGCAGGAACAGTAATTGTAGCATGATCCACAGTCACCTTCTGCTAGTTCAGCCAGGCCAGTGGAAAAAAAGCTGTTTCCCTGATGAGTTAAGTCAAACTGGATGAATTCTCATTGCCACTTGGCCATTTGTATTTTTATGTTTGGATCTAATTTCTCATATCTTTTGCTCTTATTCTATTATTTTGGTTGCATTATTAATAATTTAACACAAATATTCAAATATTTAGACAATAACCCTTGTATACATGTGAACAATGTTTCATATATTGTCATTTACCTTTAATTTCCTTTATACATGGTTCTTTTAGACATAGGTGTTCTTTATATTGTGTGTATCATGGTAGTAAACATACATATTTTCAAGTTGTTGTAGTAATAAATTTAAACCATATTTTCCAAATTTAATTGATATGTTATTGTATATGTGTTTATTTGTGTGTGTGTACACACACATACATGCTACATGCATGCATGTGTACACATGAAGACATAAGTTTCATATTGTTGGGTGCAAAAAAACAGGCCAGATTTGAATTGCATTACACTTGTAGCTTCATTTGAAAAGAGTTGGCATCTATCTGATATTTAATCTTCCTAAGCAGAACGATAAAATTTCTGACATTTATTTAAGAATTCTTTTATTATCCCTAATAAAAATTTGCTGTTTTCATTCTGTATGTTTTAATATTTCTTTTAAATGTATTCATAGGAATTTTAATGTTATTGTGTATAATTAAAATTTTCCCGTGAAAATTGTTTATACACTATAGTTTTTATGCTGGGAGCTATATCTATTAGCTGCTTTAAATCTATTTTAAAACTATGCATATTACTCAACTTTTGTGTTGGTTTTTTAGTTTTACAGTTGATATTCTCAGCTTTTCATAAGAGAAACTTTTAAAATTTGCATAGAATTATTATCTAATTTCTTTTTACCAATAGTTATAGTGATTGCCTCTTTTTCTTCTCCTGTTATATTAGCCACAATTCCCAAAACTATATTCGGTAATGGTGGTGAGACAAAAATTTTGTCTTATTCCTGATTTAAAAATTACTTGTAGTCTAATTTACTTGAAGTTTTTTTAATCAGTAGTGCATGATAAATTTTATTAAATTCATTTTCACATCCATGAAGATCTTATTTGTTTCTTGTTGTATCTTTTGAATACAAGTTTTGCATCCTATTTATAGAGTAAGCCATTGTAGTATGATTATCATGATCCATATCTGATATAGTCATTTAATTTTTGTATTTGATTGGAACTCATTTAAAATGATTGCATCAATATTTACAGGCAACATTTTTCTAAAGCAGTTTTTCCTAACATTTTTAAACCTTTGACCCATTTGTTCAAATTAAATGTTATTGGGAAATTTGGTAGGTTAAAGTTCTTAGAAATGTTATCAACGAAAGACAGTAGTGTAAAGGGTGATGTTTCTCTCATTTTCTCTTTCTATTCACTGTGCATGTTCTGAAGAGACATTTGTGCTTGTGTATGTTTACTAAACATTATTTGACTTTTATATTGTTCTAATTATTGACTTGATTGCTTAAATTTGAGTATATATCCTTTCTAATTTAAGGATGAAAGTACAGTAAGTCCTCTCTTGACATAGTTGATAGGTTCTTGAAAACTATGACATGAGCAAAATGATGTATAATGAAACCAATTACTTTCTCATCAATATTATAACAAGGCTTTGAAGCAAATGATGTTATTCAAGGACTTGCTGTACATTGTTTCACTTAAAGTTGCTGTTTACAAGAGCCTATCGATAACATTAAGTGAGGACTTACTATATTTTAAACTGAGAATTTTTGTTTAAATTTAGTTTTGGATTCATTCTAGAAATGTTTACATGTAATTATTTTTAGACATTGTACAATTACAATTTTGGTGTTTTATCAGGAATATCATTTAAAAGAGTTAAAATATTTTAGGTTGTTGAGTTCTTTCTGTTGATATCTTGAATAATAATTTTAATGTTAATGCATTCTAATTATAAAAAATACCTGTGTATTTTCTGCTATTTCAAATTATTCAAATAATACAGATTCTGTGATTTTTTACTTATGCAGAGGGAAGGAGAAGGTGGTAAAATTTTCTACTACCATAGAATTTATGTGAACTGCTTGTTATATTTCTAAGGTTATTATGTGTTAGCTGTTTTCTTTTGTTATATCGATTCTTTACTCAGTTTGTGGAAGTTTATGATGTTATATCTGCATCGTAGATTATAATATTTATTAAAATAATTTACAACTGTGCCTTTTAATGAGTCTTGCCTTTATTTTTTTCCTGACATTATTTGAGTGACCCATTTTTCCTTTTGTTATATTTGCATAGTATACATTTTTTATTATTTTCTATTTAATCTTTCCTAGTCACTTTGTTCTGAGTCTCTAATAGACAATAATATGTGGATTTGTTTTAACTAATCTGTGAGGCTTTTTCTTTCAATGCTGAGTTTATTCTTTTTATGCATTTTGTAAAAACAAATGTATTTTTCTCACATTTATCATCACATATTTAGATGAATATGTTTTGGTATAGTTACATGTACTTTGCTTTGATTAAGTTTCTCAGAAACACATCCTATTTTTTGGTCTGCTAGTAATATAATAATATTTACTAAATACATTTTTGATCCAATATATCTTCTATTAATAATGTTAAGTCAAGAAAATATCTTTTGAGTCTCTACTGTATACATCTAAATATTAAGTATGCTATTTCTTCTTTCTACATACTCATGTCCCATTTTCTGATTTTACTAATATAATATGGATTTCAGACCTTTAACATCACTATTTTTGTTTTTATTATGGAATTTTATTGTTGTTTGCAAGAGTTATTTATTAAGTTTTCAACATGTTTAAAAACTACTTACAGTTTATTGTCAGTGGTTGAAAAAATTCTCTCCACTCTTGTTATAAGGCACGACTACCCAATTTTGTCTCATTTGGCTCAGATTTGTATCATCTGGATCATAATCACAGGTAAACATACAATCGCAGAGTTAAGATGGATTACATTCTTTTTAAATCTTTATTAGAAAAAATTCATACAAAAATATCTATATCAGTTGGTTTTTATTTCACATAAATCACTTCAAAACTTAGTGACTTAACAATTTATTTATCTGTTGAATTTTACTGGGCACTCTTTTTAGTCTGAGCCCTGCTCAGGTGATCTAGGCTTGTCTTTCTCAGCTGGCTAGTCCTGGATGATCTTACTCACATGTCTTCCAGTTGGTTGGCAGCAGGTTGTGGCCACAGGGGTGACTGGGACCACTTATTTCTTATATCCTGCAAGGTAGCCTGTACTTCTTACAGGGCAGCAGAATGCCATGAACAGCAAGAAAGGATAAGCTGCAAAGCACAATCTCTTTTCAAGTACTTATATCTCATTTGCTGATGTCCCATTGGAAAGCAAATCACAGGACAGAACACAGAGCCAGATTCAGAGTACTTTCAAAGTTCCATAACAAGGGTACTGGATACAGAGATGAGAATCATTGCTGATGTTTTCTAATTAATCTGTGCAAAATCTTATAGGTTATGTTAATTTCTTTCATTTTACAGAATTTTTATGAACCAAAATGCATTTATCCTTTCTTTCTTCTTTTTTTCTTTCCTTCTTTAGTTTCTGTTAATTTACTTTTGAATTTCTCTATATACCCCATCTTATATATATTTATAATTAGGGTGGTGTAAACTTGGTGAATTTCCTTGCTGTTTAGCTAGCTGCTGTTTCAGTACTCTCCTCAGATCTTAAGCTGCAGGGCATGTTATAATTTTACATTTCCTATACAGCAATTTTACAAAGTGATTCTAATAGCAAGGGGACCATAGCTCTGGGCGATTCCAGCAGAGGAATTTCATTTCTGCATAGTTTACTCTCTGTGTTGATGAGGTGGTTTCCTTGGGAGCAGGGTTCTGCATTTAGCTTTATGATTGACCTGGCTTTCTTGCCAGCTATACTTGTGTCTGTGTCATAGCTAAACCCAGTCTCCTTTATAGTGCATCAGGGAAAACTCCAATTACTTTGTCAGTCACTGCATAATTCTGAGTCTTCTCTAATCAGCCGTTTTTGAGGCTATGCAGGGAGAATAATTCTAACTGTTGTATTCTCTGTCTGGCCTATAGTCTATCCATGCCTTGAGGCATATATGCTATAAATTAGGAAAATTAGTGTGATCTTGCCAGAATATCCTATGTTTCCCTGGATGACACATTGTTTTCATAGAAATTGTAGTTACAAGTTGATCCTCCATGTGTGCCTCCACTCTCGTCCTATGTGTACCGTGTCAGTAAATATAGGAAAACCTCCTTGGATCAGGTTCTCTTGTATTTTCTCTCTAGGTGATCTCATCCACACCCATAGCTTTATCACCTACAGTCAAGTCAATCATAAATGATTATCTCTAAGCAATACCTTTCCTATTATTGAAGACCTGGCAACTTGGAATTTCCTTCTACATGTCTTAAAACCAACAGTATCTGACTATGTCTAGAACTATATTTGTTGTCTCCCTTCTATTTATAGTCTTTTTCTCATGTTTATATAACATGGAATTGAAAGTCTAAGCTACTAGCTTCCTTCCTTTGAATGTCTTTTTTTTCACAAACCAAAAACCTAGAAGTTAATTCCATCCTTAACACTTGTCTCTCTTCCTTGATGTAACCCATTGCAATATTGTTGATCTTTATATTCTAAATATTTTAAAAATATCTCCAGCTTTCTTCATGTCCATCTCCCTAATCCAAATATCTATTCTCTCATCCCTATGCTATTTCAATAGTTTCCTAACTGCTTTACTCAAATTTAATTTGTCCTAAATCTTACATTAAATTATTTCAGTATGATTTGGGAAGAGCTATTAATAACTTTTGCTTAAGTGCTTCTAATGTTTAACAAAGTGTGTAGTATGCTTTCCTAAGGACTCCAGTTTCCTCGTCTCCTCAGCTTTAATTCTATTCTTGTTCTAACCCATAGTCCACATATTGCTTTGATTTTTAGTGTGGATTTCACTAAAAATCAATACTATTTTTAGTCTCCCTGCTCAAAACACTCCAGTGCTCCCCAATCATTCTGAGTAAAACATTGAATTTCCCACCATCAACTACAGGCATGTGCACATTGGCTCCTTATTCTCTCTCAGAACACATCTCCTGTTGGTACTCTCTTGTTTCCTCTGCTCTAACCACACTATTCCCTTTGCTATTCCTTGAACACATCAGGTATGCTCTTGCCTCAAAGCCTTTTCACACACTCTTCCCTCTGCCTAGAATGCCCTCCCCCAAGATATTCACATGGACTCTCCCTCACTGTCTTCAGGCTTTACTCAGCTACCGCCTGTTCAATGAACACTTCACTAACCAACTCTCAAAAACTAGAAAAACCCAACCCCCTAATTCCCCTCTTCCTTCTCCTCTTCTTTTTTCTTCTTATAATTTTCTCACATATTTCACTAGGAAGGCAAGGATCTTTGCACTTTGCTTACTGTTATATCACCTAAACTGTGCCTGGAACATAGTCATGGCTCAGAAAATATTTCTTTGATCTCACCTTAGTAGAATGAAAGAATGGTAGAGTGTATATAAATAAATGGTAAAGAATCTGGAGCTGAACAGAATTAAGTTTAAATTCCAAGTCCATTACTTTGTAACTTCAAAATTTTAGGCAAATTATGACCTCTCTAAGCTTTAATTTCCTCTGGAAAATTATTATAAAACCTTTTATTAGGATCATTGCAATGCTTAAGTCATGTTATCCTATACTGTTCTTACCATAGCTGTAGGATTTAGCAAGTGTTCAAAACTGTTGGCAATTTTAATTTGCCTATGGACTTAATATGAATATGTTTAGATTGATTTTTTGTCTATTATTAATGTCTTTTGTTAAGGTTACTAAATTAAGAAGTGTGATGATTATCTAAATATATCAGTTTTGAAAACTATAAATGCCAAATAATATTTCTTTAATTCTGAAATCTTTGGAGTTTTTCTATGGATACATTTTAAAACAGCAATATCTTATATTTCATTAAAGATTTTAGCCTGTAAAATATCACAGAGGTATGACTTTCTTCATAAAATCCTGGCAAGTTTTCTTAGAGTCAAACTTTACCTTCTTTGAGCTCACTTTAATAGAATCTCATCATATAAACGTCCTGTCCTCTTGCACAGAATACTATGTTTCTTTAATTACCAGTTATAAAAATACTATAATTTTTCAATTGTTCACTTTATTTCAAACATAAGATTAAAATGAATCTTATTTGAAAAATATCTGACAAATTCTTGTACATAATTTATGAACTTAAAAGTTGCTATGTACAGATATAGAGGTTAAGAAAGGAAAATTTGTGGTTAGTTTGTTCTGATATAAACAACAGTTACATAATAAGTAATATTTAGATTCTACACGGAGGCAAATATATTTTTATGATATAAAAAAGTCATTTGCACACTTACTTACATTCACAAAAAGAACCTCATGTAAAAAAATTTAAATTTTTCCATTATGTGAAAAATTATACCATTCTATTATTATCATAACAACAAATCTGCAAGTTCTGTGAAATATATATCACTTTTAAGTGACAGATTTTACTTAGCTAATTTTACTTTAATAAAACCGATTTGTTCTGACTAATGAGCATTAATGTAAAAAAAAGTAAAATCAATGTACAATGTCAGATATTAAAACAATATTAAAAGAGGTATTGTTCTAGACTATAATAGGTTACATTTTATCGTTTTGATCTTTAAAATAAAATCTCAAAAATGGGTTATGGTTTTCATTCTTGGCTTTGGGCAAGCCTACACACAGAAATGACCTCTTTGACTCTATTTCCTGCACCACTAGTAGAAGTTTCAGGATGTCTTGTTTAGGGGGTGTTTTGATATCTTTTCTTTATACATATATTTTTTTCTGGTAAACTAGAATTTCTCAACAGTTTTTCATATTTTCTGTGTCTTCCGTATATTCAACTTCCTTTTATTTTCTTTGTTCTTTTTTATTTATTTTTTTTTTCAGAGGCAAGTTCTCACTTTGCAACCTCAAGCTGGAGTGCAGTGGTGTGATTATAGCTCATTGTAACTTCAAATTCCTGGGCTCAGATGATCCTCCTACTTCAGTTTCCTGAGTAGGTGGGACCACATGCACACACCACCATACCCAGCTAATTAAAAAAACATTTTTTTGTAGAGACAGGGTTTTGCTATATTGCCCAAGTTGGTCCTAATTCCTGGCCTCTAGTGATCCTCCTGCCTCAGACTCCCAAAGTTCTGGGATTACAGGCATAAGCCATGGCGTCCAGCTTATTTTTTTCTTTACCAACAAAAATAAAAGAGGAAAATAGTTTCTGCCCTCTTTTATGTGTGTGTATGTGTGTGTGTGTATATGTGTGTGTATTTCTGAATTGGCATTTTATCCTTTAGTTAGAAACTGTTACATTCAGTTCAATTCAAGATCTTCAGCACCTTGGTTCTGGTGCAAGAAATTAAGTGTGGGGAATACAAAATATGAAACATAAAATGATTTCCAAGTGGAGAAAACCACATAAATAAAGACACTGATGTCAGAAATTTTAGACACATTAGGGCATCCTTAACTGACCTGCATTATACATATTGAAGGAAAAAAGATGAGCATAAAATTAAATGTTAGGACTATACTTTGAAGAGCCCCAAATGCCAGGTTAAAGTTTATAGCAAACAAAATAAAATGTTTTCCAGAAGCAAGGATAGGACAAAGTATGCATAGGTTATGTAAAATATTCTAAAGAGTATGAATATGACATTGCAAAAATGGATGGGTGCATTCTCAGTGTATGAAGGGAAAAATAGCATAGCAGTGCGTGGATAAAGAGTCAGGTTTCTCTCTCTTCTCTCTCTCTCTCGCACACACACATTAACACACACAAATTAACACACTGTAAGTTTTTTAATACACCTGTGTTTAAGTATAGATAGGAGACTACACTATTATGGCTGGTTCATTGATCTGAAAAAGAAATTGACTGGAGCTCCACTGTTTTACTACAATAATGTTAGTAACAAACAACCCCCAAATCTCATTGGCTAACAGTGAAAACAATTTTTTTCTTACTCATGGGTTGACTAGCAGCAGGGATAACAATTAGGCTCAGAAGCACCCCAAATGTCTCTTCGTTTTCCTAGACCAGTGACTTCCCAGAACATACATTCTCACAGCAGATGGCAGAACCATCAGGCGCAAGTGGTATTGTGATGCCTATTAAGTGTTCAGCTTGGTACCTACAGTTTGTTTCTTCTACCCACATTCCATTGGTTAAAGCAAATCATATGTGTGACCAACAGTAATGGGGTTGGAATTATATTAGATTCCCAGTTAATCATGGTAGCTAGTGATGAGAAAGGGTGGTAGAACTGTACAAAATTATTTAATCTTTCACAGTCTGTTGGAGGGCCAATTTTTAAATGGTGAAGCATATTCTACATTATTGAATTTACAAGTTAACATTTGCCTAAAAGCCACAAACTAAGTAAAATTATTAAGCCCTTCTCCAGCAAACACTTGATCCTAATTTTCTATCTTTCCAGTTTCTGCCACAGTAATTTATGCACACTCTTGCAATGAAAAAACAAAAACCTTCAAATGTGATTTGAATGAAGCACATTTTCTTTTAGTCTGATATAAAAGCCTTAGACTTAAGAAACAAATCTCTAGTTCTTAAATTTCAGGAGTTATTATTATTTTGTTAAATTAGGAGGGCATCTGAAAATACAATATGTAAGTGGTCATTTATTCCACATGCCTGTATACCAACCCTGATACCATACTTTATATCCAAGGTTTCTAAATGATGGTAATAAAACAAAAGGGATTTTCTTCAATATCTTTAAAAATATATTGAGGTTATCATGGCTATGTTTAATATATGTATGCTTCCTCACTTTATTTTCAAGTGATTTATTAAAACTTTAAAAATCTTGGGATTCCAGAGAAAGATGTTCTCAACAATATAAGAACCATTGTTCTTGACCCGTTTTTATTCTTGATATATGTATAGAACCATTCTTAATAAACAACTTAGCATGTATCATGGTTTCTATACAAAAAGATATTGTCTTTTTCAATACATGTGTATTAAAAATCATGGTAATTTTTTTCTTTTAGATTAATTCTACTTTGAACCTTTAATAATATATTTTTAAAGCTAAGCAAATTCAGAATTAAAGAAAGCTACTAGCATATTCCAAATGTAAATTATAACGTAACTGAATGCATGGATCATCAGGCTCTTGTATCAAAAAAATGTCATGTGGTATAAAAAAATAGACTGAAATTTCTTAGGGTCAACTTAAAGGTAAATTTAATAAATTTAACAATAGTCAACTTAAAGGTCTCTGTGGTCTTCTAATAAATCAAAACAGAATTTAAAATTACATTCTGTAGAAATGTATATACAACATAGGTTAACACATTGTGATGGTTGATTTTATTGCATTAATTTGGCTACAGGGGCCCAGATTAAATATTATTTCTGGGTATATCTGCGAGGGCATTTTTGGATGAGATTAACATTTGAATCAGTACACTGAGTAAAGCAGATGGCCCTCTCCATTGTGGGTGGACATCATCCAATCCTTTGAGGGCCTGAATAGAACAAAAGGTAGAGGAAGGAGGACAGAGAAGTTCCCAATTTTTTTCTGTCTCAGTATTTGAGCTGAGACATCTTATCAACTTCTCTGGCCCTTGGACTGGGTTTAATGTCATTGGCTCCCCAGGGTGTCAGGCCTTCACACTCAGCCTGAATTACGCCACCAGCTTTCCTAGATCGCCAGCTTGCAGATAGCAGAGTGTGGGTCTTCTCAACCTCCACAATTCCTCATAATAAATTATATATGTATATATATACACACACACATATATACATAAATTGAGATTATATATATAATTGAATTATGTATAATTCAATTTGTGTATTTATATATGTGTACGTGCGTGCGTGTGTGTATATCCTACTACTGGTTCTGTTTTGGTTCTGTTTCTCTGGAGATCCCTGACTAATACACATATTCATTATTATAATAAATTTTATAATCATTTTGAGCACAGCTCAGTAAAATTAAAGAAAAAATTTACAATGATATGATAATTTTTATCACTTTAATTTTTCAGAGCAGTTTTAGGTTGACAGCAAAATTGAGAGGAAGGTACAGAGATTTTCCATATATCCCCTGCCCCCACACATGCATAACTTCTTCCATTATCAACATCCCCCACCAGAGCCACCAGAGTTGTATATTTGTTACAATTGATGAACCTATACTGATGCATCATAATAACTTAAAGTCCATGGTTTACATAATAGCTCACTCTTGCTGTTGTACATTCTATGGATTTGAACAAATGCAAAATGACGTGTATAGTCACTATAGTATCATAGAGTATTTTCACTACCTTAAAGTTCCTCTGTGCTCTGCATATTCATTCTTTCCTTCCACCCAACCCCTGACAACACCTGATATTTTTACTTTCTCTATAGTCTTTGCTTTTATTATTCCAACTATGTCATATAGTTAAAATAATACAGTATTTAGGCTTTTTAGATTGGATTCTTCACTTAGTAATATTCATTTAAGATTCCTCCATGTCTTTTCATGGCTTTGCTACCTCATTTCTTTTTAATGCAGAATAATATTACATTGCCTGAATATACCATGGTTTATTTATCTGTAATAATTTTTAAAAGATAAGTGTCATGTTTCATTATGGCTGAATATATAAATAACTAGTCTCTTCTTGAACATATATGTGATATTTGGAAGTTAAAGTTTAGTAAATATATGCATACTAGATGTAAATAACTACTACTATATAAATGTGGGTATTTAAATAAACCACCAAATAAATCAATATTATATAAATAAAAATTCCCTCTTTATATTACATATAAACAGTAATAGAAACTAATAAATAAAACTCTTGCCTAGTCATATCAACTAAGGTAAAAGAGAATAGAGTCATTAAAAAAGGCAATAAAACAGTCTATAATTTGATACTAGCATATGTAGAAGATATCTAAATGCAAATGAAAATAACAAATAGTCAATATTAAGATAAAAAAGGTAACAATTTCTTTTGGTAAACTCCAGAAATCTTGACTTTCTAATAGCTACTCCTAAATCAGTGAAAACAAAATCAACTTTCAATATTTATTTATAAGGTTTAACAATATGTTAGCTTAAATGATAAGACTACAAATTCTCAAATTGGCACTAAAATTAGTGACCACAGGGAGCCTACCATCTACTATTTTACAGTCTCATCTGGGTTTGCCTGGAAATTACCTACAAAGGAAAAGGTGAGCAAATATGAAATGCAGTCATGCACCTATGACATAACAACGTTTTGGTACACAATGAAGCACATATAACACTATGGTTCCATGGATTATAATACTGTATCTTTACTGTACCTTTTCTATGTTTAAATATGTTAGATACACAAATATTTACCATTGTGTTACAATTGGCCACAGTATTCAGTACAGTAGCAAGCTATACAGGTTTGTAGCTTAGGAGCAATAGGCTAGAGTCTAGGTGTGTAGTAGGCTATAGCAGTAGGTTTGTGTAAGTACATTCTATGATGTTTGCACAACAATGGAATTGCCTAACTACACATTTCTCAAAACATATCCGTCATTAGGTGATGTATGACTGTAATGGTTCAAAAAACTCTTTAAGACAATTTTCTCCCAAAAATTTGCATGGTAAATTCTTTGCAAAAAAATTTACTCATTCTTAAGTTATACAACATGAGGAATTCTGTTGCAATGAGAGAACAGATATCTTAATAAATGTAATAAAGACAAAAGAAAAGTAGAAATTGATATTAATCATCATTATGCATCATTATGCATACTGTTTACTTATTTTTACTTGTATTTCTTAGAGGATCATATTATAGTAGAAATATTTTCTATAAAATTACCTCAAATTTAACAGTGAAACACCTAATCTTAGTAATTCATAAAACTCATTTTACTTATTTGTGGTATTACTATAGGTTGCTTAGTTTCAGAAGAAAAGTAATTTTTAAAAATTTATTTTCCAAGTAGATGTTTAAGTTAATAAATATTTTTGTTGTTTTGCTTGTACAAAGCAATAGCCAAATAATTAAAGGAACTATGTACATTGGTTAGGAAATTTATACTAATTTGTTTAAGAAATAATAAATATGAATAATAACATTTATTTTTAAGTAAATAAAACCAAGAGTTTAAAATATGAATGACTGTGGCTAACACTTATGCTATTTAATAATAGACAGTAGGAGTCAATTAAACACTCCTGTTAGGTATATTTTTATTTTTATTGCATAATGTACATTTTACTTACCACTACCCATTTTTGTAATATGCTTTTTAAAGCTTTAAAGCAGCATTACCTTTCCTTCTAGTTTTATTTACTTTTATGTGCTATCTAAAAGGAATTTATATTTTATTAGAACTAAAAAGAAAACGTGTTGGATAATCCCGAAACCTGTCAAATTCAGCTTATATATTCTTAAATAGTGTGATTAAAAATGTTGAGAGGTTTAAATTAAAATGTCAGAAAGCAAAATTGAATCTCTAAATTGAAGTATTCTATTTCAAAAATCAAGGTTGTCTCTGTATTTAAAAAAAATCAATTCGACAAATATTTATCATGCCTCTGCTATGTACCAGATCCTTGAGGAGTTCACTGTGAAGGTAAAGATATTTTTACCTTACTATATTTGCAATTGGTTTCTTAAATGTTAGCAGTTTACCTTCAATATGCAGTGATTAATTGCTGCTCATTGGTACCTGAAATTCCTACTGATAAGTGTCTTGCATTTAGTTGGTCCAATGGCCAACTGAAGTGGGTGATCTGGGAAGGATAATATCTTATATCACTTCAAACCAAATTTGTTAAATGTAAGCTAGAAAGAAAAGTCTTAAGGTGCAACATGCAATTCATTTTGCTCCCATTCCTAAGGTTTTAGGAACACACTAGAGGTAGAGAGAAGGCAAGTGGTCCTGGTCTTATCTCCTTGTGAACATACTAAAAACTGGCCTTCTGGCAAACAAACTAATGGTATATACCAGCAAGAAGATCTTTATATAAATACTGAATATGTGCTCCCATAAACATAATGAATGTTACATGCTCTTGATCTAAGATTGTTTACAATATATGAACCTGGAATCTATGGATTAATGGGGCATGGCTCTTTCGAAAATGTCACAGAATGTATATACCTATATGAATAGAAAATGGAGATTGTTCATGACTGAATTATCTCCTGGCTGTGTATGTATGAAGACCACACACTTCCTGAACTTGAGAACTTAACTTTTATCTTAGTTAAGAGGGTGCATCCAGTGGGGGTAGAAAGGCATGCTGAAAATCCTAGACCTCCTACTTCACCTATGCCTCTTAAAATCTTGTTTACTTGAAATTATTAATAAAGCTTGAAACTGAGTAAAATCCCTGATTTGTGTGAGTCTGATTTGATGATCCAATCCTTTGTGCTAACTCAAATGTTTACCTGTTTGGTGGGATTGGGATGAAATCTATTTTCTAATAATGAAAATGCTTTCTTGTTCACTTGTCCTGGCTAAAGCAGAGAAAACATCATTTTTAAGAAAATTTATAAAATATTTCTGACTTTTCTAGAGTTTTGCTCTGTCTTCAGATTCCTTTGGAAAATTTTAAATTTACATATTATTTTAGAAGTGTAGTAATATCTGAGATTTATGTAATAAGGTCAATCACATTATTTGGTTTAACTAAAATGCACCACATGTGACATTTGCTTTAAAAATGCATTCATGAATTTATATGCTTACTACAAAATTAATCAGGCTGAAATGATTTTTCTCTATGCTCTTGTTTGTTTTCTCATTCTTATTTTAATTTCAATCTACAGACAGTGTCTCTATTGGTGAAAATGTAAATAATTAGCCTGTTTGATGAATACAGTCTCTGGGTTTAAGTGGGCCTCACAGATGAACATACTGGGCAGCTGCCTTCCTTTTATTGGTTCTACAACTTTGGGCTTTTCTACCTGAAGCCCGTTTGTTTAGTATCTATTTATATAATCATTCCAGCATGAGAATGAAAACTTCCATGTATCCTTTTTGCTTGGATCACACACCCACCTTCCAAAATGAGAAACTAATTGTCTAACATCTTTGTAAATTATTATAAATTACCTAGAACATGCAGTGTGGTGTAGAATGAAATGAATCTTCATGGAAAATTGAGTATGTGGAATATATTATAAGACATGCCAGTAACTTAAAAAATAATTGCAACCTACAATTTCAAGAAGTTTTTTTAGATAAATAACAGGACAGGAATCATATTTTTTAAGTCAATTACTGTTTTAATCTACCTACTTCTGAAGAAGAAACAGCTATCTAAATCAAAGATAAAAGATTCAAGTGACAGGAATAAGAGGTGCTTTTGGGCCAGTAGGTCAGATATTGCACCATAGGAGGCTATTTGGTAGAACTCAGATGCTCCATTAACTGCCATGAAAGATAATCAGATAGTTGTTCAAATCCAAATTTGATGATTATACTTTGAAATTATGGGTGACATTTTAAGAAAATGGTACTGGTAAAATTTTTATTGCTCTCAAAGGGTTATCAAATATATTTTGACCTTGCAATCAGTACCCTTAAAGATTATTTTTGAAATTCTTTTTCTTTGAGATGAGCCCAATGGTGGCACTATTTTCACTTAAGTTATAGTTTTGAACTTTATTATCTAAATATTTTTGTTATTCATGTCACAGTAGATTCTGAGTGGTGTTTTTGTAGCAGATTTTAGTTCCACAAATTTATCAAATGTCTACTCTGCTTTAGGCATGTTGCTGAGAGATGGGGATAAAAAGATGAATGTTGCCTGCCCTTATGAAACTTATATTTTGCTGAGAAAGGCAAAACTTTTGAATAAATAATTAAAATTATGATTTCTATATACCTTTCTAGAAATATATAGAAACTATAAAACTGGCACAAAGTACAGTGATTATTTTCATCTATTTCTATCAAGAAAGTAAGGTAAAATATAAAGGGGAAAATGACACCCGATTTGGGTTCCAAGGAGTAGGTGTTTACTAAGCAAAGGGAAAGGATATTTTGGATAGAACTAGAAGTATGTATAAAGCCATGGAGGGAAACTATAATGCTGGGTTGTGATTTTACTTATAGTAAAGTATTATGAAAAGTGAGAATAAAAACTGAGAATATTATATCAAGCCAACAAACTCACAGATATAGTTGGAGAACACACACATGGCTTGTGGAACAGCAATTACTGGGGGGAGGCATGAGATTCGATCAGTGGTACAAGTGTGGATCTTCTGTTACCTATTAAATTTTGAGTTATGGATAGATCAGGACCTGATGCCAGACTCCAGGAGAGGGATCTAACCCTTGGGCTGTGGTCTATTTAAGCTGCATGATTAAGAAATCATCATTCCCTCCCTGACCTGATTAGGAGGTGAGATTCAACAGCACTCTCATAGGCAGAACTTTGGCTCTGTCCCAAATCTCCCAGATCAGGATCCATAGTTAAAGGGACACCCATCTGGGGAAGCACCATGGTGTGGTCAGGAGGCTGGGTTTCAAGCCTTGTAATTGTATCTATACCAACATGCCAGGACCATGTCTTGATCCTACATCTCAGCCTGCCCAGGAGCTCAGCAGTAGTTGGTTTGCATGGAGGTCTGCAAGAGACCAAACTTCAGGCTTACTTCTAATATATGTCATAACACATCCTGGCATAAAATACCCTCTGAATATTTTTATTATTATTTTCTAAGTATACTCAGATGGTTTGTGATGGAGCTGGCATTTGAAATCTGTCTTGCTTGACTTTTCAGCACACATTCTTAAGCATACCCTGATGACCTTAGTATCATTCAGTGTATATTTATTCGTGTTGCACTTTATGTCTAGTCATTTTGGGATGAATAAGGTGATGTTTTCTTTTTTTCCTCCTGTTTTCTGAAGCACTAGAAATGACTATACTAAGAAGCAGAAAAAAAGGATTATTTTTCCTTTATGTTTGCAATACATAAATGGAAGAATCAAACAGCACAATCGCTAAATATGAGTGTTTAATAAAGGCAATATTCAAAATCAAAGGCTATAAACTATGCTGAACATATTTTTGGCACGACTATGTTCTTGGAATTTCTGGGCTAAATTTTGAAGAAAGAATGAAGACTAAAGGTAGTAGGCATTAAGTGGTTATTTCTAAAAATCTCAAAATTTGTAGCTGAGGAATATGTGACAGAGTTCATGTCATGTGGGAGACATTTTCAGTTCAGAACCAACCTGAGTTATTTCCCCATCAAAATTTCAAAGCCGTTACAACTATTTTATCATGGCAATGGAGGAGATTAGAGAGTGCACACAAAATCTGAGTAAGAGCACAGGATAGACTCCATTTCTAGGCTCATGGTGCTACTGTTTGCCCTAACTTCAGTCTTCCTTTGGTTTAAAAATATTCTCTACTTAACTGAAGAAAAAATTACCTAAAACAAAAATCTGATCATGTAATTATTAAAACTAAGGAATTAACATTTGGTAGGTAACTACAATGTGGGTGAAATACAGAGTCTTGCATGATTAACTGAACTTCATCACCTCATTTAGCTGAAATTGTTATGGAAGAGCAAATATAAACAACAGGCAAGCATGAAAACAGAAATACTTGTAAGTAAAATATATTTTGTGTATGTAGAAACTGGATGTTTGGATTGCTTCATAATAAAAAAAAGCAAAACAAATGAATTCAAAGATGACTTAAATATTGTTTAAATCACAAAATCTCTGGCAACTTGTGAGTCTATCTCAGGATATTCTTTCCACTTTTCGCTTTGTATTATATCTCTTCTCTTTCCTCAGGATTTCACACCACAGATTATTACTTCTTACTCTTGTATATTTACCTCCCTTCCCTCTCAACTGGATAATTCTCCTTCAAGTTAAATTCATTTTATTCTTTCTATGAAATAAAATATATAGATGGATAGATATGTACATACACACATACATATGCACATAGATCTTCCACTTGACTACTCATGGTCCTGGAGCTATTGTACTTTTTCTTCTTCCTTTAACAACCAAGCATTCACAGTGTTATTCACAATGTTGTACTCATTCTTAGATCTCATTGGTTCTTCAAACCATTCTTTTCTGGCTTTCACCATAACACTCTTCTGAAAGTAAGAAATCTCATTAACTTTTTCAAGACTTCTGTTACCCAGTAGATATTTTGACTTTCGCCTTTCTTAGCTTCTCCGCAGCATTCAACCCTGTTCAACATTTCCTGTATTTTGAAGTTTTCTATGTCCTTAGGTTTAATAATGCAAACTTTCGGGTTGGGTGCGGTGGCTTATGCCTATACTCCTAGTACTCTGGGAGGCCGAGGTGGGAGGATCGCTTGAGGTCAGGAGTTCCAGACCAGCCTGAGCAAGAGTGAGACCCTGTCTCTACTAAAAATAGGAAAAACAAAAACAAAAAAACTTAGCCGGGCATGGTGGTTTATGCCTGTAGTCCCAGCTACTCAGGAGGCTGAGGCAGGAGGATTGCTTGAGTTCAGGAGTTGGAGGTTGCAGTGAGCTACAATGACACCACTGTACTCTACCCAGGGCGACAGAGCAAGGCTTTTTCTCAAAAAAATAAATAAAATAAAATAATGCAAACTTTCTCTGGCCTTCCATATTATTTGTCTTCTATTTATTATTTACCTGCTATTAAAAGATACTATTCTGCAATTTGTAGTTCTAGCCTATTACTCTTCACCTAACACCTTTATTTACACCTCTCTACAGAAAAATCACAAATCGAATTTTTACCTAGACCAGTCCACTTCCACAGATTGATCCACTAAGATGAAAGTTTCTATATCAGCACTGACCAAAACCATAGGCACTAGCTACATGTAGCTATAGACTGCTTGACATGTGTCTAGTAAGACTGAGGAACTGGAT
Source organism: Daubentonia madagascariensis (assembly GCA_023783475.1). Lineage (NCBI taxonomy): Eukaryota > Metazoa > Chordata > Mammalia > Primates > Daubentoniidae > Daubentonia > Daubentonia madagascariensis. The sequence goes on from JAKFHU010002080.1 coordinate 47,839,627, forward strand.
TTTTAATTTTATTTGAATAACCACATGTGGCTAGTGGCTGCTGATTGGACTGTACACATCTAGGCCTCTCAATAACCTATTTGGCCTCACCTCTTGGATGCCTGAAAACCAACTCTTACTAAATAAACAAGACTGAATTCATCTTCTTCCTGTTCAAGTCCACATTTCTTTTAGATTCTACCACTTGCCTCGTTATGTTAATTGAAAATCCAAGTGTCGTCACAGATACTGCCCTCTTCAATTTTCCTAAAGACTTTCTCTTGTAAATATTTCTCAGATCAGTTCACTTCTCCCATATCTACCAGGAACCACACATTCTAAGCCACCACTTTTTCTGTCTGTTTTGCTGCATCAGTCTCTCTTACTATTCTCTAATCCACATTTAGACACATCAAAAGTAATCTTAATGAAATACAAATGTGCTTGCATTCATTTGCCCCATCCTCATTCCTACGTAACCAATTTAAAACTTTCTGAAATTTACATTTATTTTAAAGTAAAGACAGAACTCCCTAAAATGGTCTATATAACCTTACGTTTCCTGAACCATAATTACCCTGCTGGCCTCTTTTCAAACCACATTTCCCTTTGCTCAATATCTAGGCAATATTAAATATATAATTGTTTTCAATATTTGTAATACCCTTTAACAACTTATAAAGCACTTTTCTACATCTATCTGGCTTTATGCTCCTATTCTCCCAAGCCGCCGGTACTCCAGCCACACAGGTTTTTTTAATTTCCTTGAACATACCATACTGCCTTCAGCTGCAGGGTCCTGGCACCCATTTTCTTCTTTCCCATTGTACTCATCTGTATCTAATCTACCTCCCTTTTTTCCCTTCAATTTCACAAGATGCTAATAAAGTTTAAGCTTCAGAGTCTCTCACTTGCATAGGCTGCTTCCAACTTTCTGTGCCTAATTTGAATTATTTTCCTTAAAGTGGACCTAGAAATTGTATAATATTTGGATCATACTAAACCTGGATTCAATGATGGCCACAAAATGCAATAATTTTACTTCCCAACATTTTAAAAGGCTTTATAATGATTGCCCATTGGGCAAATTCTGATAATGAATTGGGGAGTATTTTAATAATCCAGTCTTTAATTTTATAAATTTTTCTAGAACTTACTCTGTGTAGCAAATTAGGTGAAGAAATTGAGTTTAGGAGAGGTTAAGAAATTTTCCGAAGGTAATCAACTAGTGATTTCCTAACTAGAATCCAATTCTTCTCCTGCGTAGTGGAGCTCTTTCATGCTTTATTCTTCAGAGGAGAAGAAATATTGAAAATATTACTTTAGTACATCATTTTTTTGTTATAAAATGCTTTCACTGAAACTTTTCTATTTCTGCAACCTTTATATTTTAAAACACAAATAACAAAATAAAATTTTAATAAATATAGTGTAATAAGCATTCAATTAGCTGATAAAATATAATACTGTGCATATTTTAATAGTAACGTTTATATATTATTTGAAATAAATAAAAAAATACACTCACTGATGCTTAAAAATGATATGATAATTTTATAGAATATGAATTCAAATGTTAAAAGAAAGATCAAATATATTTCTTCTATTTTGTTTAAAAAATCTTTGCTGGTGTGGATGCAGAGAGAAAGGAACACTCACACACTGTTGGTGGGACTGCAAACTAGTACCACCTCTATGGAAAATAGTATGGAGATTCTTCAAAGAACTAGTAGTAGACCTACTATTTGATCCAGCAATCCCACCACTGGGTATTTACCCAGAGGAAAAAAAGTCATTTTATCAAAAAGACACTTGCACTCGATTGTTTATTGCCGCACAATTCACAATCGCAAAGATGTGGAATCATGAGTGGATTAATAAAATGTGGTAAGTGTATACCATGGAGCTCTACTCAGCCATAAAAAAATGAATTAATTCCTTTTATAACAATCTGGATGGAACTGGAGACCATTCTCCTTAGTGAAGTATCACAAGAATGGAAAAACAAACACCACATGTACTCACTATTAAATTGGAACTAACCGAATAGCACTTGTGTATTGATGGAAGTAAAACTCAACAGAAATCAAGCAGGTGGGAGAAGGGAGGAGGGGATGGGTGAAATCATACCTAACTGGAACAATGTACACTACCTGGGTGACAGGCATACTTATAACTTTGTCTCAAGCAGTACAAAAGCAATCCGTGTAACCAAAACATTTGTACCCCTGTAATATTCTGAAATAATAAAAAGAATAATACATACCAACTTTAAAAAATAAATAAATAAGGTAAAATAAATAAAAATTGATTTGACAAACAAAAAAATCTTAAAAGTAGATTGTAAATTCAAAGCAATAAAATTTTTTATCTTTTAATTCACTAGATTACATATCCATTACAGTACAATTGACCCTTGAACAACATGGGTTTGAACTGTGTGGATCCCTTTATGATCAAATTTTTTTCAACAAATATATTTGAAATTTTTTGGGAGATTTGTGACAATTTGAAAAAACTCACAGATGAACTGCATAGCCTAGAAATATTGAAAAAAATGTTAAAAATTATATATGTCAAGAATGCATAAATATGTATAGACAATAGTCTATTTTATCCTTTCCTACCATAAAATATACAAAATCTATTATAAAAAGTTAAAATTTACCATAACTTAAGAACACAAACACTTACTGACCATACATGGTGCCATTTGCAGCCCAGAGAAATATAAACAAACAAATGTAAAAAATTAAATCATAATTGCATAAAATTAACTGTAGTATATACTGTACTGCTGTAATAATTTTGTAGCTACCTCCTGTTGCTATTGTGGTGAGCTTAAGTGTTGCAAGAATCTGCTTAAAACACCATGTGATGCTAATCATCTCCACATGAGTAGTTCATCTCTCCAGTAAATTGCACATCACAGTAAAAAGTGATCTCTTGTGGTTATTGCATATTTTTCATTGTTTTTAGTGCAATGCTGTAAATCTTGAATAACCTCATGGGACCTATATGAAATGCTACCACTAGTGATGCTGGAAGTGCTCCCAAGAAGCAGAGAAAAGCCATGACATTACCAGAAAAAGCTGAATTGCTTGATACGTACCATAGATTGAGGTCTGCTACTGGGGTTGCCTGCATTTCAGACAGTTGATTCATCTTGTAAACAGATGATGTATGTAAACTTACGGTATCTATAAATATAGTACTGTAAATGTATTTTCTCTTCCTTATGATTTTCTTAATAAGATTTTCTTTCTCTAGCTTACTTTATTGTAAGAATCTGGTAGATGATACATATAACATACAAAATAAGTGTTAATCAACTGTTACCAGTAAAGCTTCTAGTCAACATAGGCTATTAGTAGTTAAGTTTGTGGGGAGTCAAAAATTATATGAAGATTTTTGACTGCATGAGGGTTGGGACTCTTAACCCTTGCGTTGTTCAAGGGTCAACTTTATTTAGAATGGCTCAATTAACTTTTTCTTTGATAAAAGTTGAACACCATTTCTTACATTTTGGGAAATGACTGGCATATACAGTTCAAATGTGTGTTCTTTATCAAATGTGGAGGATACTGATGAAGAACTGATCATCAAGGAGCAAAGAAATGGGTTTACTTATCCATTTATGACAGTAAAGTATATAACATATGACCTATGGAGTAACAATTTGCTTAAATCCTTATGTATTTGTGAAAGATGTAAAAATGTACAATGCTTTATAAGCAGAGTTCTTTGAAGGTATAAACCGAACATGCAAAAATGTGATAAAATCTCTCCAAAGATTGCGATGTTATTAGAGAGAAAAAGTCTTTCAGTTTTTGTTTTGTTCAAAAATATGACAACATTTTTTAAAGCCTACCAACCTAAAATTAAAAGAAAAAGCAAACTCTTTACTACACTCAACACTTCTGATACCAGATATGTAGGGGTTTTGCCACACCAAACGATCCTCTAATTCTTGGAAGACACTAACTGAACATCGTACAATTTAACTTAATTCTGACCCTAACTGTCTGGAGTTAGTGCAGACCACACAGGTTCAGGATTCAGTTCCACAGACTGCCTACCTCAGACACCAATAACAAGTTCAGGATGTCACCTGTATGTCTAACAGGTCAGCTATAAATCAGAGGTTCCCACATACTCCTTTTAAGATTGATAGTTTGCTACAATGGCTCACAGAACTCAGGAAAAAACATACTTACATTTACCAGTTTATTACAAAGGATAGGATAAAGGATACAGATAAACAGGCAGATGAAGAGGTATGTAAGTGGAGGTCTAGGACAGTTTCTACCACAGGAGCTTTTGTCCCCATGGAGTTGGGGTGTGCCACATTCCTGGAAAGTGGATGTGTTCACCAATCTAAAAGCTCCACAAATCTTGTACATTAGGGATTTTTATAGAGGCTTCATCACATAACATAAATGATTATTAATTCAATGTCTAACTCCTCTCCCCTCCCCAGGGGTGGGGTGGATAGGGTAGAAATTTCCAAGTTTCTATAATTATGGCTTGATCTTTTTGGTAACCAGCCCCTATTCAGGAGCCCACTAACAAAAGATGCTCCTATCACCTAAGAAATTCCATGGAAGTTAGGAGCTCTGTGTCAGGAACTGGGGTCAAAGACCAAATATTAGGAAAAAAGAAGATCCTAGCACCCCTATCAATCAGGAGATTATGAGAGTTTTAGGAGCTTTCTGTCAGAAACTGGGGGCACAAACCAATATATACATTTCTTATTATTTCACAGATATATACAATTTTCTATACCATTGGGTACCTCAATGAAAGGATTAAGCAATAAGGAAGAAAATAATTTAAAATAATCTAGAAGAAACTGTAGGATTGAATTAAAACACTTTTCTTAACAAACTCCACACTGTCAATTTATTTGTTTTCTTTTTGTGTGATGAACTTACAAAAGACTGTTCTAATTACAAGCATTATCCTATGCAAAACTTGACCAATAATCAGCTTTATATATGAAATCTAAATGGTAATATGTAAAAAATTAGGGAGCCAATCATAATCCTGAAAGACACAATCCTGTATACCATAATCCCAAATGTTGAAATGGCAAAAGATCAAAATCCCAAAAATATAATTCTGGAAAAAATAATAATTTTTAAATTATTTTAATAAAAAATTTAAAAACATATTTATTTACCTTTTAAAAGGAGATTTTTTGAAAACAGACAAAAACATGACAGAACACTTCATATGCCAAATTACACAATAAAGTAGGCAATAATAACATACATATTTCTGCAAACATAAATGCTCAAGTATACTAAGGATAGCCATAAGGATATAACAGGTATGAGCAGATGAGCCGTATTCACAAAGAAATAGGTCAAAAAAGAAAATGTATAAACTCATATCACTATAGTTGGTAATTGTGTGCACCTAGTTCTATTATACCTGTGGTCATCTGAAACACCATGATGAACAACTTAAGTCTTGACGAGATGGATCAAAAGCCATGATGGGTCACCATCACATATGCAGTAGCCTAAAGAGCCAAGATCTTGAGGATTTTTATCTTTCACAAATGCAGATGTACAAAAAATGCATCCCTTCATTTATTTAGGAAGTTTCAGCTTTCTTATGTACATGCACAATGCTTACACACAAAGTCAAAGTTGTGATAGTGCACTTTGGGATGTTAAAATTTGCAAAAAAATGCATACAATGAAGTAGAATTCTCGAAAAGTCTCTACAAAATTTATATCTTCAGTACTGGAAATGATGCAAAGATGAAATACATAGCATAGTGAATTGCTTTACCAGGTTCTAGGTATTCCTTAATCCAGTCAAGTTGACACCTGAAATTAAGTCCATAAATTCAGCCCTTGTCAATTTGGCACCAGTATGCATCTCCTTAAATCATACTTAATTTTTAAATAAAGACAAGAGCAAAGTAATAGTTCTGTCTAACATGATGAAGGGATCCTGTGATTGTGATTTTTGGAATTTTAGGTGTTAGTGATTTTAGACTTTAGGAATTTTGATCTTTCCAGATTTCAACATTTGGGACTATGTTGTCCAGGATTGTGTCTTTGGGATTATGACACTAACCCCCAAAGTTATTATAAAAATCAATAATCAAAGGAAAAATGTAAAATAAGAGGTAAAGTTTCATTCTCATTATGGGATCATATATATGTTTACCTAAAAAAAATAAAATTTGCTTTCACTGACAATTATTTACTAAAACTAAAAATTAGAGACAATTGCATCACACCACTTAATATTATTGAGCCTTTGCATTTTGCTCCTTAAGAATCAGCACAGGAATCGGTTTGTCTGATGCTAAGGAAACTACTCATACTACTAGTAGGGAGAGATCCAATGTGAAATATTTTTCATTGAATATTCATCTGGAATGATCTCCTCCTTATCTCCATGGTGGAACCTAAGCACAAAAGTATTAAGTGACTTGCCTAAAGACCAAAGTATTCTAATTGCTACTCCAAGGGTCCTCTAGAACACAGCTGCCTAAGGAATGGACAACTCTAGCACTCTTTTAAGTAATATAGAGAGTTATTTAGTTGATCACCACTATCTATCAAGATTAATCTTTTTTATATTTAACTCCCAGACACCAGAATAGTAGCTCATGCTGAACCCCTATTTTGGTAGAGAGAACCGATTATGTTGCGTTATAAGCTTTTCTGTATATTTGGTAACTAGCACAGTGCCAGGTACACAGTTGGTGGATGCTATTTGTTCAGTTACATTGAATATATTTCCTATAATTCTAAAGTTTAAATATATTTTTAATAAAGTTATGCATAATTTTAAAAATGAAACCTACATTTATTAACATTACAATAAGGAAGATTTAAATAATTAGCATATTCAATAAGTTTTTTTATAAGACATAACAGATTTATTTAAGGAAGATATAATCCCTTCAATTTCTACGTAATGATATCTTTCAGCATTTAAAATTTTATTCCATTTGAGCAATTTAAGGAACACAGTACAGCAACAATGCTTTATAGTATATGCATATTGGAATAAGCCAAATTAAAAGAAATAGAGTAAGTTCAAAGGTGATATTGGAAAAAATGGGGAAAACAAATATGAACAGTATAGGCATTTTTTTTTTATGTACTGTAATCTAGGCAATGAGATATGCAAATGCTTCCCCACCTCCTTAATTGAAAAGGGCACAAATAAGATGGGATTCCACCAAAGACATACTGAGAGAATCAAAATATATGAGAGAGAATCACATTAGATTTATAGTGCACAGAGTAGAAAGGATATATTCTACACCTGTTCAGATTTTCAAATTGTCTTCATTTAAGGATTTTTTCCCCCAGCAGGAAAAACAGCTTTTATTTAGCAAAAAGTAGATTTTTTTGTGTGTGTGACAATAACTGAAATGTCAAGAAAATGATGAGAAAGAAATTGCTTGGAAAATTGCAAAAGATAACATAGACATGAAACCTGAAAAAGTTCTTAAAATGTCATAAAACTTTAAATTAATGTTTAAAGGTGGGGTTTTGTTCAGTGTTGTGTCATTCGTTATATATACAAAAATAAGTTTATTTTTCAGTCAAGTTTTGGTCAATGTCTCATTTTTTTAATTTCAAAATATTAAAGGGGTACAAATGTTTGTGGTTGCATGGATTGCTTTTGTAATGCTTCAGTTACAGCTATAAGCATGCCCATCACGCAAATAGTGTTCATTGTAAGTGTTAGGTAGGTTTTCGCCTATCCCCTCCTTCTCCCTCCCCCCTACTTGATTTCCAATGACTTTCACTTCCCTCTATGTATCTGTGTGCTCATCAGTTATTCCAATTTAATAAAGAGTACATGTGGTGTTTGTTTTTCCATTCTTTAGATACCTCACTTAGAATAATGGTTTCCAGTTCCACCCAAATTTTTGCAAAAGACATTAATTAATTATTTTTTATGGCTGAGTAGTACTCCATGGTATACATATACCACATTTTGTCAATCTACTCATGAATTGATGGGCATTTGGGTTGATTCCACACCTTTCCAATTGTGAATTGTGCTGTGATACACATTTGAGTGCAGGTGTATTTTTGATAAAAATGACTTGTTTTCCTTTGGGTAGATATCCAGTAGAGGGATTGATGGATGGAATGGTAGGTCTACTTTTAGTTCTTTGAGGAATCTCCATACTGATTTCCATAGAGGTTGCACTCATTTGCAGTTCCACCAACCAGTGTGTAAGCATTCCTTTCTCTCTGCATCCATGCCAGCATCTATTTTTTTTGGACATTTTAATAAAAGCCATTCTAACTGGAGTAATGTGATTTCTCATTGTGGTTTTAATTGCATTTCCCTGATGATTAGTGATGTTGAGCATTTTTTCGTATGTTTGTTGGCCATTTGTCTATCTTCTCTTGAAAAACTTCTGTTCATGTCTTTATCCACTTTTTAATGGGGTTGTTTGTTTGTTTTTTTCTTGCTGATCCCTTGAGGGATTTGTAGATTCTGGTTAGTAGGCCTTTATCAGATGTATAGCTTGCAAATATTTTCCACAGTAAGAAATTTTTCTCCTAATATTTTAGATAAAGTGAGGCTAAAATACAAAATAAAATAAAACTAAGAGCTCACCTGTAGATTGAAGGAATTTTATGTAAAGAAATAAAAAGTTCATAATTTTTGATTTAGAGAACCTGTGACTAATAGATAAAAACAATTCTATAAATGATATTACACAAAATTGCTATCATCAAACTGCACACTCATTTAATAATTTAAAAGGAACATCTTTAAAGGAGAGTGATATAGTTCCATATCATAACATGGATATACTCTCTTGAGGCCAAAATCAAGCAGATAGTTAAAAACATGTATTAGAAGTTATTTTTACCTGTAGTGGTTACAAAGTTGCTTAAATTCTCTTCTTTGTTTTAGTTATAAGAACATTAGCCATCAATATATTTTATAGATTTAGTTACTTGATTTCCACGTCATGGTATATCCCATCCCATGATAAGAGTTAATTGTGGAGAACTACGAGAGATTCCACGGGAAGAAGATGCAGAGCAGAATAAGTAGGAGGAAGATATTGGCAGAGGTCAACCCCTGAGAGGCTTGGAGCCCAGTGAAACGGGTAGGTGGGGGTTTTGTTTCTCCTTCCCTCACACCTCTGGAAGTCAGCCGGCTCCTGAGCTGCTGGAGAGCCTTTCTGCCCTTATGAGCCCAAAAGCTGCTGCCACCAGTGAACAGGAAGCTTCTTGAAGACAAAGCACCAGGCTGCCAGCCCCAATGGGGTCGCTTCCCATCATCACAAACCCAAGCTGAGACTGTAGGTGCCATAATGCTTCTCCGCCCACTGTGCACCTTTGTCATTCCCAGGGAGCTTCAGCCCCTCAGTTTTTGTCTCACTCGTTCCCACACAAACAGTCCCCAACTCTGGCCCAGACTGTGGGAGCCACAAGGGCTGCTGGGTCCCAGGGGATCTGCGTGACTTCAGAGCTTGGACATTCCAGGTGGGCTGCCTTCCAGAGAGAGGGACAGAGATGACCAGAGTGATAAATTTCCTCCAGACTCTTTTCTTTCCCTGCCCCTCCCCCACCCATGGCTGCTGAGAGGGACGATTGAGCTGATTTTCTTAGGAGTGGCTACTTCCCCTCTGTTGGTGTGTCTGCTGCACCAAGGCTTCTACAGAGTGGGGCTCAAACCTTTCCTATTAAAGACCTGCAGTGGGCTAAGGGGTGCTCAGACTGTGAGCTCCCTCTTCACCAGCCCTCCCTACTGCTACTTGCCTGCCTGCTCCATCAGAGCAGTGCAAACCCCAAAACAGAGGGACATCAAACCTGCTTGGGCACCCCACAGGCAACTCGAGACCAGCATGCTTCTCCCTGGCACGGTCAGGGATTGACCTTTGGGAACCCAGGAACAGGGCAGCAGGCTAGGTCCCATACACCCAGGACTTGATTGTGTTGCTCGAGGGCACAGAGGGGAGATTTGTGAACAAATCTCAGTAGGTAAGTGTGTCCACATGGGCAGAACTGAAAAGATAATGCAGTGTGGGTCCCAGATGCAGTGCACTCGTGCAGCACCCCTAACCCCAAGGAAGGCTGTGTTCTCAGCCCAGGGTGGGATCCTGGACAGGGAAGCTCCCAGCCCGCAGTGCCATTGCTGGGGAGCTCAGCTAGCTAGATCTCCTGCTTGCCAGCAGAAGCCAGAGGAAGATCGTGGAACAGAGGAGGGAGGAGAAGAGCGAAAACTGCTCCTGACAGCCAGATTGTGAATCTCACATGGCCCCAGCCCCAAAAGCAGACTTTCTGGCTTCATAGGAGCACTTCAGCCCCTCCCTGGTGGCTATACCCAAGCAGTCTGGGAGGGACTTTCGACCCCTGCCAAGACAGCCATCTTACCAGATTTTGTGGCTCCTGAGGACAGGCTCACCAAACCCAGCCCTGCCCAGCCTCACACCCCCACCTGCCTGTGCTGTGGTGGAGAAGAAGGACTCCTCTGGAAGTTCCAGGGCCCCACCTACCTCCTGCAACATTTGAGTGCTTCTCCTAAGGGGCTAGAGCTGGTCAAAGGTCCTAAAAACAACACTGCAGCTGGTTCTTTCTGACAAGCACCACCTACTAGCAGGGAGGTCAATTTGTACAGCCCTTTACAACATTTACTGCCTCAAACATACAGGGTATGGTCGATTCTTACCCACAAGCACCACCTACTGTCTCAGAGATTAAACTGGATGTGCCAGTACAATATACACTGTTAAGTAGACCACAGGGCTGGGGGAAGAGAAAGGACAAGTGTGGGGGGGAATAGGCCCATCTAAACAAAAGGAAATCCCCAAACAAGAAGTGACAGCTGCTCCAGATGAGAAGGAATCAGCACAAGAACTCTGGAAGTATGAAAAATCAGAGTGAAAGGACATCCCCAAAGGGGGTGGCACACCAGCTGGCACACCAGCTCTCTAGCAATGGATCCCAACCAAAATAAAAATATTGAAATGACAGATAAAAAACTCCAAATAAGGATTGCAAGAAATCTAAATGAAATCCAAGAGCAAATGGAAAACCAACTCAAAGAAAACAGAAAAACAATTCATGAAATGAATGAAAAATTCACTAAAGTGATTGACATTAAAAAAAGAAAACAAACCAAACTTCTGGAAATGAAAAAATTATTTAAGGAAATACAAAACACAGTGGAAATCTTTAAGAATAGACTAGACCAGGCAGAAGAAAGAATTTCAGAGCTTGAAGACAACTCTTGAATTAAACCAGTCAGTCAAAAATAAAGAACAAGGAATCAACAGGAATGAACAAGAAATATGGGATTGTATAACATGGCCAAATATAAGAATCATAGACATCCTGAGGGTGTAGAAGAAAATGCCAAAGGGCTGAAATCCTATTTGAGGGAATAATTGAGGAAAACTTCACTAGTTTTACTAGAGATTTAGACATCCAGTACAAGAAGCTCAATGAACACCTGGGAGATTCATTGCAAAGAGGAAATCACCAAGACACACAGTCATCAGACTGTCCTAAGTCAACATGAAGGAGGAACTCCTGCAAGCTGTGAGATGAAAACAGCAAGTAACTTACAAAGGAAACCCATCAGGCTAACTACAGACTTCTCAATGGAGACTTTAAAGCCAGAAGGGATTGGTGCCCCATCTTCAGTCTTCTTAAACAGAACAACTACCAGCCTAGAACTTTGTATCCTGCAAAACTAAGTTTCACATATGAAAGAGAAATAAAGACTTTTCCAGACAAACAAACACTGGGGGAATTTTTTATGACCAGACCTGCCCTACAGGAAATACTCAGAACTGCATTATACATGGATCAGCACAATACACACCCACCAGTGTAAAACCACTAAAGCTTAGTGCTTATATAAAACAATAGCACAAGAGGGTAAACAAAGCAATAAGGTACTACCCAATATGATAAACAGAACAGCATCTCACATATCAATTCTATCAGTCAATGTGAATGATCTGATTGCCCCTCTCAAGAGACATAGGCTGGCTGAATGGATGAAAAAATACAACCCAACTATCTGCTGTCTTCAGGAAACACATCTAACCCACAAGGACTCATACAGACTCAAGGTGAAGGGATGGAAAAAAATTCCATGCAACTGGAAAGCAAAAGAAGTATCCTTTCTCATATCAGATAAATTGACTTTACATTAACAATAGTAAAGAAAGACAAAGATGGTCATTATATAATAGTAAAGAGAACAATTCAACAAGAAGACATAACAATCTTAAATATTGATATACTTAACACAGGAGCACCGAGATTCATAAAGCAAACCCTACTAGATTTAAGCAAGGAGAAAAACAGCAGCATCATAAGTACTGGGGACTTCAACACCCCACTGACAGAGCTGGACAGATCATCCAAGCAGAAAATAAACACTGGACTTAAATGGGACTATAGGACAAATAGGCCTAACAGACATTTATAGAACATTTACCCAAAAACTGCTGAATATACATTCTTCTCATCAGCACTTGGAACATTTTCTGAGATTGATTACATCTTTGGGCACAAAACATGTCTCAAAAAATTAAAAAAAATAGAAATCATACTATGTATCTTCTCAAACCACAGTGGAATAAAACTAGAAATCAATTCCAAGATAAACACTTAATTCTACACAAAGTCATGGAAATTAAACAATGTGTTGCTGTGTGATTATTGAGTCAATAATGAAATTAACATGGAAATCAAAAGATTCCTTGAACTGAACAACAAAGGGGACACAAGCTATCAAAATCTATGGGATTCAGCAAAACATTCCCTAAGGGGAAAATTCATAGCCTTAAATGCCTATATCAAAAAGGCAGAAAGATCACAAATTTACAATCTAATGACACATCTCAAGGAACTAGAAAAGTAAGATTAAACCAAACCCAAAGCCACCAGAAGAAAAGAAATATCTAAAGTCAGAGCAGAACTAAACAAATGGAAAACAAAAAAATAATACAAAGGACTAATGAAACAAAAAGTTGGTTCTTTGAAAAGATAAAAAAAAATTAACAGACCTCTTGCTAGATTAACCAGCAAAAGAAAAGAAAGGACTTAAATAAGCTCAATCAGAAATGAAAAAGGAGATATTACAACTGATACCACAGAAATACAAAATATCATCTGTAAATATTATGAAAATCTCTATGCACATAAACTAGAAAATCTAGAGGAAATGGTCAAATTACTGGAAACATACAACCTCCCAAGACTCAATCAGGAAAAAATAGAACTCCTCAATGTTTCATTTTTTTTCATTGTTTTGTCATCAGCACATATATTTAGTCATTTTTTATTTAGTTTTATTATAATATATAAATTTCTACTGTATTTTAATATATTAATAATAAAATATTTGGAATTTGATTTGTTGAATTTGAGGCAATGGGGATAATAAACCTCGTTAGGGCTTTCATTTGGCAAACTTAACTGGCTTGTGGTTAGGTTCAAATAAGACAAAAAAATTTATATTATATGTGAAATATAATGGAGATATTTTGAGAAATTATTTTTATTAAGAAGCCTAATGATTCATTTTTTAGATTAAAATTGTGCAAATCCTTCAGTGCTCATTATGTATAAATTGCCTTCAAAGAACATATAATATTCAAAATAGTTTTTCAGGATATTACTTTATATTTTTCAACAAGTAAATAAAGTAATAAATCCTTTCTGGGGGATGGGCATGCTTGTAGCTCTGACTTGGGCATTGCAAAGGCAATATATGTAACCACAGTGTTTGTGCTCCTGTAATACTCTGAAATAAAAAAAAGTAATAAATCCTCTAATGAAAACTATTTGTGAAAAAATATTAAACATTTAAATTTTATAAATATAAAATGTGTTTTTAAAAAACATAGATAAGTTCAACACTAAATTTCCTTCATCATATGATTTCCCATTCTTAATTTTCTCCCAAATCTATTTTTCTATGTCTTTTTCTTTTGCCTTTACATCTACTTTTATTTTCTTCAAAATGTTTTCTTCTTCTTGCTTTAAAATTAAGACAATACCTATACAGGTACAAGATTCTTGATATGGGTACACCCAAAAGATGTATTATTTTACTCAATATTCTGAATCCTAACAGCAAGTTGGGCAGCCAATAGATAATTCATGATGTCAGGTTAAGTACCCACTACTCAATTCATTAGAAAACCTGCATTTGCATGAATTTCACTTAAGTCAGTTTTGTGTAAAGTACTGACAATGTTTCTAGGATCAAATTTTAACTTGATATGGCAAAACATGAAGAGACATACTAAGAACAATATAAGGTGCAAAACTATCAGAAATCCGATTTATGACTTTGAGTAAACTTTTTTTTAAATCCAGAGTTAAAGTTCATAAAGCACCAAAAGTTCTCCTTAGAAAATAAATTTTAACATTTTAAAGGATTGGAGAAATATAGATCATTTACTGTTTTCAGAGAACTCTTTTGAAGATTACATTTTAAATTTACATGGACGTTAGTTTATGTTATTACTTCAAGAAAAATAAATCAGGGTCAGATAACTAAATAGAACAAGTTTGGACATGTTGGAGTTATGCTTTCACAGCACATAGTAAATATGATGGTTATCAGAAATTATGTGGTTAAATTTTCTTGATTTGACAGTAAGCATAATAGTTTTAAATGCTATAATTAATAAAAATTTAAATCTACATCGATATTGATAAAACTTTGTGCTAATAAATATTTCAGAAATTTGTTCCCTGAAAAAATGGAGGTAAAATCATGAGGAAAGTTTATTTCCTGTCTTTACTTTTAACTCTTCAAAATAACTGTCATATAGAAATATTTAAACATACATTAAAAAATTAATACCATTTTCCTCTAATGCCACCACTCTATATTTTTTTAAATGTATTTTGTTTTTGAGAAATTAAAGAAATATTTTTCATTTCTTTGTTGTTTTTTCATCTTATGTCTGACTTTGTGAGATATTTTCCAACCCTGAATTAAAAAAATATATAGGTGTATATTTTTTATTAAATATATATGATATAGACATTTCTTTCATCTATCTGGAATTTATATTTCTAATGGGGTATGATCTACATATGTCCATTTATTCTAAATAAGTAGCTGATAAAGAGTATTTTTTAGCCAACTAAATGTGAAATGATATATTTACCATAAACTGAGATCACATATATTTGTATATGTATACACACAATACTGATCCACTTATCTATTTTAAGTATTCTTATATAAACGTAGCTATGATATTTTATATATATATGTATGTGTGTGTATATTTATGCCTATATCTATCTATCTATCTATCTATCTATCTATCTATCTTTCTATCTATCTATAAGAATATGATCTCTTCTTGAGGAATGAGGTATAGAACCCTGATTCAGACACAGATCCTGGTGCTAGGGTGTGTTTAAATCCCAACTCCATCACTTGCTTATTACGTGACCTTAGATGAGTTCCATTATCTTTCCATTTCAGATTCCCAACTTCTAAACTGCAAACGATAATGATATATAATATTGTTGTAAAGATTAAATTAATGTATGTATAGTGCCTAGAACACTGTTTTGCACATAGCATCACATGTATTAACTCATGTTAGTAATGAATCTTCCAATTTTGAAATATTTGCATGTGTTATCATTTTGAATTCCATTTTGGAATCCATAAAAACCTGTGGTCATTTTGATTGGAATTATGTTGTTTTAAAATTTATCTTATTTCACAAGTAATCCTAAAATACTTTTTACTTACAAGATATTTAAAAATAAAGTCACATTTTTTTATTACAGATAGTTTGGTATATACCATTGTAAATATTTTTCTATGCATGTGAAGATAGATAGCTATGCCTAGTCAACATTATATACTTGGTGTTATTTTTATTTTAGATAAATGATATCTAGATATAGTTCATCTTGGCAATATTGGTTGCTCAATAATATGTATTTCAGATATTTATGTTTTGTTTTAAAGCTGCTTATTATTCTATATAGTCTATTAATAAACATATAGAATGTTTCAAATAAACAGAAAGGTACTTGATGTAATTTATGCACCTTCTTTTGTGCATATTTGCAGGCTTTTCTTTGGAGTAAACACTAAACAATTTTGAAATGATTGAATTTGTTTTAAATACATAGGACAAATGTGAAAGATTTTTCCTGTGGCCTAAAAATGCATCAGATATGAGAGAGAATGTTTAAACTTTAGAACATTGATTTGGCCTGAACCAGGGCTGGCTGATGGATTCTGAGCAATGTGTGTACCTCTAGGCTTGTCTTATTCTTATATAACCATTTTATTATAAAATAAAGCAATTAAAAAGATCACACAAAACAATGTAGAATTTAAGGTAAACCTACTTGTAACCACATCCCAGGTCAAGAAAAAAGAAGTCCCTCCATGTGGCCCTTTCTAAACCTAATTCCCTTCATCCTCCAAAATTAAACACCATTCTGACTTTTTATAAACAACTTTCTTTCATTACTTTATAGTTTTAATTTCTCAATCTGCATTGCTAGAATTTATAGTTTGGTCATGTGTCCCTCACTTTTTTGGATATGTCTTTAATAAGTCAATCTCGAAATTTGTATATTTTCTCATAATCTCATTTTTCCTACAATTTATCCCTTGAGGACCCCAGGCTACTTAACATGTAGGGTTGAATTTTCTAAAACCAAAAGCGAATATCAATCCTAAAAAAGTCTGCATTACAATGCAAATTAAATTTAAACCTTGCAAAATCTACATTTAGTTTACGACATTGCTTGGCAAAGAGTGAGTTGCTAAAAATTAGGATTGGGGCATATAGCAGAATCCATTGAAGCTTGAAGCATGAACCTTGAAGCCCTAAACTCTACTGAGCATACTTTTTCCATAAAATCACCACTTTCTACTCTGCAGGAAGAAATTTTCACGGACTTTCCTGAAGTAGTTGCCTTGCTGGTCACCTTTAGCACCTCCCCCTCTATCTGTCAGTATTTCTAGACCTGTGACCAGACACAAGTCCCAGCAGCACTTAGAGGTGTGGAGTAAAGAGTGAATAATTAGGAGGTACCATATGCACAAAAAGAAATACAAGATGTTGCCAATTTATACCTACAGAAATATGGGAATATGCATGGGAATGTATACATACACACACATACACATTTTATAATAATAAGTAGTGTCCTCTTGACCTGTTTGTTCTTTAGATCCTAAGAGGGTAATATGACCCAATCTGCTAAGAGAACATGTCACTCATTTTGATTAGGTTGAGCATTTTTTTAATAATCTTTATTGGCTTCATATTTTTCATTATGTTAATTGTCAATTTATATATTTTATTCATTCGTTTTCTTTGTTTTTCTTGTTACTTTGAAGGAGGTTCTTTTATCCCCTGTCCCCTACCATTTGCTGAACATTCACACATACACGTTTTTCTTTCTCCTTCTCTTCTTTTATCCATTTATTATGAATTTATAAGGCTAACACTTCAGGGTCTAGGTATTGCAAATAACTCTTCCAGATCTGTAATCTATCAGTTAATTTTGTTTGTGTTGCTCTTCACAGAACACAAGACTTTTATGTTTTCCTTGTTGGTTCTGGTTTGGGGGTATTGTTATAAGAAAACTTTCCCCAACCTTACTCCACTTTCTGCTATTAGCTTCTTGGTTTGTCATTCACAATTGCATGCTCATTTAGGTTTTAATCTATTGGGAATTCATTATTGATGTTTTATTTATTCTCCATATAGTGATCTAGTTATGTAGCTCCATTAGTATCCCTCACTGATTTTTTAAGAAGTGTCTATCAGTTTTTATATTATTTTTGATATTTGGCTCAATTTCTGGGCTATTTTGTTTTATTGTTCATTTTTCTATTCTGGTACAATATTTTTATTATTATGACTTTGTGGGATAATTTAAATCCTGTAGAGTGAATCCTGTTCTTTTTCATTTTAAAAAATTGTTGGTTTTCAATTATGAATTTTAATTCTTCCACAAAGACTTTACATTTATTTCACTCTATCATATAGCTGGACTAGTAACTGGAATTGCATATAATATATGCATTTTTGAAATTAAAGTTTACATATTTGTAATGTTATATAATTCAGTCTATGAATAAGATATTTTTTGTGTTCGTATAGACTGCATTATAGTTTTTGTTCCTATAATGAATTTTCTTTTCTTTTCTTTTCTTTTTTTTCTTTTTCTTTTTTTCATTTTTAAATTTCAGAATATTGTGGAGGTGCAAACACTCTGGTTACATATACTGCCTATGCACTGCCCAAGTCAGAGCTACAGCGTGCCCATCCACCAGACCTTGTGCCCTGCACCAATTAGTTGTGAGTTTACCCATCCCCTCCACCCCCTCCCACCTGCCCGACCCCTGATAAATATTATTTCCTTGTGTGCATATAAGTTTTGGTCGGTTAGTACCAATTTGATGGTGAGTACCAGTGGTGGTTTTTCTTCCATTCTTGTGATACTTCACTTCGAAGAATTGGCTCTAGCTCCATCCAGGATAATACCAGATATGTTAATTCACCTTGTTTTTTATGGCTGAGTAGTACGCTGTGGTATACATATACCACATTTGAGTGCAGGTGTCTTTATTATAGAATGCCTTTTTTTCCTTTGGGTGAATCCCCACTATGGGATTGCTGGATCAAATGGTAGTTCTACTTTTAGTTCTTTGAGGTATCTCCATATTACTTTCCATAAAGGTTGTAATAATTTGCAGTCCCACCAGCAGTGAATGAGTGTTCCTATTTCTCTGCACCCATGCCAGCATTTGTTTTTGGGGACTTTTTGATATAAGCCAATCACACTAGAGTTAGGTGATATCTCATTGTGGTTTTGATTTGCATTTCCCTGATGTTTAGAGAAGTTAAGCAATTTTTTATATGTTTGTTGGCCATTATTCTGTCTTCTTTTGAAAAGTTTCTGTTCATGTCCTTTGCCCACTTTTTAATGGGGTTGTTTGATTTTTTCTTGTTGATTTTCCTAAGTTCTGTATAGATTCTGGTTATCAGCCCTTTATCAGATGTGTAGCATGCAAATATTTTCTCCCATTCTGTAGGTGGTCTGTTTGCTCTAATGATAGTTTCCTTGGCTGTGCAGAAGCTTTTTAATTTGATCAAGTCCCATTTATTTATTTTTGTTGCTGCTGTGGTTGATTTTGGATTCTTCTTTATAAATTCTTTGCCTAGGCCAATGTCTATAAGAGGTTTTCCAAGGTTTTCTTCTAGAATTCTTATGGTTTCATGTCTTAGGTTTAAGTCTGTTATCCATTGTGAGTTGATTTTTGTGAGAGGTAAGAGGTGTGGATCTAGTTTCAGTCTTCTACGTGTGGCTATCCAATTTTCCCAACACCATTTATCAAATAGGAATTATTTTCCCCAGCATATGTTTTTGTCTACTTTGTCAAAGATCAGATGACAGTATGAGGATGGTTTTATATCTGGGTTCTCAGTCCTGTTCCATTGGTCTATGTCTCTGTTATGCCAGTACCATGCTGTTTTGGTTACTATAGCCTTGTAGTATAGTTTGAAGTCTGGTAGATTGATGCCTCCCATTTTGTTCTTTTTGTTTAAGATTGCTTTGGCTAGACAGGGTCTTCTGTGGTTCCATACAAAGCATAGAAATATTTTTTCTAGATCAGCAAAAAATGATGTTGGTATTTTGATAGGGACTACATTAATTCTGTAGATTACTTTAGGTCGTATAGACATTTTGACAATGTTGATTCTACCAATCCAAGAGCATGGTAGGGTTTTCCATCTGTTTATGTTCTCTGCAATTTATTTTCTCAGTGTTTCATAGTTCTCTCTATATAGGTCTCTCTCCTCCTTAATTAACTATGTTACTAAATATTTAATTGTCTTCGATGCTGTTGTGAAAGGTATTTTATTTTCTATTACATTTTCTAATTGGTTATCTTGTGTAGAAGAACACTATTGATTTTTATATTTTTGTTATTTCTGGCAAACTTATCAATATTCTTTTATTATTCCTAATGGTTTCTTGGTTCTTGGTTGATTCTATTCTTTATTTATACACATTTTCTGCAAATATTGTCTTTTCTTCCAATGATATACAGACTTACTCAGTATCTATGTCAATATCTACAACCGCCCTACCTGCCTCGTATGATGAAAATTAGCTTGCTTTTGTTTCCTTATTCAGATCCTTTTCCTTTAATATAACCAATCTTGTTAAAATATCCTGGAATTTTATTTCTCAGTGACTTTTACATTTTTAATCAGCATTTATTTGTATTTAGTTACTTGCTTTTATTCTTTGTCTCTATCTTAGATCCCACGTCTTCAGTTTCTTTTAATTAAGTTTTGCTGTGGTACTGTGCCAGCAGATATCCGGTGCTAACTCTTTTTAAAAGGACATAAAGTAATTGTAACTCTGAAATTTCCAAAAACATCTTTATTTTTCCCCCATTTATCTTTGAAACAATTCCTCTTTACAGTTTACTCTTCTGGCACCTAGTGCTGCTAACCTTATGCTAACCTCCATTATGTTTATATATGTTGTTTTTATTTTTTGGAAGATGTTATGAGCTTCTTCATTCTTATCAATCTATTAAAACTTCTTTAGTAATCATTCACAAATTCAAGTCTGTTTATTAAACTTTCAAATTTCCGTTGCTGTTATAAATATATATATATGCTTGTAAATATGGACAGATTTCTACAGATATGCTCTCACAGTTAACTAGCCAAATACATATTTTTAAGGGACTAAATGTGTCTGCCTATTCCACTTTCATTGGGAAGCTTTATTTTAATTGTTTATTTCTTTGTCTATTTTTATGCCCTTAAGAAAGTTTATCTACTTTCTTAATTTCCAAATTTTTCAAAATGTGTACCTGTAAGCTCTGATTGTACTTTTTGATTCCTATCTTAGTCTATTTGCATTGCTATAAATGAATACCTAAGCCTGGATAATTTATAAACAAAGTAGTTTTATTTGGATCATGGACTGCAGGCTGTACAAGAATCATGGTGTCAGCATCTGCTTCTGGTGAGGGCTTCAGGATGCTTCCATTCATGGGGGAAGGTGAAGGGAAGATGGCATGTGCAGAAATCACACAGATCACAAGGCAAGAGAGGAAGTGAGACAGAAAGAGGAGGAGGTACCAGGCTCTTTTTAACAACCACTTCTCACAGAAACTAAGAGTGAGAACTCACTCAGTCCCCTGAAAATGGCACTATGCCATTCATGAGGGATCTCACTGCCATGACACAAACATCTCCCATTAGGCCCCACCTCCAACATTGGGGATCAAATTTCAACGTGAGATTTGGAAGGGTCAAATATTCAAATCATAACAACCCCAAACCTTTTAATTAGGATATGTTAACTGCTATTACCAAAAACTCTAAAATCATAAAGATTTGTCTAAAAAAGTTTTAATCCTCGCTTAGGTTATAAGGCAGTATAGATTGAAGGAGAGGGATACTCTACTTCCTGTCATCATTCAGGGACCCAGACTCCCTTCTTCTAATGGTTCAGGCATCCTTAATGTCTTCAGAATCCTCCACTGACCCTCTGCATTCAGCAGGCAGAAGAGTGATGAGAGAGAATTAGAGAGTAATACCTAATGTCTTTAGGGGCAAACAAACATGAGCTCACCAAACTACAGAGAAGTCTGGGGAATATAACTCAGCCTTGTGCGCAGGAAACATGAGAAATCAGGTTTAGTGAATGACTAGAGTTGTTTCTGTCTCAGTTTCCCTTTCTTGACATCAAATGTTCCAGCATAGTTAGAGCATAATAGTAGAACCACTATGAGTGAAAAGAAATTAAGGACACATTATTGGGATTCAATCTTATACAATTTTGGAGAAGCATCCTGGAAAGAGACGTTTCACAGACATGGGAAAAGACACTAATCAAGGACTATAAAGAGCAGCCGGTAGAGAAGTCTACTGAAGGTTGTTCCATCTACATTTGGTGGTTGGCCGAATACCAAATGCAGGGTCAGCTGAACAGGTAGACAAGAAATAAAGCTCCATGCAAAATAGGGGAAAGGTAGAACAGATTGAAACCCACAAGAACCAATAGGAATCTGCAAAGACAAACTGGAACGTCTGACAATTAACTGAACCCCACTCTGTCTCTCCCCTTATTTAACCCTGATAACATAAAGGACTTAAAAAAGTGTCAATGCCTCTTTTCACAGACCTGCACGTGTGCCTACTCTGGGACTCAAACTAAAGAAGGAGATGCTGCGGGTGTAGAAGGGCCTGTAGTCTTGCTGTCTGCCACATGAACCATGTCAGTAAAGTGTGAGCTGCAGCAACGCCTGTGGCTCTTCACTGACTGTTGGGGAAATTTGCTGCTCCTTCATTTCCATCTTCCAAATCTAATACAAATTTCTCTGAGACCAAGACTAATCCAGAACTACACAGGGAATGAAAAAAGTCAGCAATATAGTTTTGATTTAGCTTCAACTGATCATAAAGTAGTTACAGTACCCTTGAAAACCCCACTATACTATACCACTGTACTATTCTGATTCTGTGCTTACAAAATTACGTTGGCAATTTTTTTTATACTGTTATTTGAGGTTCTTTATATCAATGTATTCTTATGCTATAGACTCAGTAGTGCACATTAAGTATATAATTACATATTAAGCTCATTTAAAAATGTCACAGGAAAGAAAACAGTGTGTTTCCATCTCTCTAGACTCATGGAGGATAACTATCATTGATACAGGTAGAAAATTATAACAACATCTTATTATTTTATTAATTAAAGAAAATTAGTTTTCTTTAGAACTAATTTTACAACTCTACGATTTTAAATAATGTAAGGCTGTAGGCTCTTTAAGCCTTAAGGCTCTTAAGTTCAGCAAACTTTCGCTCAGAAAGTTTGCTTGCCAAGCAATTTTTCACAGGTTCTCACATCTGTCTAAACACAGTTTCTTTTTCAATCTCTGACCTAAATCTATTTTCTTTAAATGGAAAGAACCTAAAGAACAAGGCCTCAGGGATATGGTACTACCTGAACCATTCACTCTGAGCCAAAGAAAACATAAATTCATTCTTTCCAAGGTAGTGGGGTTTTGGGAGCACTGTAAATTGTTTTGTGATAGATGAACCCTAGGAAAATACATCTACTCTGTTATAACAATCAAAGAAACAATATTCGAATAAAGAAATACACCCTAGGGTACACAGAGATATTATGTTATAAAGCTAGTGGGTGATGACCTTTCTATCTATGGCACGACTGAGACCACAGTTAAGACACTATATACCGTGCCGTAGTACCTAGTACCTGAAAGATGTCAAATCCTTACAACCAGGAAAATGTCCACAGAGTAGAGGTGATCATACAGCCCAAATGCTACAGCAAGGCAGGATGACAAATAATGGACTTAAAATATAAATCGATATATTAAAATCTCACAATTCTGGGAAAAATAAACACTTTTATGTAGTGTTCTAAAATAATCCATTTTGTCACATATTTGCTGTTGTAAAGAGAAGAAAACATTTATCATTCATCCCAGCTTTCTCATTCTGGATTTGTAAGTTGTAATGTTCATTATACTGGATAGAATTTGAATGAAAAAAAAATTTTACTCTGCATTTTACCTAAGTTGTTTCTTTTAAGCAATCCCATACTTTTGTTTTGAAATTTGATTTTTTCCTTTATGAATTTCTCAGCTAAGTACAGGTACATAATATAGTTATTAATGTTAATAATTAAAAATGAGAGAAAGGAGGAAAGGAAAAGAGGATGGCAGAGATGGAACATTTATGTATGAATGGGGTAATATATATAATACAGTATAAATTTTGCAATTATATTTTATATTACTACATATAATTATGTATATAACAAACATATTAATATATAAACAGATAAATGTATAAATTTCTAGATATACAAATTATATATTTATATAAATGTGTAAAAATTTTGTATACATCAGTATACACAAAATATTAGGTGGACTAGAGTTAAATTCCTATATGTGAATTATACATATAGATTATCTGATATGTACATAACATAGAAAATCTATAAATATTACATTTAAAAGCAGAATCAATCTCAATATTAGATATTGACAGATTTGTCTCTATAAACATATAAAAGTTTTTGTCAAAACAAAAACCACAGAACCACAGCTAGCTATAGTTAAAATAAAAGGGAAACACTAATTTAGGTGAAAACCCTTTGCTGCAAGTATAAAAGTGGTAAATATTCATGATATATAAATTTGTAATATCAATCAATAAAGATACCAATATAGGCCTAAGTGGAACAAAAGGACAAAGAGCAGAAAGAGACCACTACTTAAAAAATACAGAAAACTTACAAATATTTTTCAGTGTTAAGCTTCAGGAAAAATATATAATAAAATATCAACTACAAGTGTTTATTTACCTAGAAAATTAATAAAATTTGAAAACATTATAATATTGTAATATTTGATTCCAGTTAGTATTGTTAAAAATTATAATTTCAAGCAATAATGGTGGAAGTTACACTGGTAAAAAACTCTAAGTAATGTTGTAATCTATTAATTAATTAATTTATTAATTCTATGTAGTGTGACAATTTTGTTCCTGGGAATACATTGTTGAAACTAATTCAAATTACTACAAAGTGTCAAAAAAACATATTCTAAGACTTGGAAGTGGGCAAAAAAGACTACTAGGTGTCCTTTTGTAGACAGTGTATAAGATATCCTCCAGAGATTATCTGGTAATATAAGGGTATTTATTAGTATGTATATCTTAGTATTTATTAGAATATAAAGATCTGCACTTTGGATTTTCATTGCAATGACTAGTCTATTTTATATCTCTATAAGTGTACAAGTTGTGTTATTGAATAGTGATGGAAATACAAATTACTCTTCTCCTTAGCAATGGAAATGGATACCATTTCCACTTTTATCCACTATAGATAAAAAAGACTTTCCACCTCTAGAAACATAACACTAACCATTATATTTTATATTTTCATAAGATACTAACCAAAGTTACATTTATTAACATATTAAGTTGGGCATTCCTGATTGTCTTTACGTATCTCTGGTCTTCAAATTCTCCTTTGCAGTGCTTTTAATACCTTAGTGACTTCCACATTAATTAACAAATTGAATAAAATATTTAGTGAGTGATTATTTTATATTTGCATGATAATCATATTTTAACATTTTAAAAATTATATTTTAACATAAGATTTATGCTTTACAATATACATTGCAGTTTTATTTATAATAACAAAAATAAAACAAATGTCTGATAGTAATAAAATAGATAAAAGTAAAAGGACCAACATACTTCTTAAGAATTTGTAATAACTTTGAAACATTCTTAAGTTATAATGTTTAGTAATTAAAAGTAAAACATCACATTAAATTTATGAAAAGAGAGAGTCTGGCAATAAATAGATCAAAGCTAATAGAGTTTTCCTCTTATTGGTGATTTATTTTTCTTCTCTACATTTTCTAGTTTTATATTTTATAAGCAGACATTATACTTTATTTCATTTACTAATCTTACTTCTAAAAGTACTATTTATTAGAAATAAGTTAATACAAATATAAAATATTACAAAATTTATGCTAAACAAATGCTAAACAGTGTTTAAGCAATCAATATTGAGATCTCTATTAGAGGAATTAGATGTTACATTTACAAGAGAAAACTCATGCTATGCACACTTTTCTAAACACATTGGTCTACCTTATAGTGTGTTTTAGAGAAGCACTCCATAAATATCTCACTCATAATCCCAATAAATACATGCACTGCTTACACTGCTTCATTATTATTTTCTAAATCCTCACTAATATTTCAAAGGATGCCATAATGTGTGACCCCTTCACAGGGATATTTACAATGTACCAGTTTTCTCCAGAAGATACCTGAATCCAAGAGCCCAACTTTTTGTTAAAGAGTAGGTATAATCATTCAAATTTCATGGGAAGTGGTTTCTCCAGTGTATGTTTTTGTCTGCTTATCAAAAGTCAGTTGGTCGTAGCAATTTGGTTTTGTTTCTGCGTTCTCCATTCTGTTCCATTTGTCTAAGTCTCTACATTTATACCAGTACCTTGCTGTTTTGTTTACTATAGCCTTGTAGTATAATTTGAAGTCGGGTAATGTGATGTCTCCAGATTTGTTCTTTTGCTTAAGATTGCTTTAGCTATTCAGGTCTTTTTTGATTCCATATGAAGTTTAAGACTATTTTTTCCTGATCAGTGAGAAATGATGTTGCAATTTTGATGGGAATTGCGCTGAATCTGTGAATTACTTTGGCAGTATGGACATTTTAACAATGTTGATATTTCCAATCTATGAGCATGGGATATTTTTCCATTTGTGTCATCTCTGATTACTCTCATCATTCTTTTGTAGTTCTCCTTGTAGAAATCTTTCACCTCCTTCGATAAATATATTCCTAGTTTAGTGTGGTTGCCATGAAAAGGGAACTCTTATACACTGTTGGTGGGTATGTAAACTTCAACTGTTATGGAAAGCAGTATGGAGATTCCTCAAAGAACTAAAAGTAGACTTACCATTCGATACAGCAATCCCACTACTGGGTATCTATCCAAAGGAAAATAAGTCATTTTATTTAAAAAAAGACATATATACCTGAATGTTTATCACAGCACAATCTACCATAGAAAGATATGGAATCAACCTAACTGCCCATCAATTGATGAGTAAAGAAAATGTGGTATATGTATACCATAGAGTACTACTCAACCATAAAAAGGACTGAAATAATGTCTTTTGCAGTAATTTGGATGGAATTGGAGACCCTTATCCTAAGTGGAGTATCTCAGGAATAGAAAAGCAAATGCCAATGTTCTCATTTATGTGTGAGAGCTAAAAAAAAGATATATATGTCATAAAGAGCAGTAATGGATATTGGAAACTAAGAAGGGAGGAGGCTGGAAGGGGGCTGAGGGATAAAAATCTACCTATTGAGTACAATGTACCCTATTCTGGTGATGAGTACACTGAAATCTCTGCCTTCAGCATGAGACAATTTATCCATGCAACAAAAAGAAACACTTTTACCCTCTAAATTTTTTGAAATTAATAAAAAAAGAAACACAAAATCAATTAAAATAACATTGATTAGGATGAAGAAGCAAAAAATGTATAATTAAAAAATCAATTCGACTTAAAAAGGTCATCAATATGAAGCTAATAGATAAAACAAAAATGACAAGTAAAAAACTGAATCAGTTAATTAGAGAAAGGCTCCAGGTAATGAAAAGAAATGGAGAGGAAAGAAAAAAAAACAACTGGAGGAGATATTAGTTTTTTTTATTATTTATTAGATAAGTAATAAAGATGGATCATAGAGGTTGTTGGTGTTTTATAAGTAGAGGAAACATTAACTATACACCAATAATCTTAACAGTGTGAGAGATGACAAAAATTTTAAAGGACAAAATGACAGAATTGACAGATTAATACAATGTATCATGCTAAAGGAAAATTTTATACAATCTAATCAACACTACCTACATTTGGTCTATTTAATTTTTTTTTAAAGAAACAAGAAAGAAATATCAAGTCTGGAAAAGAGAATGAAGCAGATGGCCTCTAGTCTACATATATATGTGTGTGTGTGTGTGTGTAGCCTCAGTGAAGTAATATTGAACTTAAGAATTTTCCAATCAGCCAAAATTCCTTTCAGACATAAAGGCAATACAAATTTTGAAACAAACAAGGTGTTGAGGTGCAGCTATTCACATTTCTTCTCTCATCCTCTTCTCTCTGTACTTTTTATTTGAAGCAGAAGATATATTTTTTCTCTTGGCTGGGGAGGTGGCATAGGGAGAGAATAGGGGAATATTTCCATCCTCGTGTTAATTCTATAGCATTTTAATCTATATTAGAAATCCTTTGCAGTTGCCTATAGATTAAGCAGTTTTGGACAACAAATTCAGTTTTTATTATACTTTTTCCCCTGTTGCCTTATTCCCCTGAGGTAAAGAACACTGAATCATTTATCTGATTTTATGGATGAAGAGGTGGGGAAATTATTACATTTTGACAAAACAGGAACAATGTTGATCTGAAACAACTAACATAGCACATTCTCTTACTAATAAATATTTGTATCCTTACCATATCAGTCAGAACCCAGGCAAAGTTACACCAGTAATTTCAACAGAGAAAATTCAATACAAATGTGTTAAATGATAAAAGGAAATTAACTACTAAGAACGATAAAATTGCATCTATAAGAAACAGGAATAGCAAATACTGAGGTACAGTCACTATCCCTAGGGCTGAGGTAGAGTACCTAAAAAAGAAAAAGACTTAGGGGAGTCACCAACCTCCCACCTCCAATACCCTGAAGAACTTCTTGGAGAATTTATTGCTTTAGCACAGTGAATTACAAAAAAAAGTTAACTGAAGAGAAGCTTGCTGATTGTGGTGAGCAGAAAACTGCCCACTGGGGTGCTGGCTACAGTTGTTGGGAACCTACCCACCAAAATATTACAGAGATTTACTGGAAGCCACTGGGATGCCATAGTCTATCTTCAGTATTACAAAGCAGGGCAAAGAAGGATGAATTTGTAACTGAGACTCAGTAAGTCGTAAACCCATAGAATGATCTGCTATATACAGGCTTTTTCTTGTACGAAATTAGTACCTGAGCATCTATACTAAATTGGATTTGCCATAACCCAAACTCAAACACTGAAAATAGCATAAGAGTATATGAATATTTTTTCAAAGATCACTTTGAGTTGATAAACTAAGACTCAGAGTAAAATCTTTTCCTTTTGAAATATGAGAATAACTACTTGTTGTTCATATACATATATATTTTTATGCATCTCCTGACTTTCGCATTCTCTGCCTAACACGTGCCTCTGACTTTAGCATTCTTTAGTCCCTAGTGAGTTAGGATTAGGAATTCTAAGCTTTATTGGGTGACTGTTGCTAGTCTTTCCTGTGGAGGGTATATGGGTAAATGTTCTAATATGTTCTCCCATAGGTCAAGATTATTTCTTGGGATAAGTTTAAGTTGTCCTCTCCATTCTCTTTCTGTACTTTGTAAATAGGAATATATCTGAATATTTCTGAGATGTTGCCAGAATGCCTCAAGCTTGGGGTTTAATGACAAAGATCCTGTCTTACATATTACTCTTTCCAGAACCTAGAACAGTTCCTAAAATATTTAGTGCTTAATTATTATATACTAAGTACATGAATAATAATTCTTCCGTCTTATGTCATCTACTTCTCCAGTCTTTTTCAAATCAGCTTAAATACCAATTCCCATGGAACTTGGTGCTTTTTGCCTCTTCTTGAAATGCTACAACTAAAACAGAATTATTTTGCTTATTATAGGTCATTAAGCTCTTTATATAAGGTTCTCTAGTTTACTGTGGCCTTTATTTTTTATTGGTGTTTGTGTATTTTTCATTCTTCCTTCTTACATTACAGAGTAGCAGATGTAAGCCTGGGAATTGAGGCTCTGCACTGTAGCCTTTAAAGGCCACTGGAAGCTCATGATCCATTTTATTTTTTGCTTTGGTTCTGATTTTTTCCATTTTTTCCATTTGACTATATGTCCATGGGTTTCTCATTTTTGTTTGTTTTATTTCATTTTGTTTTTTTGTTGTAATGGAGATTTTGTCAATCAATATATATGATTTTGTTTATACAAGCTCCTGCTTTAATTTTATTCTTCTTGATGCAGATTATCCACAATATGCAGGCTCTAGAGTTAACTTGGATTTGAATTTGTTTTATTATTTTAGGGATTTGTTAAAAATAGCTAAGAACTTCCAGTGAAATTAAGATGAAGATAAATCTCTTCCTCAAAGAGTTATTTCCATAATGAACATTCCTGGCATATATCAATAGTTATTATTATTTCTTTAAAATGCTAAGCAGTCCCTTATTTAACACATGTGTTTAAATTCAGTTTATATGCTTCTCTTGTAAAGTAAATAATGTGAAGTTTATACACTGTTCTTCTGAGTACTACTGCACCAAGTTTTTCTTGTTGCTGTTGTTTGTTTCCTCTGCTATCTGGAAGGGGAAGAAGAAGATAAAACTTCTCTGCCTACTTTGATCAAGGTTTAAACAAATGAACAACAAGAACAAAAAATAAATAATCAAATGTCAATTGTTAATTTATTCTAAAAATGCAAAAGGAGATTTGAATAGAAGCTCATAGTTACAGATAATTGAAGAACTGCTCTGTTTAAACTTCACATGATGTGATCAGTGGCTATGAGAATTTGTTAATAAATTTCTTGATTAATTAAGATACAAAACTCAAAAATAAATGAGAGTAAATTATCAAGTTATTTTGCCATTTATCTCACAAATTGATATGTTTGATGAAGAGATACCGTGAGATTCAATACAAGATGGGAAATCTAGGTATGCTGATTCTAGTCAATGCTTTCTAAATTAGGGGCCAGAAAATTCTTCCAGATGCAGCTCCAGGAAAGTTAATTTCCACTCCTGTTGTCTAACTTATACATCCTTGCTAAATGAAAAGTCATCAGCCTAATCTCTTACCAGGCAAAAAAATCATTTTAAGAAGGAAAGCATAATATGTTTAAGGGAACAATCTGTGGGTCTCTGTTGATGGTTATCTGAAACTCTGGTTCCTTAATGTGTAACCAACATCATATTGGTTTTATTCACCAAGTTATTACAATAGAATTTTTTTTTAATTTTTCAAATACCTATTGATTTAAAGATAGTACTTTTATTTTAAATTAATTTGCTGGTCTTCACCTATTCTGGTGGCTAGCCTAATGCATTCTTTTGCCACATAAAAATGGAAATATCTCCATAGAATTATCCATTTACTAATTAGCAAAATGAATCCAACCTTATATTCAAATTTGATATTAATTTTATATCTGTATGGTACATATTTTATAAACTAAATTTATTTAAATTTTATATTTATATAATCTCTACACATCATGACCAGGCAAGTTTACTCTAAAAATGCAAAACTAGTTCAATATTTTGAAATCAACTAATATAATCCACAATATTAATAAAGCTTAGTAGGAAAAAGTCATATTTTCTTCATAGATGTAGAAAAGACATTTGTCAACATTCAACACTATTTTCTGTTAAAAAAAGCTTCAATAAATAAGAATAGACAAATATTTCCATATTGGAAATGCACATGATACATTTTTTTATTTCAAGATATTAATGGAGTGCAAATGTTTTTGTTACATGAATACCTTTATAATGCTTAAGTTAGGGCTCTAATCGATGGGCACACACATATATATTGCTTATATAATATATATGATAATAATATATAAATAAATATGTGTATTTTGGTGTAAAATCCAGTATCTTACATAATTAGGAAATGCTAAAGTCAGGAGCTAGATAAGAATGTTCATTACCTTCATAACTATTTAGTGTTATGTGAAGGTATTGCCCAATGCCATTTGATACAACAAAACAAATTAGAGGCATAGTAATTGGAGATGGAAAGGTTAGATGGCATAATTAAATACAGACAATTCAAAAGATTCAAGGGGGAAACCACTACCTAAATTAAGAGAATTAATAATATGGGAAGTTATGAAATTAACATGTTAAAAATCACATTTTATAGGAATGATGACAATTTGTTTAGAGATAACAAAAAAAAGAATTAGAAAACAAAACAAAATAAAAACCCTAAGTGCAAAGTTAATAAAAAACGTGGAAAATCTATATGATTCCTACAATAAAATGCTCTTAAAAGACAGAAAAAAACTTGAACAAATGCAAAGACATCCTATGTTCCTTAACTGGTATATATAATGTTGTAAATACACCACTTATCTTTAAGTTAAATTATAAATTTATCATCCCAATAAAAATGACATTGTAATTATTTTCAGAGCTAGATCAATTGATCACAAGATTTGTTTGGGATAAATTTGTTAGGATAATAAGAAAAATCATGAAAAAGAGGATCAATGAATTGGGGAAAGCTTAGTATTAACACATAAAATCTCTATAATTAAAAAAACTAACATGATATTGGCCTATGAGTAGACAGTAAAACCAATAGAGCATAATAGAAAATCCAGAAAGTGACTATTTTCATATCCAGTAAGTAATAATGATTTTTCAAATGAATAGTGAAAAGGTGCTATTTTTAACAAGTAATGCTTGGATAACAAGAAGGTCTATATATAAAAAGATAAATTTAGATTCCTTTTTTCACACCATGTTTCAGGGTACATTTTAAATGGATAAGATATTTAAATGCAAACATCCAAAAACATACAAGGACTTAAACAAAATGTGAATGTATGTTTCTTTCTCATTTACCATATCTGTGTAACAGCTCAGGCACCAGAAAACGCGAGTAAACAAGCCCTGAGATGATTCCTGCCTCCAGCCTTCAAATGTTCCGACAGAGGTCACCATCATCCTTGTGAAGCAGAGACAATTTATCCCACACTGCCCTCTCCAAATTCCTGACCCACAGAATCCATGAACATAATAAATAATTTTTTATTCTAGAAAGTTTTAGGAAATTTGTCATACTGCTAGAGAAATTAGAAAAATACTCAGTATCTGGTAGTGAGGTGCTACTCTAACAAAAATCTGAAACATGTAGAAGTGACTTTAAGATCAATCAGTGAGTATAAGTTGGAAAGACCCTGACGACATTGTTAGTGGAAGCCTAATGGCCCCTGAAGAGGCTTTCAGTAAGGGCTTGAAGGAAAGTGAAGAAGATGATCTTGAAAGCTGGAAAACAGGTGGCACCCATTAGGAAATGACAAAAAAGTCAGCAACACTGTCATCTGTATTAATGTGAAAGATAGAAAATCTCCCTAATGAACAATATTATGCCAAAACTAAAATGCCAACACATTTTGTCAAAAATCAAAATTCATCTGAAGCCTTTCATAAATGATCAAAATTGCTTTTAGTAAAAAGAAAAACACATTTCTAATTAAAAAATTAAATAGATTTAGATGGATGCTTCATTAACATAAATAAATACGTTTGTATAGAAATGTGGATTCTTCAGCTTGTGTATATGAAAATAATATGTATGTGTTTATAAATCATATATATATATCAATTTAAGGTGTTTCATATTTAATATGAAATACAAGAAACATTTCCAATTAAGTGAAGTATAAGAAGAAATATTTATATCATCTCGCATTTTTATTTTATATTTTTTATGATAATGTGGTTATCATTAATGTTACATACAAATATCTAATTCTTATCTTCTTTCAGGAACATGGTAAGATTGTACTTCCTGGTCTTGCATTTAATTTTGACAAATAGGTTGCAAACTGAGTATTTATTTGCCAGTATCATGTCTCCTTTTTCCTTCTGGGACTCTTTCATTTGCAAAAATGGCCCTTTAATTAGGAGTTATTTGTATTATAGGAATATGTCATATATTTTATTTAATTTACAGAAGTAGTGGTCAATGGCCAATGCAATTAGATTAGCAGAAACAAATATTTAATTATACGTTGAATATAATGTGACTGGGAGTTTGTGGAAATTTTTAATATAAGTTTATGCAAACATTTTTTTTTTAAGAGATGTGGTTTCATTATGTTGTCCAGGCTGGTCTCGAATTCCTGGGCTCAAGCGATTCTCCCACCTCAGCCTCCCAAGTAGCTGGAACTACAAGCACATGCCACCACACCCACCTTGTATAAGAATTCTTGAAATAGAAGAAAAAAAAATCTATTAACAGTTCTAAATCCCTCTTTGCAGAAACAAAGGGTTGTCTAAGTATTGGAGGTAGATTGAGAAACAACCCCTCTCCCTATACATATATATATATATGTATGTATACAGGTATACAGTGATTCATTGCTTAATGATGGGGACATGTTCTGAGAAATGTGTTGTTAGGTCATGTCATCATTGTGCAAACATCATAGATTGTAATTACACAATAGGGGGTGAGAAACCTGCAGCCTCAAGGCCACATGTGGCTCTCCAGTTCCCCAAGTGTCCCTCAACAGCATCCAAACTTCACTGAACAAATTCCTTTATTAAAAGGAATTTATTCTGTAAAATTTGGATTCAGTTCAAAGGCTGCACTCAAGGATCCAGAAGGCCACAGGTTCCCCACCCACCATGGACCACTGTTGCATGTGAATTTTGTCATTGACTAAAACATAGTTATGTGGTACATAACTGTACATATATATATATACACACTATGTACATACACACACATATATATGCATATACATACACACATATTTGTTTTTATTTTATATATAGTTTTTGACTATATATTTTATATTATACTATATTATATTGTAAATATTATATATGAGTGCATGCTTATATAATTATATACCATATACAATCATGAAATTATAGAGAAACATAAATTTAATTATAACTGTTAGAAATGGGAAGATAAAAATTAATGAATAGAAAATTGCATTCAAACAACCAAAAGTAGCAAAGGTGAAAAAAATAAAGAAAAAAACACCAAACAAAAGAAGATTAAAAAAATCAGATATATCAATTATCATAATAAGTTATAGTAGGCTAAATAAAATGACAATAACTAAAATCAAATAAACATAAAGAACTCAGGGATTATAGAAGATTAAACTTTAAATTTAAAAAATTAATAAAAAAATTAAAGGTGATTCACTAAACTAAAAGACATTAGACTTTTCCTGGCAAACATAATTATAAATAAAAGAGTGACATCAAATGTACATAACAGATGTGATGCAAGGACATAACTAAATATACTAGTCCATGGGACAAATTTAAAAATCTAGAAAAATATTTAATTTCTAACAAAATATTGATCTAATCCAAGAAGTATAAAACTTGAAACTGCCATGGTTTTCTTCTAAATTTCATAAAATTAAGGACACTGTATATCTATTTTATTTAAATTAACTGAGTAGATACAAAATTTTAAAATGTCAGAATTATAGTTATAAAAGCATCAAGAATGCAAAGATGATAAAAATAGTAAAACAAAAACCTGCATTAATGTTTCTTTGTGTAATAATCAAACATAATAGGCAATAAGAAAAACAAACAAAAATTGCTGCTGATTATGGGTGCAACAACATTAAGTAAATTAAACCCAGTCACAAAAATAAATTAAACCCAGTAGCATATTGAAAATTTTAATACATTGAGCCAATTTTGTTTCAGGAATGTAAAAATGACTCACTGTCAGAAACCCATAAACATAATCTATCATGCCAATAAATTAAAAGATAAATCCATATTTATTTTATAATTAATAGATGCTAAAAAGCATTGAAATTTAGCAGCAAGTCTAAATTTAAATAGAAATTTTCAACACAAAATAAATAAGAGTAATTTAAAATTTTATGGTGAATTAACCCCGCCTCTCCCTCCCTCCCTAAAAACTGCAAATATACCACATATAATGTATATGAAGTTGCTCTGTACTGTGCCAAATTAGCTATTTGCTTTGGAACACAGGAAATTCAGAGGAAAAACATCTCCATTTGTAACCATTATTCTTTAGAAAATATCATTACATATTCTTTGGCATTTCTTAAAAGAAAATTTCATTTTGTTTTCTGAATACTATTAGTGATGACTTAAAAGAGGGGACTTTGAGGGCATTTTAATTTGGTTCTAAGTAAACATTATAATTCTTGTTTAGTTTATCATATATTTTGTTTTTGAGTATATGAGTACTAACTTGCAGGGTTCCTTAAGAACCATACTAAAGAAATCACTGAGTCATATCCCTTAAAACGTAAGCATAGGCATTTTTTATGCCTATATGAAAAACGATGACCTTGTCTATTTTTGCAAAATTAGAAATACATTTTTCAAAATGTGTCTTAGGTTTCCAGCCATTTCTCTTTTCTTCTCTTTATAAGACCAAATAGGAGTTATAGAAAACCAATCATTTAAGATGATTCTGATGGAGAGTTATAGAATTACAGCAAAGAAAATTACAAAATAATGTTGACGTAATAATAAAATCACATGTTCTTAAAATGAGAGTAAATTGATAAAGTTGGTAGATGTTTTCATATTAAGTTGGGACTTCAGTGAGACACGAAAAGTGTAAATGTTATATGAGCTTTGAAATCATAGAATGATTATAGAATCATATACAATTTATAATTATTTCACATATAATTTTCTATACATATATTACAACTGTATATATATACTACAATTACTTATACATAAATAATGATATATATGAAAAGTATATATATTAACACAAACAGTCATCCCTCAGTATGGGGGGAATTTGTTTCAGGACCTACATTCCAGGACCCCCATATACCAAAATCTGCTCTTACTCAAGTTCGGCAGTCAGTCCTGTAGAACCTACATGTACGAAAAGCCTGCCCTCTGAATAAGAGGGTTTTGCATCCTGCAAATCCTATATTTTCCATTCACATTTGGTTAAAAAAATCCACACAAGCAGACCCATTTCAAACTTGTATTGTTCAAGGTTCAACTGTATATTGTTCCATTTGCTACAGAGCAATTTCCCCCAAGATATATTTCATGAAATAATAGCTTACATGTATTCAAAAACTGGACCACCCTTTGTTATACTGTGACACTGTGACATAGGTAAATATTATCTCCCATTTTGCTTATAACGTAGTCAAGATTTAAATATGTCAAATATTTGCTGCAAATTTTATCTACAAAGTAATAGAGCTGGAGTTTAAATTTGGTAGTGTGTATCTGCTGATAGAAGTTTAGATAAAAATGTGTTTGTGGTAAAATTGGTTTGGGACACAGACAAACAACGTTACACATGTTCCTTTATTGCGGAAATTTTCAAAATCTTTGATATGCTAATGAATATTGTGAATATGTAAGAAGGATATAATATGAAGACCTGCTCATACTTATTGACATTTTTAGTACTATTATTTCAAGGAGTTTCTTTCACAAACTGCTACTAAAACAACACACATAAAGCCATTATCATTGAAGTGTGTTTATTCCAGAAAGTAGATAAAACAATTACTAACCACTTTTAAATCATATTATTTAATATACTGTCTGTGCAAACAAGTTATATATACATGTTAGGTAGCTCTAGGAAAAAAATGAAAAAAGTAAAATCAATCATCTTCACCATTGTGTCTGCTTCTGACTTGTTTCCACTTATATTTCCATTGGTTTCTTATTTATGCTGTTTTTTTCAAACTTTATTGTACATAAGAATCACCTAGGGGAATTGTTACATGTATATTCTGATTTCTAAGACTAGGGTAGAGCACAGGATTTTGCATTTCTAGTAAGCTCCTAATGTGCTGGTGTTTGAACCACACTTAGTAGTTAAGAGGTAAGGCACCATACTCCTTTAATAAATATGTTTTGAAAAGATTTTCAGAGTAATTAATGTCTTCCCCAATCAAAGTCTGATCCTCCATAGTTGTTCTACAGAAAAAAAGCTAAAATATTTCATAATATGGCAACGATGATAAGAACTAAGTGCTTTTTCCTTCCACTGAATATTTGTATTGTAACAATATATAAACCTACTTCAAAAAGATATACCCTTAGTGGAAATGTTTTTTTTTCTGTTCTTATACCAATTTTCTTGCTTTTATAATGATGTAAAATAAGTTTGAGAGATGTATATAAAGGAAGATGATCATATAAGATAACTTGGGAGAATTTGGTGAAATGATGTTATGGGCTAAAATGTGGTCTTCCCAAATTCATATGTTGAAATTCTAAACTTTAGTACCTAAGAATGTGACTGTATTTGGCAATAGGGACTTCAAAAAAGTAATTAAGGTTAAATGAGGTCATTAGGGTAGATCATAATCCAATATGACTGGTGTCCTCAAAAAAATAGGACATTTAGACTCACATATGTGCACACAAAGAAGGAAGCCCATGTGAGGTGTTTATCTTCTAGCCAAGGAGACACGCATCAAAAGAAACCAAATTGCTAACACATTTATCTTGAGATTATAGCCTCCACAACTGTGAAAAAATAAATTTCAGTTGTTAATACACCTAGTCTGTGGTAGTTTATTATGAGAACTACGGCAAGTTAGTACAGATGGGCTTCATCTAGAATTTAAGTATCTTCTTTTATTCAGGCTTCCTTATGTCAAAAGGTCTGCAAGATTACAGCTAGATATATCTTGTGTATATTTTGTTATACAGAATGTAATGCAGAGGTGAAGGCTCAGATATAAAATTAAAAATAAAATGTGTCTGAAAAATTGAGTTAAGTTTTCTAGGAAGAGTGTTTGTGTGTGTGTGTGTATAATATCACACTTCACACTTTCGTACTCAGGTTAGCACAAGGTTTAAACAGTTTATACTCAAGTTTTTCTTATCTTTTATCTCAGGGTAATAATAACCAACAAACACATTTTTTTTTGTCAGGAGAAATAAAATGAATATAAAATATACATATTAGTGCCTAGATAAACTAAGTAATTAAGTAGAATCAATTATTATTATATTTTGGTATATAGTTTTTTTTTAATTTGCTTTTTTATTTCAGAATATTATGAGGTTACAACAATTTGGCTATATATATTGACTATGCACTGCCTGTGTCAGAGCTACAATCGTGGTCATCCCCCAAACTGTGCTCCCCGCATCCATTCAGTGAGAGTTTTTCCCATCCCCTCCACCCCCCTCCCACCTGCCCGCCCCCTGATGAATATTATTGCCCTGTGTGATGTAAGTGTTGATCAGTTAGTACCAATTTGATGGTGAGTACCAGTGGTGCTTGTTTTTCCATTCCTGTGACACTTCGCTTCAAAGAATGGGTTCTAGCTCCAACCAGAATCTATTATTATTGCAACTATTCCCTCTGCCCTGCCGTACTTGTGTTCCTGATTAAACTCCAACTGGTAAAAAAATGACCAATTTGTTTTTAGGGTGTTACCTTGCTAGAAGACCTGTAACCACATTAAGCCAATTCATGAATGCTCATTAATACCTCTGTGGACATGCTATGCTCCCGATTTTTCATCCTTTTGCCAACACAGCATTATTAATTATGGTAGTTAAAATCATTTTGAAGGAGTAGGACTAGGTATGAAGAAATGGAAATAAAGCATACTTTTAAAGAGGAACAGGTATACTCTTGTCAATCCCTTTTCATATAAAAACATGAAATAATATGGGTAGCAGTAGAGCAGTCAAAGATCAGTTAACTTGTCCATTTGCTTTGGTAAACTGGATGGTGTAATGCAGCATGGTGAAATAAAAATTATAAGCATTAAAATTGTAGTGCATTACAGGAAAGAAAAATCAATGAAGTAAAATAATAATAATATAAATCTCTTTAGTAAAATAAATTTAAGAAAACTCCTTGGAACCTAGTCTCT
Source organism: Daubentonia madagascariensis (assembly GCA_023783475.1). Classification (NCBI taxonomy): domain Eukaryota; kingdom Metazoa; phylum Chordata; class Mammalia; order Primates; family Daubentoniidae; genus Daubentonia; species Daubentonia madagascariensis. The sequence continues at coordinate 47,878,954 of JAKFHU010002080.1, forward strand.
ATTTTTATATATAAAAATGAACACCCTCCAATATGTTTCTAAATTATTATGGCATTTTCCTTGTTTGCATGGAAATATTGTAACCTTAGTGTAATTTTCCTATCAAGAATCTCACCTTAATTTGTTAATACTCAAGATTTTTATTTTACTGAATTTTAATACAATGATAATGTTGCTGCTTTAAACTGCATTGCAAATTAATGAAAGCAGGCTTCATCATTTAGTCACATTGCACATGTTGTATTACTAAATATTCATCTCTACACATTTATTTGCAGATGAATATTTGTGATGAAAAAGAATAAACCTGAAATCATTTAACCTAGGCAGTCTTGCCTGCAATATAATATTATATAATTGCAAAAACATGAATGTAAAAACACATAAAATAGACTTAGAAGGATGTTTTTATATTCAGAGAGTGGCACAGCTGGCCATATTAAATGAGACCTCATTTACTATCTTTAATTATGGCTTAACTGTAAGTTAAAAGTCATTTTTAAATGGTTAGTCTTATATATTCATATGTTATTATAATACATTCTAAAAATTCAAATTCATTCTTGATTGAAGTTACAACATAAAGTTTAAATATTATCTCATGGACACTAATTTTCTCCTCCATAACTAGTTGTGTGAGTCTACATTTCAATTCCAAAGCCTTTTCCTTTTTACTGTAATATATCTTGAAAGATTTAAATCACACATTCAAAAAATAATTGCCATTTTAAATTGAACTCAGAGCAGAACAAACCAATTACTGTAGTTGCATCAGTGTAAAGCATTTTACTCTTCTATCAGCTATAGAAGTGTGCATACTTCCTCTATCACAATTATTATTACATTACTACTGCATTTGTATTCACCTCCTGAAGTAGACTAAAAAGCTTCTAAGGGGATGAATATCCTTGAAGTTCATATTGGATTTTAATAGTCTTATTCAACACAATTTAAAAGGTGAGAAATTTATAGTTAAAATAATTTCTATTGCTAAAATCCTTGGCTAAATTCTGATATCAGAAATAGCAAAAATGAAAGCACACACACAGATACATTTCATGGCACTATTTAGCCATAGCATTCAGTATAGATGTTTAACTAGAGAGATCAAAATCTACTTATGTGTAAACTATTGAAGAAGAATATCTTAAAACTTAGTGTTTCATTTATGACATATGATAATGACAAGATAATCTAATAGAGTTTTATTATTATTTTTAAACTTTTAAACCAAATTTATTGGGCTATAATTTACCTACAGTAGAATGTACCCTATTGTAAATGTATGGTTTAATTCATTTTGACAAATGAATACACTTTGGTAGCCACCAATGCAATCAAGATATAGAATATTTCCATCACCCCAGAAAATCCCCTTTGCCTCTTTGCAGTCAATTCCACCTTCACTCTGGCCCTTGGTGACAACTGCTCTGCTCCCTATCACTATAGATTGGTATAATAGATGTATATTATTTCAAAAAGGACTTTGAAATTATATATTAATATAAATGAAATCATACAGTAATACTCTTTTGTGTCTGCTTTCTTTCGTTCAACATAAGGTTTTTATATTTGTTCACAGGGCTGTATTTATCAGTAGGTCTTTCCTTTTAATTTTTACCAGTCTGGGACCAGTAACAATAAAAGTGCTTTAAACATTCATATACAGGTCGTTCGTTGAGCGTGTTTTCATTTCTTTTGAGAAAATGCCTATCATCAGTGAAATTGCTGGTATATAATGATAAGTGTATGTTTAACATTATAATAATCTGCAAAGTGGTCGTACAATTGTACAGTCTCACCAACAATGGATAAAATTCCACTTGCCTCACAACTTCACCAACACATGATAATATCAATCCTAGTGGATGTGTAGTGATATTTCATTTTGGTTTTAATATATATTTCTTATATGCCTAATGTTGTTTATCATCTTTATATGTGTTTATTGACCAATTATATATTCTTTTATGAAGTGTTTAAACATTTTGCTCATTTTTATTGGATTGTTTCTCTTATAATATTATATTTTAAGATTTCTTTACCTATTTTGGATACAAGTGTCACATTGGCACCACCAGCTCTAAGAGAGTCTAGGAAAGCAATTATCTAGCTTTCTTCAGCCTCTGTAGTGGAAGAAAGGCAAGAAATAAAGAGCTGGTTATAGCAGTTGTGCTAGCCAGTCAACATTGTTTTCCATGGCTAGAAATCCATATTTACAACAGGTAACTTAAGTCATTATTATAATCTGACATGCAACAACATGTGTGGTTATGAAGGCATGTGTGTCACACATGCATATATAGTTATTGTATAGGGTATGCAGCGTTGGGTGAAGAACTGAAAAGAATACTAATCTATTTACTTTCCGATTAAAAGCAAAATGAATAAAAAAGCCAAATAAGAGCACAACAAATATAATCAAGTTTTACCACTTTAAATAATCCCTAATGATAAAAATATTACATCGTTCTTATTTATTGTATTTGCTATATACTGAGATTGAGGTAAGTGCTGGTGGTTATAGAACACCAATTAACCATGTACATCACATTAAGAAGAAATGTGATGTCCTATGGTTTCAAATGCTGTGCCGTATAAAAACAAGACCAATAAGATTTACAGACATTCATCGTAAAGAAACATAAAATAGAGGATTACAAAGCAGGTGTCAATTTAAATGATGATTACAACATACAAAAAAAAAGAATAAAGCAGGGTTTTCTATGTGAAATGTGTATAAAAAGAGAGGCAGTGAATGTTTAAAAAAGAAAGAAAAAGATACACATTTCTTCCAATTTGTCCTTGTGTGTGACAAAGTGATTCATATATCTGTTACTATTTTTTTTATATCTATCCAGCTATATGCAAAAGGAAAATTTAGGGAAAAACTACAGAACACATAGCATCAGAACAAGGTAATGTCACTACATTAGTTAGGGTTCTCCAGAGTAACAAAACCAATAGGATGTTAGTTATTATAAGGAATTGGTTCATGTGATCACAGAGGCTGAGAACTCCTCAGATCTGTAGTTTGCAAACTAGAGAGCCAGGAAGGCAGATGGTATAGTTTCAGGCTGAAAGCTGGCCAGCACAGGACCCAAGAAGAGCTGATGTTTCAGCTTCAGTCTCGAGGCAGGAAAAGACAGATGTCCCAGCTGAAGGCAGGACTCTTGTTCAGCCTTTTCGTACTTCTCAGGCCTTGAATTGATTTGATGAGGCCCATACACACTAGGGAGGGCGATCTGCTTTACTCAGTCTACAGACTCAAATATTAACCTTGTCTAGAAACATCCTCATAGACTCTCCAGAATAATGCTTGACCAAATGTTTGGGTGCCTCATGACCTAGTCAAGTTGCCACATACAATTAACCATCACAAACACATTCCTTCTTTAGTAGATGGTAAGTCTCTGTGTTCACTACCACTTATCTCACAAAGTTCAGTGTACAGAAAATGCAACAAATGTGAATGATGGAACATTTTCCTCATTATGCACAACTAAATAATGGCAGAACTTGATTATACTTGTTTCTTTATTTGGCTTTCTTGTTTAGAGGCACATAATGAGACTCGGCTTTTTCAAAATTTTACTCTCTGTTTAATTCTCTCACAAGTTACATGTTATTATTTGTTTGTGCTTTATTACAAATTTTGGTCAATCTCATTGTATTTAAAGATTTTTGAGGTTAGAAAACATGCTGCAAAATGTGTTTGTATTATACTTGGTTACAATGCCTAAAACAGTTCTACATGCATTGGTGTCACTTAGTCACTCTTGCAGGTTAGTTTATTTGGGTGGTAGGTAAATGTGTATGGGTATGGTAGAGATGCCAATTAATTTTACTTCTGTATCATAAGGCTATTGATGACTCGCAAGGATTTTGCTGTTCAGCAAGTATTTCTAGATATTGAACTTCCCATTGGGTATTCAAGAGTCCAGTGTTATGTTAACTATTGCCTTCTCTTCCTTTGAACAGTTTCCCTGGAATCTTCACTTGTGATGTATTCCTAATCTCCCATTCTCTTTTTGCTTTCTGTTAAATAAAAACAAAATATATTCAAGTTTCTAAAGATCTCCCTGGCCTCCAGTCCACTTGGCCACTTAACCATGGCTGACTTGGTCTTTCCATATGATTCTTTCCAGTACACTGTGGCTAGAATAGCTCACCTGTTTTAACCCGATTTATGTCATATCTCAGCATGGTTGTGCTATCCTGTGTTATGAACTGAAACAATCTGTCAATTTAGGTTAACAAAGAAAATATTATACTTAATATAAATAAAAATGACAGGGATAGAATTATCTCAATCAAAGAATTACTGCTGGTGGTTTTTGGGCCATTAATTGGTATGGAATCCATGAAAGACAATGGAGTTCTTAGAGTGAACAAGAGAGAGCAGGGCTATTAAAGGAGCAGAGGCAAAATGCGTCATCATACTACTTCTCTACTGAGAAAGTAGTACTATTCATTTCATTTTGATATTTGTTTTGAGATGCTATCAATATTTTGTTCCAAATTCTACTCTGTTCTAAATAGCAATACCTTACATATCTTAAAAGTAACAATTGCCTGTTCATATTTTTGTCCATGTTCATACTACATCTAATCTATTGTGGAGTACTGAATTATTCTACCTCTTTTTATCTCTCAAATGTGTGTCATTATCTTTTTTTCTCACTGTGCTTATGCACTGTCATCTCTCATTACAGTCTAATTCCTAATTTCATATTTTACTATCTAAAATAATATCCATCATAATATCTTAAGATATTTATCTTTGTACTAATATCATTAAAATATCATCAAACCACTGAAAATTTTTGTATTCTGGCCACTGGTAATACAATGTTAAATAAATGTGGTCCTTTTTGCCTAACTCCTTTTTGATTAGTGGGACTGGATTTGTTTTCCCATACCGAATATGATAATTAGAGTAATTTTAAACATTTGTCATATAGAAGGCTGAGTAATAATAATTAAGTTACCTAGATCTATAGGATAATTAATAGCAGTCCATTTAATGCACATTATTCATTCTTTTGAATATCCAGCTCCTGTTAACACTTATTTTATTGTAACTGTTTGTGTGTTTATTTCTTTTTGTGATGCAACAGAAAGGCAAAAATGGCCATGATGGCAAAATTATTGGGATGCAAAGACTTGCTTGGTCAGAGAATTTTTCCACACACACAAAATATTAGAATCTGATTAGCAAGATGATTCAAGCACTAAAAAAATTAAATGACATTCAAAGTGACAAGTTAATAAATATTTAATGACATCTTTACTAGCTTCTTCAAACATAAAAGTAAACAAGGCACAGTCTCTAACGTTAGAGAATTCATGTAATGAAAAATATTAAGTCCTATTATAAAGAGACATCATACAAATGTCATTTCACTGAAAACACAAAGTAACTCTATGACTCAGGAGAGGATAAAATGAGTTGGTCTTTGTAAAGCAGAAGATGACATAGGACCTAATTCTTGATAGATGCCTGGATGTTTGTCAAATGACAAAAAGGTCAAAGGATATTCTATACAGAAGGATGAATAAACATAAGGCACAGAGATTTGAAGGACTCTATCCTGCCACATTTGGAGAAGAAAGTGGCAACAGCTTGAGATAACCATATACTCCTTGCTGAGTTTGAATTTTATTCTCCTTCAGGTTTTTGTGAGGGAGTGATATGAGAACCCTACCTTGATGCTGGGTGCCTCTAGCATCACTTTGAGAGATCAGTGAAAGTACGGAAATTTTCTAACACTCCTAGCAAGAGAAGGACCTGGAATAAGGTACAAAAAGAATGGATAAAAAGATAGAATTTAAAAAATGTTTGAGACAGACTTAAATAATTCTGTGACAGACTGGATGGGGAAAAAAGTGACAGGCAGAAGTCAAGGGTGGGTTTGAGAGTTTCATCTTCAGCTTGAGGTAATTTTATTAATTGCGGTAGGCAATACAAAAGTAGAAGTAAATGGGTAGAGTTGCTGGAGGCCAAGGAAACACGTAACATGAAGTTAATAGGAAAAAAGTTCATGAATATATGTTTTTCCAGACCCTTTCCAAGAGCCCTGGGTGGTGGTTTTAATAGAAATAGGTTCACAAGATTATGTTTTTGATATTTCATATTTTTATAAAATTTGCTTAAGTATTTTAATTCAAATTGGTTATGATTGCTATCTCTTTCCTCTTAAACGTCCTTTCTTTCTCATTTCTTCTTGTTCTGGAAGATATTGGAAAGGCTGGAGTATCAGTGGGTTTTCACTAAAGAGGATTTGAGTTGGGGATACAGTTAATTTTTAGAGAGATTATGTGGTTATAGTTACTTCTATATTCAGATAACCTTATTGTCAGCCATCCTCCTGTGGGGATATTTCAAAAATATTTCTGCTGTCCATTATGTGCCAACACACCCACACAGTGACACAGAGTCACGGGGCCAGGGGTCATTTTACTATAGCATATTATTTGTTGTTTGACACAAGTAGTGTGTCTTTGTGGAGCAGAAACAACATTTGAGATATACTGAGCCAGAATCTAATCTGTGGAAAATTTTTCCAGTCATCACATGTATAAAATCGTAAGTGTGGGGTTTAATTCTTATTGATGACTTATTAAAATTTCTTGCTTTTTCTTGTCAAGAATATACTTGACAAAGTAGCATAGAAATTATAAACATGCTATATCTTTGTATTTTTTTCTTTTTCTTTAAATATAGAATTTAAAAGGATTTCTGTGTTTGCAGGGCACACAACTGTAACTGTCCTATGATAGAAAGTTCATCTGTAACAGTTCACGTATGAAGGAAACTTGATAGAGATTTTCCAAAATTTAATAAAATTTCTAGGAATTATACACACCCAATATGGCCATAAGAGGAGTTTCATGTTCCATAGGAAGGGGGCAGCACTAATTCTTCCACCAACCTCTATAACTTGTTGGGAATAGTCTAGGAGAAGTGTGTCCTCTGCATGAATACACAGGTAAATTGGAGGGATGGTAGCTGGAACTATCTGCCAGTTCAACTATGCTCCCCACATCAGAAGATCTGAATGGTACCTTTTTATGGCCACCATATTATAGCCCTTATGTTTCAATATCTCCTTTTTTCATGTGAGTTTGAGAAATAGCTTCTCCAATGCTTCCGTATCCCTCTTTGCCAAGTGGTAACTTAAAAGAGGGAGTTCAGTGTGAAGAAGTACAGATCCTGACACTATAGTTGGCCTTGGGGTGGATTCGGGGTTCAACTGGTACTTATTCTCTTGCTCTTCCACTATGCATCTCAAATTTATTTTACCCTCATCTATCACCTGGTGATGTAATTCAAATCAACATTCCAGAGGATCCTTAGATGAATCATACCCTTCTCAGGCCGGAGGTGCTGCACCTGTCCATTTACAGATATAACAGGGCAATTAAGTACCAGGAGGCCCTTGAATGGATCTCCTGGGCTCCACATATATTTTTCTCTGTATTTATGGTATAAAAGCAAGCTTAGTGCCTCCTGATGATTAGAGAAAATTACTCCTTCAAACATGGTAACTTCTTCACTTATCTGCTGGTTTTTGGAATGAGGAATCCAAAGTATTCTGGTGGCTGCCACACCTCATAGTTCAATGTGACCTTCCCGTGCCCTGGAGAGACGTTGCCCCCTATGGAGACTGCAATCTCCAAGTCTGAAGAGCTCAAAGGTGTGAGGATTGGGATTTTCCACAAATTTCCACCATGAGTCATGGGAGGTGATAGTAAGAGAAAACACTCTGTTTCAGCCTTTTGTTCTTACATCAGTGTATTCTTTCTTTCTTTTTTTTCTTTTTGGAAATCCCCTTATCTTCTAATAATGTATTATTTCTTTTGGTAACATAGCATCATATAAAAATTTCTGATACAATAAATATACATAATCTTGAATGATGGCACTTCCTTTCAGAGTATTGCTTCCAAAGTGTTGCTTCAGCTATGGCTTGAGCAGGTCATTCCAGGTTTCCATGTGGATGGCTACTTCTGGATAATATACTGAGAGGTCTTATGGTCATAACCCACTCCCACACACTCCTCCCTGTAAAGTGAGTAGCCTGTTCAGATGCTATGCTTACCCTTGTGGGTCAGGCATTCCGTAAGTCCTGTGGTAATGGTGCTGGCTGAAGCTCTGAAGGCAAGAACGCACACCTATACTTAGAAGAGATATTTATCCCTATGAAGACAAATCTTGGCCCTTCCAGGATGGAAGGAGTTCAACATAAACAACTTGCCACAAAATTACAGGTTGTTTTCTTCATGGAATAGTTTTGTATCGGAGGCTTAGCATTGATCTGTGTTACTTATAATTTGGACATTCAAGGCCACTGTAGCTAGATTGACATTGGTAATTTAGAGTCCATGCATGCTTTTATATATAACCTTTGCCTCTGCCACTATGGCCACTCTTTTCATGTGCTCAGCATGCCATTTCTGGAGTGGTTTCTTCTTTGTGGTAGAGGATGCAGAGAAGAGACATTATTGAAATTTTTAGTGGTTTTAATTGTACTCTCACTAGCACATTTCTAATGGCTTTGTAAATCTATGTCCTCTCATGGAACATAATCCTTTGGTATGTCATCTGACATCACACAAAATGTCTATTAGCACATATTCACTTCCCCTTACTCCATCTTATACCATCTTCCAGGGCAACTCAGAAGTTTTTATTTTGCTCAGTACTGAAAACTTACTATGGGTTTCTAAGATAGAGCCACTGTACTGACAAGTTTGCCTCATCTCCTGGAGTTTTTGCCAGAATGTTAAATCCCATGTCATGAGAAAATACTCGCAAATGGATGCCATGTCTATCTATTTTTAAGTTCTAACCCTCTCTCTCTTCAATTTAACACCCACAAAATCCAATCCCAGGATACTGTCTTGGCTTCTGTCACTAGATGCAGCCAATTCTCACAGCTCCTTTAGTGTACAATCTCTTTCCTCCCTTATGAGGTCATCTGTGCTTCCCGTAACAGGATATCTGACAAGTGCATGTTCATGATCACCATATCCTCATTCCACATTTAAAATGGTGTATTCTTTTTCTTAACAAGTACCTCTTAAATCATATGTGCTTTATTGTATAACATCTTGGTCAACTGCTGGGCAGAAAGATAGTATTGTAGTGTTGCACATCCGTGATTTTCTGTTAGTATCTTCTGCAAATAGGAAAAACTGGGCCTGGGTTCATAAAAATGGGTAAGAATTAAACAAATTCAGAGAACATAAAGCACTTTCTAAGTAAGGAGAAAGAATATAGGAAAAAAAAAGACGGCATGGGAAAGCTGAATCAGTTGGCTAAAGCAAAGGAGGGGACGCAAAGAAACAGAAAACTGAAAAACAGTTTTAGAACCAGAGATCAGATGAACAAAAATATCAGATAAAGGAGCAGATAAATTATATGCTGAATGTGACGTTCTGGGAAGATGTGTCTGACGGCTCTGTAAATATTTTGGAATGTGGAATCTGGCTTTCTGCAAAGTGATGGAGGTAGAGGAGAAAGGGTAGAATTTGATGAGCAAAACATGATTAATTCACAAAGAAATTCACTAATTACTTTTTAGAGTCACAGCTAGCTCAAAAATTTCTCACACATGTGAGCTTTGGGAACAATAAACCAGCACTGTGCTGGTAAACAATTAATAACTGTTTCCAGAAAAGAAGACGGAAAACAAAGAAAGAAACAAAGAAAAACCGATTTATTTCATTTGCCAATATATGTGGTATAAATATAATGTTGCCAATTTCAAACCACCAATGTGCTCACAAAATTCCTGGACATTTACAATTGGCTCTCAAGATCTGATAGGAGCCTGCTTGCACACTTCACTGCTAAAGCTAAAAAATGACTTCCATTAATTAGGCTACCAATGTATATACAGAATATCTAAATTCCCTTAAGCAATCCTCAATTTAAAGTGAGCATAGAAGAAAAAGGATTAATGGTTTTGTAATTTAAGGATCTTTTCAAATATTGGTTAAATCTAGGAGTCTTCTTTATTGATAGTATAATATGTCTTTTCTGGGGCTTCCAAAGCTTTGAAAAACTATTGTGACATTATAAAAGTTATGTTTTTTGTAATATTATAATTTTCAGAATAAACTAATCTTCTTCCTTACAAAGTAAGCACTACCATTTTCACTTTATGAAACTGTTTTTCCTCTATATGAATGAACTTAACAAAGTTAAATGCTTTGTCTTGTGGCCCTTGGCAGAGTAATTATCTAGAAAATGAAAATTCTGTTATATATCCTTATAATTCTTGTTTTGTACAGGCATAAAATCATATAACTCTATTTAGCATATGTTCTGATATATATAACTTTAAACTTTTGAAGTAATTAAAAGTTAGGAAAATTGAATTCTGTGAAGTCAACCACTTAATTTCAAAAATTCTAGTTCCAAATATTTGCTGAATAAGTGTTTTGAATTTTACCTTTCAAAAACGTGAACTTCTATCACAGGTTTTTCTGTGTATGTGTGTTTGTGTTTAAGTCATTTTACCAAATGCACTGATCTAAAAATACCTTTAAGCTGAATTTTCTTATACTTGTGATAGATGAATTTAGCAGTTAATTTGTCTTACATTTTAATGTTTTATCCATGTAAAATAAGTAGTTTGAATATCAAGTTTACAGTTGAATCTCTTGTACTGAGGTAGGTTTTCATAAGGATTATGCATAGACCAGTAATTAAGAATTTAAAAAGTAGATAATATCCTCAAATTATGTAGATTAAAAAATTAGTTTTTTCTAAATATGCAATTTCATTAAACCATATGAACTATATGTTAACAGTTCTAACAGTTCTCCTAATTATTTCTGATGATTTTTTCTCTTCATGATTTCTCACATTCTTTGACATGAGAGCTAGCCTAGTAAACAGGACCTTTGGTTACTTTGCAAATGCACAGTAAGATGTGTAGTTTGCAAACTAAAATTAGATAAAAATAATCTTTGATCAAGTTTGTCAAGTATGCTAGTTTTCATAAGGAAATCTCGTAGAGGTTTTAGATCTCTTACTATGTACCTGGGTCTTGTCTAGATACAGATTTAACAAACAAACTATGAAAGAAAATCTTGCTTGGTGAAATGCTCCCTCTGCTTGACCAACAGCAATTCATGAGTTTAGATTGAAGACTAAACTTATGAAACACAATAGCCTTCAACGAACTTTAATAGACTTAGGCTTTACAAAGGCAACAACATAGCATTTACAGCCACAGTAAAGCAGAGGTCTTGTGGCTCCCAGGCATAGATGCTTATGTACCAATAATCACTGTGACTTTGATTATACTGAGCTTGTGCAGATTATCTCAAATGAGAGAAGCCATCAGCTCTTCAACTGTCACCTCACTAACCATGTAACCTCCTCAGGGGGACATGTCCAGCTTCCATTATCTGGAAAAATTGTATTTCATCAACACTTATTTCTCTATACTTGATAAACTGTTTTGACAATGAGGAATAGGTACTTGTTCTTATATATCACAACCCCTGCAAGATTTTCTTATTTAGGTGGATCTGGAATAAATATACTAACAAAATTCGTAAGTTACTCTTTCAGGAAAGATTTAATGAAGGTTCAATTCCTCAGGCATCCCTTGGGATGTATCTGCTGACTCTTTTCTTCTACTTGGACTTTAGTACAAACCAGTTCAAGAATGCAACCTGGTGGCATGAGTATTTTCTTTAAAAAAAAATGAAATATTGAGGGTTCCAGGAGAAAACAAAAAGGGAAAAACAAATAATGAATAAACTGTATTCTGTGAAACTTAAAAAAATACATAAATCAAGTTATATTAGTAATAAGTATGTTGTTTTAAGAAACATAGCATCACTATAGTTTTCAATCATTAGCAAATGGGAAGTCAGAGCACTCTTTAAATTATTTTAGAGGTCAATATTAAATTTGATTGGTTTAGACTTTGTTATTAGTTGAATAATATTGTTCTTATTTTATTAATTTTTAAATTATATTGTCATTTTTATGCTGTAAAGACCATATTGATCTGAAGGTAAAGGTATTATTAAAAAATAGGATTTGTTCAGAATTTTTAGCAAACCCAAATACATCTATGCTTTGATATAGATACAAACATTACTTCACTATTCAATTATGCATATGTTTTGAAACTTAGTTCTGAAATATTTGTCATAAAAGTAAGTGAATTATATTAGATTCATGTGTTTTTATACTAAAATATCTATTATATTGTAGTACCTTTTTGTGCTAAAATAAACAAATATATTTATGAAATTGTAATCTTTAACTCCAGCAGTGTCACTGGTAAAATATTTCTCATTAAGCATTATGAGGTTTCTTTTTGTGACTTGCATAGTTTTAGGAATAACTAATTGGAAATTAATCTGAAATCTGAGAATTGTTTACATTTGATATAATTCCATATTATTAAAGAAAAGAAGTTTGTGGAAGATGATATAACCCAGCTTCTAATATGTCATTAATTTGACATATGAACATATGATCAAGCCATATTAGTTTGTCTTAAATTTAAATGAAAAGCCATTCACATTGGAATTATAACATTTGAATTTAAAATCTAATATAGATACCATAAACACTACTTGGGTTCTATTCCCTATTGTTATATTTTAAGGCACATTGTATGTTTCTCAGATGTGAAATAGGGACCAAGGACATCAATATTTTTTGTTTATTGAATATTTTTTGTTTATTGACTGTGACATGCCAGATATTTTAGATAATTTATTCATTTTAGCCAATTTATTTTTACAAAATTTTCAATTGTCAAAGGGTTCAAAGTTTCAATTAGACAGGCGGGATAAGTTTTTTCTTTCTTTGAGATACATTGTGCAGGGTAGTGAATATAGTAAGTAATAATATATTGTACATTTCAAAATCTCTAAGAAAGTAAATTTTAAATATTCTTACCACAAAAAAGATAAGTATCTGTGTTGACAAATACGTTAATTAGCTTGATTTAATTATTCTGCATTGTATTCATGAGTCGTAACAACTTTGCACCCCATAAATATGTACAACTATAATTTGTCATTTTTACAATAAAAAACAAATATATGTATGTACTTATTTTAAAAAAATTCTCAAAGTCAACATGTTGAGCACATTTCCTTCTACAGAAAGGCAAGTTCATTTTTGGAAATAATAATAATAAATCAGAAGATAATATGTGTGAAGTCAGAAAAGAAAGAGTTAAGTATATGAAGTATTTGATATTATTAAGATAAGACAAACTCTTAATACATTTAAAATAAAAATTATATTTCAGCTGAGATTGAATTGCTTAAAATCCATCAGCCACAACCATTACATCTGTCACCATTTTGGGAGAGGCATTATAATGAGATGGAATATTAAATGTCTGATGGCTGTGGTCCCTTCCCTCCCAGATAGTGACTAGGAAGGCATTGTCCTATTTTATCTTCTTTGATTACAGACACAAACATATGTATTTTAAAAATACAGCAAAGAAAACTTAAATTTAAAGAGAATTTAATTTTTAAACAATTCTGAATTAAAAAAAATATTCAAAATCTCTCCGTCCTGCTCCTCTTCCCACCCTGATCTCACTCTGAAGGGATAGTTGTTTTGAACTTAAGTTTTCCTTCTTGTAATCATGATATTTCTAAAGATTTTACCTCTATTTCATGATTTATCCATTTGGGCAGTATTTCTTGACTCTCATATATGAAATTATAAGGAATTTAGTACATTTCTTCAGACTCCCACCTCTTTTCCCTGCTTCTTTGGTTTTATATGCATCACAACATAGGTAGTTTCCCCTGTGGTCACCCTTATATTTAATAACTAAACAATATAATTAACTCTGCTCATCATTGAAGATGGATGGATTAGAAAGACATGGATGGGCCTGTAATAGCTAAATAATTGGAGGAGGAGTCATTTCTACTAATTTTTGGTAGAGGAAACAGACTAGAAGTCACAGCACAGAACACCTCAACAGGCATCTGAATAGCAGAAGGAGTTACTCTGGTTATCTTAATCTTAGTCATTTGGCCTAGCATCAGCAAGGACAACTGACAGTGAGGTTGAGAAATAGAGCTGGCAATAGGAAGGTTATTTGAAGTTTTATTTATGGTATAACTGTGCTTCTTGGCCATCCTAAGTTTTCCTCCCCAGAGTAGAACTAATGTGGGGTTTATTATCTGACAAAATCTGTATGTCCCTCATATAAAAGAAAAAAAATGAATAATTTTCTATAGAAATAGCTCTAGTGTAGCTGTGAATGCCTCAGAACAAGGCCCAACTTTTCTGGCATTTGAAGAACTTACAGCATGTTTAGGGCCATGCACCTTAACCTGAACACTACCATTACACAAACATGCACATCACTCAGACTTTATTCTCAAGAGAGAGGCCAATCAGGAGATAGGACTGCTCACCTAACAGGAGAGGAAACCTATCCCTACTGTCTTTCTATCTTTTTTATTCAAAACCTTGATATTATTAGAATCAGTTGAGATATGGGTAAAGTCACTAGCATGACAAGGAAAAAGAGCAAAAACTTAATCCAGAGAGAGAAAAAGAGATAATTATAAACAGAAAGGGACTTTAAACAAATCCTAATTAATATATTCAATGTCACACAAAATACTTCTTTTAAGCCCCTAAGTTTTGCAGTAATTAGTTTTGTAGCAATAGTAATTAGAATCTTCATCATAACATAATCAGCTATTCTATAATCTTTGATTTTTATCACATACATATAGAAATGTTGTGATAGCCTAACAAATAAATACATGTGAATGTGACAGGTCAAAAATAATATGAATTAACTTAATCATGGATGTTGTAAGACATCAACTTTAAATCTTTCCATCCTGCTTCTCTTCCCACCCTGATCTCACTCTGAAGGGATAGTTGTTTTGAACTTAAGTTTTCCTTCTTGTAATCATGATATTTCTAAAGATTTTACCTCTATTTCATGATTTATCCATTTGGGCAGTATTTCTTGACTCTCATATATGAAATTATAAGGAATTTAGTACATTTCTTCAGACTCCCACCTCTTTTCCCTGCTTCTTTGGTTTTATATGCATCACAACATAGGTAGTTTCCCCTGTGGTCACCCTTATATTTAATAACTAAACAATATAATTAACTCTGCTCGTCATTGAAGATGGATGGAAAGCATTCTGTGATCAAAAATATGGATACTATTTTAACTGCTAAGACTATTTCAAAATTACAGAACATTTTATTTAACTTTCATATTGACTCCATCATGACTTTTCTTTTTTTTGTAGTTTCTAATTCTATTTATTTTATTTATTATTATTGCACAAGCAATATATAAATATCTTCCTGGTTTCCCAGAAACACTGTGATCAATATTTAATCCATTTTCTTTTTGAAGCTATACTTCCTGTATTATTTTAAATTTCTGATTTAATTTAAGGTAATTGCTTTCTGGATCTCTTATACATCTGTCACCACAGATTTGTTTATGTTTATATATATACACACACACATATGTAACATATATGTCCATATAAACATATATTATATATAAACATATATATGTTGGTACCATAGTTTTTAGCATTTTCCCAAGACTCCTCTTTAGTGTATTCCTACATTATGTTGCTCGAGTATTTTCTTTAAAAAGTGTTTTAGACAATCTACAATATACTTTATGTCTGAATTCATGGAGTACATTATTTAACACATTTCTGAAATATTCTGAGACATTTTACGTCTAAAAATGCACTCTCAATTTTTCACAGTATAGAATTTTGATTGAAGAATATACTTTTGTTACTCAGAACTTTGAACAATATTCCTCTTTTTATTATTTTTTTTGCATACAATGTTACTGATGAAGAACCTGATTCTGTATTTTTGTCTCTGAAATCTATTATACTCTGATTTTATTTTGATCATCTTAAAATTTAACCAAAGTGTGGCTAGATCTGATTCTGTTTTCATTTACCCTGCTTCTCCAAATTTGTAAATAAAGGACTATGCCATCAATATAGAGAACTAATGTGTGTTTTCTTTTTAAAATTGTAAGTCTCCTCCAATCTGCCTGTCCACAAATGGGAGGCACACTGTAAGCATAAAGGAATAGTCTTGCAGTTTTCACTTTGAAATGCATGGGTAGAGGAAGAAGTAAGCAGGCTGGGGGACCTACTCACTCCAAATTCCAGTTTTAGAAGGACTTCATTCTATAAATACAGCACTTTCTGTAGTTCTCTCATGGGAAGAACTGCTTTCCCCCTTACCTCTTTTGTAACTTCAAATATTGGCTTACCCATCAGAATAATGATCTATCATCTATCTCCAGAAATCTACTGATTAAATCTTTCACCATTATCAGCAGTGTTGTAGGATTTCTCTCTGTTGATAATGTTTTCTATTGATACAAGAAGTTATTTACCTGTTTATTTATTTGAATAAAGGAAAGTAAAGGTGTTTACTCACTCTTTTGTCTTTAATCAGATGTCCTCATTTATTTTATTAAAATTCCTTCCTTACTTTCTGAAACGTGCAGCACCCAAGGAAATAACAGAATGTTATTTAATGACAGATGTATCTGAGGTCATGTAAATTGAAGTAATAAAGCCATTAGCACCTTTGCTCAAATTGTTAAATTACAATCCATTTTGCTGATGGTTAGGAGAAAGGTATGTCTGAATCAGTCATGTTAGTGTTGAGGCTGTGACTCACATGAATGACAGTGCGCAATGGCCAAACCATTCTTGTTGGTGAGACGCAGTCACAAAATGCTGAGATAACACCCTGGATAATGGTGGGGACACGGCGCACATGCAGTGCTGTGCCTACTCTAATCTCCTCCCTTTTCTCAGTCCTCCGCTGCAGAGTGTGATGACACAGCGATAGACAAACACTGGTTTGGAGCACTAGTTGTCACAGAGACATGTCCTCTTCTGCCAGTGGATATAACAGGCAGTATTTAGAGGATGGTGGAAGTAGCAAGGAGGAAGCTATGTAAGGCTGGATTTCGGTTCACTTTTCAGGGATCATGTCTAAAAGTATTTTTTAAACTTCTGTATATATGGCATGAAGCGACTCTATTTTAAGTTCTTTATAAACCATTTTTGATCTTTCTTATTGTGGTATTTTTTATATTCTTAAAAACTAACCTTTTATTTTGAGATAATTTTAGACTCACATGTAGTTGTAAGGAATAGTACAAAGCAATCCCATGCACCCTTTACTCAGTTCCCTCCAATGGTGATATATCACAAACTGTAGCATATCACAGGCAGGATATTAGCATTCACACAGATACAAAACACTTTTTAAATTTTGACATATTTTGGACATTACTCTGTATTCACAAGGGGAGAAATATCAAATCTCATTAGATTTTGATAATATCATAGTTTTCCAGTGATTCTAAAAACAAATGGTAGCAAAACATTGTATTCCTGATTACTACTTCTCTTTACACACCAGCTAATGTAAGAACATTCCTTCCTGTTTGGGTATAATCACTGCCACTAGTGTCCAGGTCAAAAAATCTGCTGGATTCCAGACATTGCTTTGGATTCAAGTGTTGGAAAGATGTTTGGAAATGTTGACCACATCTCTCAATAGCTGTCCCTTAATTCACTCCTCATTAACTACTTTTGCATTTCCCACAATGCCCAATAACAGTTTTCTAGCAAAATGATGTCTTCTTTTTGAATGAGCTTACATTTGAGATGTAGTTCATTCATTTAACAATCAATTGTTCTGCATATCCAATGGATGCCTGGCTCCATATTAAGTGTTGTTCATACAAAGATTCCTAAACCTACGACCAAGCTTTCAAGTAGTTCTCAAAATAGTGGGAAACAGAAAAGTTAAGAGACATGTGGCAATATAATTTTTACAATTGCCTAATAGAAATACAAGTGAAATATTGTTTTATATGGTCCAATGAGAAATATTTGCTGAAAATTACAAGAAGACAAATTTTGGCTTATAAAGATAAACCATTTAATGGTCCTAATAGGATGAGCTGCCTCAAGAGACAGTGAGTTCTCTATCACTGTAGTATTTCAGACATAGACTGCAACCACTTGGTGGGGATCTAATAGAAGAAATCCAAACATCATATGAAAACTTTTACTAGAAACCTCTAAAAGATTCTTCAAACCCTGAGATTTTATGAAATCCATTCACAGCTCTGCTTGGGGTTACTACCTAATTTTGAAACCTTTGGCTTCTAAAATTTTGAGTTATCTTTAAGTATTAATAGATGATTGTTAGAGCAAAAGTATTAAGTGTCCTTTAACACTTCCCTATTATTCTGAAGAGTGTTTTATCCACCTAGTCCAATTTTTTGTGATGGAAAAATGATTCAGTCTGCTTTTCATCTTGACAGAAGAAAATAATATAGAGAATGATTATGTGCATACTTTTTGAATCCTTTGTTTACATCATATATAATATATAATAAATAATAAAATATACTTAAAACTTTATTTGAAATAATTGGCATTATACTTTCGCCTTTCAACTGCTTGGTTCTTTAGAAAATTTGAACACAAACAGGATATTTTTAAATGCTTTCACCTGGAATTGATATCAAACTTTCATAAACCAGATAAATAAAAAACTTCTTGGAGAATCTGGCTTTAGAAATTTAAAACAGTTTTTTACACAATTTTAATATATTTTCCTTTATTATTATAAAATTACCAATCTAATGTTCTCCACAATTCTGTATCTTTTATATATTTTTGGATCTTTTTCAAACACCCCTTTCATCTCATCTTAAAATTTTGAATATCTCTTTGTAGCAAATATGTTTTCTATATTAATCCAGACATCTGTATCAAACAATTTGTAAAGAAATAACAACAACATAATGTGATTAGTTCTAAATAAAAGTCTGTGCATAGTACTATAGATTCCTAATAGGCAATTTTTATAATAAATTAATTATAAAATGGAACCATATCCTTATCCCTTTATCTGCCTTCAATAAATTTTTCACTCATATACTCTTTAAAAGGACATTTAAAATTTATTTCAAAATTTTGTCCATTTAGTTTTGCAAGAATTACATGTAAAATCATTCACATTTAATCCCACTGTATGATTATTTAGGTAAATTAAGATGTTTTGAATTCCTTCATATGTGTTAACATTTATTCAATTTGAAGGGATTATTTACAAATAAAACACTAACTAAGGAAACACACAGTTTTATGCACATATTGGCATGCAATTATTTAAAACCACACTTAATTTGTCAGAAAATTGAGCTTTAAAGTCAATTTCCATTTTGCTTATATCGAGCTTTGCCACATTCATGAATAGTTTATTAGCCTACTTTATTTGGCTTATGTGTGGTTGCTTTACCATATTTTTTCATTTTCTAGTTCACAGAATTCTAAATAACTTTTAAGAAGGTAGCAAATTGTGGTGATTTTCTGAGGGTTATTGGATAATTATTTCCCCCTTTTTATGTTTAATCTTTCTGGATTTTTTAATATTCCCCAACGACAAACATTTTATATGCAGATTGTTATGATAATCATCTATCTATAATCTTAAATATTTTACTTCTTCCCTTTATAAAATATGAAATCACATATAAAATTTTTTAATGTTTTTTTGTAGAGATTTGGAATGTAAAATTATATATGCAGTTAGAAACATGAAGAAATAGAAGCTCATGCCAGAAGAGAAACTGAGAAGTTGGTCCTTTGGAGTTGACAGCTATATATGGCTCTCTCTCTAGCAATTAATTGCCTTTCCCAGTAAGGGAAATTTTCAGTATGGATTCAAGTTCCTTTCTTTTGTTTTTAAAATAAGGAATATAATACTTAAAAGTATATCCTTTTTAGTTTTTTACAAATACATGTCTGTCTGTGTGTGTATGTGTGTGCATATGTATACACATATACATACACATGTATATATACACATGTATACATATATAAAATGTCTTTGTTTTCTTTCCTTTTCCCTTTTGATTCTTCTAGACAATTTTGAATTTTACAGTTTTCCCTCTGTTATTGATGTCTATTTGGGAAAGATTGTTGGTATGATTTCAATCTTCTTAAACTTCTTAAGACATGTTTTGTGACCTAACGTTACCTATATTGGAGAATGTTCTGTATACACTTGAGAGTAAAGTGAATTCTGCTTTTGTTGGGTGGAATATTTTGTATAGATCTGTTAGTTTCATTTGGTCCTCAGTGTTTTTCAAGTCCACTGTTTCCTTACAGATTTTCTGTCTACATGTTCTAGCTGCTATTGAAAGTGAGATGTTAAAATCTCCTACTAATATTTATTGCTGTCTCTCCCTCAGTTTTGTGAATGTTTGCTTTATATATTTAAGTGCTCTGATGTTGAGTACATATATATTTATAATTGTTGTATCTTCCTGGTGAATTTACCCTTTTGTCATTATAGAACCTCCTTCTTTGTCTCTTGTGATAGTTTTGAACATAAAGTCTATTTTGTCTGATATAAGTATAGCTACCTCTGCTCTCTTTTGGTTACCATTTGCATGAATATCTTTTTCCATTCCTTCACCTTCAGCATATGCATGTACTTAAATCTGGATTGAGTCTCTTGTAGACAGCACATAGTTGGATCTTGTTTTTTTATCCATTCTGCTACTCTGTGTCCTATGATTGGGGAATTTAATCCATTTACATTTAAAGTAATTACTGATGGTGAAGAACTTATTATGGCCATTTTGTTAATTTGTTTCTGTCTGTCTTATAGCTCTTTTGCTTCTTTTTTCTTCTCTTGTCTTCTACCTTTGTGTTTTGTTGATGTTTAATAGTGATGTGCTTTGGTTCCTTTCTCTTTATTTGTTGTGTGTCTATAGGAATTTTTGATGGTTAGCATGAGGCTTACATAAAGCATCTTATAGTTATAATAGTCTATTTTAAGCTGATGATAACTTAACTTCAGAGACATACAAAATCTCTAGATTTCACACTCCCACCATGTTATTGATATTACAATTTATATCTTTTATATATCATGTATCCATTAACACATTTTTGTAGTTATAATTATTGTTAACACTTTTTGTCCTTTAGCTTTTATAATAGAATAAAAGTGATTAACACACCACCATCACAGTATTACGGTATTCTATATTTAACTATATATTTACATTTACCAGTGAATTTTATACTTTCATATGTTTTTGTGTTGCTATTCCTAAGGAAGCACAATTTCATTAAAATGATCATAGTAATTCTTATTAACATGTTTCTAGGAATGTATATAGTTGGTCTAAGCTTCATGTGAGGTGACTGGGGACCAATAATAAAAACAGCAATGGTACATTTAGGGTCTGGTGAAGGTAAGAGGGGTCAGTTGGCCTTATTTTTAAATTTTGTCATTAGCTCTCTAATGGATATTAAATTACAAAGCAATTCTAATAAATTCATGTAATAGGTGCAATTTATATTTGCCACTATATTTTTCTTCCAGAGCCACATTGTTCCCAACCTCTATCTCCTACGTCCCATTTCCCCATTGTCTGTTAGTACAGAGACTTTTCTCCATCTTCCTCCAGAGGTACCATCTCTTAACTACTACTAAAATTCTCAAGTACTTTTCCTGTCATTAGAGTGTGATATTATCAGTAGTGTGTAGTAAAAAGGCCGTGGTCTCTGCATTCAAACCCCAGGTCTTCCACTTCTGGCTATGTGAGTGCAGACAGGTTATCTAATCTCTTGAAGCCTCAGTCTCCTCATCTATACAACAGTATAATACATTCTTTTGTAATATTAATGCATTATTGAGATGGAACACACAAGAGAAAGAACTTGGCACACAGTATTCATTATTTAGGAGACACTTTAAAAACTAAGTCTAAATTATTTGCGAGTAATTTGTTTCCTGAGACTCTTGTACTTTGACTATCTGGTTAAATAAGAATATTATATTTTGAATGACTTGCTTTTGATCCAAATTAAAAACTGGAAGTGCAAACTTCCCTTAATTTGGGGGATAATATCCAGAGATGTGACAAGAAGCAGGCACAGAAGACTCTAGGGTTCCATAACCACCTTTTATACTTTTGTTTGAGAATTTCCAGCCCAATTGGAATTTCTAAATGTTAACTATCTTGAGCTTGCAAATTTACCCACATTGTACTCAGATGACAAATAAAATTTAGATTGACTCTTGTGTAATTTATCTGATCTTACCCATGAGTGCCTCTCTCAAATTATAGGGAAGTGTAGTATGAAACACACTAACATGCACATACACACATGCACACATCCCCACCCTCCATCTCAAAATCACAGTGGCTGGTAGAAGTCAGCTTTTCCTGTCTTCTTTCTACAATCCATGGGAACAGACGTGTTCTCTCTCTTCCCTTTTTTCTGGCTGCAACACTTATTTATATCCCATCCTGTCTTTTTGAAATAACATCCATACTCTCTGCTTCTCCCATGTCTGCATGGAAAGGGAAACCCGATCATTAAATAGGGAACAAAAGTCAGATGGAATTTCAGAAATTTAAAGCTTATCACATAATTTTTATTAGTGTATTAACTATTATTTATCTTCCCTGATTATATAAAAACAAGCTTAGTAAATATTGAAGGAATTGGGGGAATTGACACTGTAAAAATAAATTTGGATTCCATTGTTTTGTGATGAATGAAGACACTTAACCCATATATATGTGTATCAGAAAAGGAAAATTCAAAAGAAAATTTTAACAATGGCCTATGATGGCTGCAACTGGGCACATAGGTAAGAAAACCCAGGCCTGGAAAATATAGCTGACCTCTTTCTTGCCTGTTTAACTGGAGTTTGTTAAATATTTCACTGACAGGTAATGGTCATAAACCTTTTTACCAGATTTAGGACAAAGACAGGATGTAATCAGTCACTCTTCATCAGGTACTAAGACTCCCAACCTTTCTCCTTACCCGCTCAACCACATGTTTACCTTACCTTATGTATAGCATCACTGAGCATCAATAGAAAGCACAAGAATGTAATTACTGCTTCACTACCCACTTCTCCCGCCTTCTGAGCCACACATATCCGCCCATTAGAAAATGCATGTATACCGTGCCTCATGTAACCTACTTCCGGACACATTGTTGGTCTGTACTGAGTCCATGTTCCTGTGCGTAAGTCCTCAAACTGGGCTCAGAATCAATTCAACCGTGATTTCTCTAAGTTATAGTGCCTGTTCTTTCACTTTTCTGTCAACAGGTGGTTGGAAATATGATTAGTGTAAGGTATGTAGTGTGTGGAAAAAAATATATATGTATATATATGCACATGCATTTATATGTATGTTTATATGCATATATACTACATGCATATAGATGTAACGTACATTTATGCAATGCACATATGTATATAACAAATTATATATAATGTACATATACTTGCATAATGTATATATAATATGTTTACTTTCATATATATGCACATACATTATTTTTCATTCTTCTTTCTTTCCATCTCGTATCTTGGAAATAGGAGGCCATGTAATTTCAATTTAAAACCTCAAACTGAGCAAGCATAGGGGAGTAAAACTCCAACTCTCAGATATATCACTGCTTTGCAAGTCTGTTCCACAAGAAGGTAGGCTGTAACAAAAGGATGTTGGAGTCTCATAGCTCTCCTAAATATGATAGATGTCTTAAAAGTGTTGATTTTTAGGGAGAAAATAATTTGTTTTATGACCAAGAAATATATTTTGCACTTGTTTGAATTTTTTGTTTCATTTGTAGGGGAATCTTGGCACTGAATATAACAGGTTGAATTAGTTATATATAGCTGTTTTAGTTCTTCATGGCTTGTAAGCACAGTGACCTACACTGGACAAATAGATTTCCTCACCTATAGTTCAGAAAGCATTAAATCCTTATTTGAATAGACAAGGTTTCTCTTTTAGAAAAAGGTTTTGAATTAGTAGTCCTTAAAGAGAAAAAATGTAAATGTGAAAATGTTTTACTCATTTATTTATTTATTTTTCTGTGGATTCTGCATGACTAAATTCTTTGGGGTTTTAATTTTTATGACTTCTGAAAAAAATAATTTAAAATAACCTAATTGGAAGTGAGTTGGGCTCTTAGAAGTGGACATGAATATACTGTTGGCAAAGTCATGTGCTAAGGGCAAGAAATAAGAAATAGGGATCCCCTTTACACCATTAAAAATATGTTTTTAAAGGCCACTGAAGATGATTGCTCTTTGAACTTGATCATGACATTTGATTAAGAAACCAATTGTACAGTAATTTAAAATAATATTTTTAACATATCATAATACTCTATGTGATGGGAGAATTTAAAAAATAAATTTAAAAATGATAAAATTAAATTATTATCATTTGTAATAAGACAAAATAAAGCATCTAACTCATGGCTTTTTAGAAAGTTTCATGTGCATAATTTCAAGGAGAAAACTAAAAAGATGAAGTTACTATGATCATGTTTTTATTAGGTCAAGATTTTCAAGTATCAGTTTACAAATGAGATGCCCAATAAATAATGTAACACATGAATTATTGAATTTGTTGGTTTAATTATCAGTTACCAAATTTTCCCTCATCTTAAATAGGAAAAATATCAGGTGAAATAAAAAGAATACTCAGCTCCTGGATGAGGTAACTTTTGAAGACTGTTTGGGAGATAGGCACACAGAAAACACTATGGAAGAGGATCCCAAATTCATTTTTTTAAATGTATTTAAGTCATTAATTTTATTTATGATTGGAACATAATAATTATACATATTAATGGGGTATAGCGTGATTTTTTATACATGTATAAATTATGTAATTATCAAATCAGAGTAATTACCATATCTATCACCTTAAACATGTATTATTTCCTTGTGGTGAGAACATTAAAAAATCTTTCTTCTGGCTATTTTGCAATATACATTATTATCTCTATTCGTCCTACTATGCAATAGACCAGCAGAACTTATTCCTCCTGTCTAACTGTAGCTTTGCACCTGTTGACCAATCTCTCACCATCCTCCTCCCTCTTCCCCTCCCAAATAATTACACACATCAAATTTATTTTCAATATCTGCAAGTATAAATTATAGAATATCAGTGTACCATTAAATCTAAGTGTTTTTTCCACTAATGTAAATAATAAAATACACCTAGACTGTTAAGAATGTAAAACCAAACTATTGAATGCAGGGTTATTTGAGAATATATTGATTTAAAAATTATTAATAAGCTCTTTTGTAAAATGAAAGTAATACTAAGAATGGGGACCGATTGCTATAAAAAGATTGATGTTACTTAACCAGAAGGTTTTCCTGGCAGGTTTGGTGCATCTTGTGGGGTGCATCTGGTATGAGTCAGATAAGGGATAGAAATCAGCACAAGCAACAAATCCCACAGAAAGATGGAAGGGAGAGGTCTGCCATGTCAGCTAGGGAAGGAATGCAACCTCCAGGTATAAGGTTGCTGGAGGTTGGGACTTTATATGCTGAGGTGGACCTAGAATCCTCAATTTCTGAATATAGTCTGAACACTGTATATTTTATTTTTGTGTTATATAATATTTTATGTTTATTTAAAGTTCTTTATCATGTCTTAAAAAAGGAATCTGACTATGTCTGAAAATTGTCATTATAGTTGAGACTGAATGCATGAGATATATGTCACATCCCCCCACTTGCACTTCATGGTTTACAATTTTATTGTTTCTTCATCTGAAATGCAATCTACTATTTAGCTATTACAGCATTACTTTTCCCAGTGCTATTATATTATTAAGGATGTCTCAGCACTTCCACTGTAGCCCCTATTTTTCAAGGATTTTTAACTTTACTATAAGAATTTGAAAATTAGCATTCAATGTTTAAAGGGTAGCTATATATTTTTCCCAATTTAAAGAGGAAAAATAAGTGGGCAGTTTGGACTGATGAATTAGTTAAAAATGAGAAGATATTTTCATGATGTTTAAGTTATCATTTGAAGATCTGATATATTTTTAAGTGCAGGAGTGTGTGTATAATGTAGGTTTCATCCTAAGAAAAATTCATATGCACTGAATACACAATTAACTTATAAATTCACAAATCCAGTTTTCAGTTGTAGTGGATGCTTTGATGCCCCTTATTCTGTCCCCTTTCCCCAGGGTGAGCATTTAATCCAGGATGTGGTGAGTGTTGCTGTTCACACTCAGAGCTCCTCCATCTTCCTGGAGAATAGCTCTCAACAGGTAGAGAAGAGTTGTGTCTATCTTATTGAAGAACATTACCCTCTACACTGAAGGAGTACAAAAATCTGGGCACCTGGCATTAGATGGTTTGAATTATTTGGTGTAATTTGTGCTTTAGAGCTTTCCATAGCCCAGGGCTGAAGTTAATCCCCATGCCAACACATCTATATTTAACTTTCTTCCTGTGACCTTCCCTACTTCCTACATTCTTTTCCTGAGAGCACTCCCTTAGTCAATCCCAGTGAAGAACACTGCCTGTTTTTAGGGAACTCAATCTAAGGCATTAACACACTTCCTTTTGTTTTTTAATGGAAGTTCACTTAAGCTCAGAGCAAATGCTGCTAAAGATTCTTCCCACAACCTGAGATATTTCGTATTGTAAATAGGAAGCTTCAGTCTGCATTTGTACATATGTTTCATGTACTCCTAAAATACCTTTCCACTTTCCCAAGTGGTTCTGTCAAAACCTGGCCTGGTGGGCTGGGAGCCTCATGCTACCTACAGGTCAAGTCACTGGTCACTCTGGTACAACATACTGCTGTATTAGGTGGCACCTCATCCTTCTCCCACCACCACCAACAAAGAATGAGCTCTTGTTACTTGCTCATGTTTGGGTCATTTTTTTCTTTTGTTTTGATTAGTGAATGCCCTGCTTTCTGTTTTTAAAATGGAGGTACTTGTTACATTGAATCTCTGAAGAGTAGGGAAAATAGAGATCTTTCAGATTTTACCACACGTAAATGTGCACTGCAACATGGGTCTCAGGTATTACTAGACAAGACCATGTCAGAGCTGGAAGTACCGAGTACCTAAACCATCTTGGTTTATTTTAATACAATTATTAATAATAATGCTTTTGTAAGAAAATAAATAATCTTGGTCAATTTAAAACTGTATGGGACACAATAACCTCACTGTATAAGTATGATATATTTAACAAAGTATAACTTGTACCTGTGACTCCAGGCTTGTTTCAGTCTTATAAATTTTCCACACTGCGGCAAAAGGGATATTTATGAAATCCAAATATAATCATACTACTCCCTGTAAAAGAAATCCTTCTGTGATCCCATATGCTTCAGAATAAAGAACAAAGCCCTTCCTGATGTTCTCCCTCTCAAGTTCAACCTGGCCTGTCTACCTTTACTTCCTCAAACATACCAGTTCCTTATGATGTTGTTGCATTTTCCTAAATTGTACTTCATCTCTTCCCTACTCATCTGCATACTTTATTTACCTATCTCCTATTACCCTTCAGAACTCAAATATCACCTCTTCCAGAAGACTTAGACCTCCCCATCCACACATAGGTTTGTTGTCTCTCCTTGTGCCCCTATAGCTCACTGTGCATACCTCCATCATGGTAGTTGTGAAAAGGAATTAAACTTACTTGCATAATTGTCTTTCTGTAAGCAACTAGACTGTAACATCCAGATGGAAGGACCTAACTCCTAGCAACATGCCTAATAAAATCCTACTTAAATACTTAACATAAACTATTAAAAATAATATTTGAATTTATATAAATGGATGGAACACTTTTCCTTGTCCCTAAGGAGCTGGCCATATAGTGAGAACAGCAGATGCTTTTCAACTTACTAGTCTCTGTGCAATAATTATGAATTGATTCTACCCACAAAAGGACTTTTTTTAGATTTAATTCCAAATCTAGCTGAGTTTATTTTTTTTTTGCATGAGGAGAAAAAAGAAGGTTTAAAGAGTCTAGTATAATTGTGATGACATTTCTTATCTTTTTTGGCTGAAGTTTATACTTTGATGTGCCAAGTGTGGATCAGGTAACATCTATCTCACCCTGCCCAGAACTTGCATCTGTTCTGAGTAGACAAGGCCTTCTGAACTGTCAGTGTACTTGAAACACTTAAATGGGCATCTAGTCAAATGTTCTCATTTGACAGTTGGACTTGCATACAAACAGAAAAACTGGAGAGGGCCAATAGAAGTCAAATTTTGGTTAAGGACAACAGGAAATGTGATGGAAGATTATTTGTGGGTCATGCAGGAAGCTGGCCTAATACAATTGAAGGTACAAAAAGGAAAGAGCAGTTATGGTTATGCATGCAGTGTGAGGTTGAGCATGAACCTCCCTCCTGAGGTTCGAAACTCTTTCCCTATGCTTCCACCATTGCCTGTTAATCAGTGACTAAGCCAAAGGAACTTTATCAAAATCACAGGGGTGGGGGATTGGAGTAAGATGAATTTTTCAACAAATACACATCCTTTGGAGATAGTGACACAATGTTTTAGAATATGTTTTTCTTATACCCATTTAGTTTTACAATTCTAACCACCCCCCATACTCACACACTTGCCATTATGATTACTAAGGTGTGATTCAGTGATAAGAATAGGTATACGCCTTATTTCTCAGATGATAGCTATAAAAAAGATTGAGCTCCACTAGCCTATCTGTCCTAGGAAAGAGCAGAAATATGATAATAAAATAAGGTGGAAAAGGGGATTGTTAATTTTTGAGGTACTCTGCATATTCAACCATCTAAAATTACTGGACACTACAAGAATAAGGTTTTTATTTTTTTAAATTTGTTTGTTTGCTTGCTTTTTAAATTGTTCACAGCGGGAGCCTGGGAAGCTGACAACATGGTTAAGTTACAGGAATGAAAGATCACAAGAGAGGGCCAGCTCCACTTTTTTACTAAGCCAGAAATCTGCAGAGGAATTAAAGCAAGGGTCACAGAGGGTGAGAAGGTTGACAGAACTGCTGGAGGCAAATGCAATTACTTTGAGCCATTGTTCTCCCTCAGTCTCATTTCTAAAGAGCCTCAATTCAAGGAAGGGAAAGGACTAAGGTCTTTAAATAGCTGGGAGGTCTACTGGATTTAAGTACATGCTATTAAGGCAACTCTTACATGAACTACGAATTGATAAGAAGTAGGAGGCATTTTATACATACCCAGATAAACTTGCAATGCATTCAGCGTTGATTGAACACCTCATCTGTGCTTTATTTCTTACATGCCAATTATGATATGAGAAGATAAGAATGTATTGAAACTAGTTTGTGAAGCTATTGCTTTAACATTCCTTTCCACCCACCCCGAGGAGTTTGTTACACTTAAAAACAAGCTGTGCTATGCAAGTGACAAAAAAATATTTATTATTATTGTGTGGTGAATTCTATGTAAAAAACAGAACTAGAGGGAGCATCAAGATGGCTGAGTAGAGGCATCCAGCATTCACCCCCTCCATAAAGAAGGACCAAAATAGCAAGTAGATAATCACACTTTCAATAAAGTCTCTAAATGAGAACACTGGAATTCAACAGAGAAGTGACGGGAAACACCTGAGTCATGGAAGGAGAGAGAAGAGAGGCAGCCGACTAGGTCTGGATGGGCTGGGAGACCACAGAAGAGCCCCAGTTTGGGGAGAGGGTAAGGAGGGTAAGTGAGACATCCCCAGTGGTCTACATTCCCACCATGGACTCCAGTAACCCTAGCCACAGTAGAGCCCTTTGACCTTGAGGGGCTCTGAGACTAGCAAGAGAGCTGCCTGGAGACTGCTACAGCACTGCTCCAGAGAGAGAGAGCTCACACTGGGGCCCACATATCCTTCCCTACATCAAGACCTTTGCAATTGCAATACTGGCACCATTTTTAGAGCCCAGCTTCCACAGACTGCATCCTTTCTTGGGGACCAACAGCCCCTGCAGCTCCACATCCCTGAAGTCTTCCTGTCATACCCTAATACCCACTCCGAGGGCTTCAGTGGCTCTACAACCAGTTGGACCCAGCACCACAGTCAGTGTCCCTAGCACTCCAGCTCACACAGTGTCCTACACCCCAGGGAACAGGTGGTGCAGTGCATAGATGAGGCTGCCACTACTTAAAAGGGAGACAAAGTGCATGCTCCACAGAGCCTAAGAGTTGCCTGTCTGGGGCTGCTGCCACTGACAGCAAAGCCCCAACCCAGCTGCAGCATCAGGGCCACAACATATTTATATGCGCCATGAGAACAGGCTGTCCCTACCCACTACTACAGCTGCCACCTCCACCATAGCACACCTTTCAGGGGAAGGGGGGCCTGGGGAACGCCCACTGTGTGCATGAGAGCTTGTGCTTTATGCCTGTGCATGCCACCAAGGAGCATGAAGCCAAGTCTACCAGACCCGGCACTACCCAAACCCCCGAGTGCACAAGCACACCACCTGAGGGGCCTGGGGATTACCTCACCCCATTTACCACCACTGGCATCTGTGTATTCCTCCCAGATACCTGAGGAAGAACCCACTCAGGCTGCTGCCCGCACCACTGCTGGCACCAGCCCTGAAGCCCATCACACCACTACCAACACCAGTGGGTTGCCTGGGAGCCCTAAGGTTGTCCAGCCATTGCTATTGCCATCACCCAGGCATAGACACTGCCCAGGGCACCAAGGACCTGCCTACAGCTCAACAGCAAAAAAGTAAATAATCCCATTAAAAAGTGAGCAAAGAACCTAAACAGACACTTCTCAAAAGAAGACATACAAATGACCAATAAGTATATGTAAAATGTTCAACGTCACTAGTAATCAGGGAAATGCAAATCAAAACCACAATGAGGTACTACTTCACTCCAGTTAGAATGCCGTTACCATGAAAACAAAAGATAACAAATGCTGTGGAGGATGCAGACAAAAGGGGACTCATAGGTTGTTGGTGGGAATGTAAATTAGTACAGCCATTATGGAAAACTGCATGGAGATTTCTCAAAAATCTGAAAGTAGAACTACCATTTGATTCAGCAATCCCACTAGTGGGTGTTTATCCAAAAGAAAGGAAATCAGTGTATCAAAGGGATACCTGCACCTCCATGTTTACTGCAGCACTATTAACAATAGCAAAGATATGGAACAAACCTAAGTGTTCCTCAATGGATGAATAGATCAAGAAAATGTGGTATATATACACAATGGGATACCATTCAGCCACAAAAAAGAGTGAAATGCTATCATTTGCAGTAACATGGATGGAACTGAAGGTCATAATGTTAAATGAAATAAGCCACGCACAGAAAGACAAATATCATAAATTCTCACTCACATTGTGGGAGCTAAAAAATTTGATTTAATGGAGATAGAAAGTAAAATGATAGAGACTGGGAAGGATATGTGGGTGGCTGGGGGGAATGAAGAGAGATTGGTTAGTGGGTACAAACATACAGTTAGATAGGAAAAATAAGTTCTAATGCTTGATAGCACAGTAGAATGACTATATAGTTAACAGTAACATACTGTATATATCAAAATAGGTAGAAAAGAAGACTTGAAATGCTCCCAACACAGAGAAATGGCAAATACTCGAGGTGATGGATATTCCAAATATCCTGAGTTGATAATTACACATTCTTTTTATGTAACAAAATATCACATGTACTCCAAAATATGTACAAATATTATGTATCAATAAGAAATTTTTAAAAATAATAGAACTATCTATAACATAGAAACAGGATAGGATTTTCCAAGTACCTAATGTATGGTTTTGGCAAAAGTTACAAACAGATTCTTTTAATCTCTCCCTTTAGGTCTGAAAGCTTGCCATCAGTTGAAGAGTCATGTCACATACAAGTAATTTGGATAAATAGAAGAGATATATCCAACACGGGTAGAAGTGGAAACTAGAGATATCTAACTTAATTAGATTATAGTTAGATTACTTAACTGTGCTTTTTAATATACTCAGACATTTAGATAATGTCCGCCAATTTGTTTAACTCCGAAGATGTTAGAGTATTAAATGAAATATAACTCTAAGTTGAAATTGAAGGACTGTATTATTAACCACAGCTTCTTTTTCATCTCATCTCTATGATTGCTTGTTTTATATTTTTTTAATCCATATTATTATATAAGATTTCAGACCATTTCTCTTTTTCTGGCCATCTTTTTTTCCTTATGCTCAACTACAGTTGAAGTAAAGGTATTAAATAACTGTTTAATACACATTTGCTGTAGATTCTGAGATTTAAATGGTCTCAAAGAACTATTAAATTTTCTCAATATATGTAACCTAAATGTTTGTACCCCAGTAATATTCTGAAATAAAAAAAAATTTTCTCAAAATAAATTATCACTCTAGATTTTTTCTTTTCTTTTCTTTTTATTTCTTTCTTCTTTTTTTATATACTTTGGTATCTGTTCTCAGCTCTTCACCTTACCCAGCTCCAAGCTTTGGTATCTACAATTGGCTGCTTTTCACTATGAGTTTCAACCATCAGAAAAGACAAGCTTACACTTTTTTGTTGTTGTGTTATTTCATATTACCTAAGATAAAATTATAATTTGCACAAAGCATTAACCTGTTCACCTGCAGCTTTTGTTTTTATTTTGGTTTGGAGTATGAAATTATTAAGCCATTTGAAATAAAACATAGCTTCAAACAGAGTTTATTACTTTATCATGCTTCCCATTTAAAATTTTTTTGTTAAACTTTTATCATGTCTAAAATGTGCCTGTGCCATCTAGGAAAATTTAGTTGTTTAATTATTAATTTAAAAAGCTTTATATCATATTATAACATTTTGACTCATAAATCTAATTTTGTATACCACAGCTTCCTTTACTATCATATAAAGTTCCCAAGTATGTGTTTACCACTCAAATCCTTTGAATCTCCATTAATTTGTTGAGAATAGGTCACATTAATTTCTTTGATATCCTAAGTATCTCTTGTCATGACTATGAAGTTTTATAATATTATTATCTTCTAATACCATTTACCCAGCTCATGATTAATCTTGAGATTGAGGTAATTAACAGCACTGTGGATGAGTAGAGATTTCAGTAAAGGGTCCCTTGTTATCCCAGTGTTTGATTATAAGAAAAAAATAGGGCTTCAAAAAAAAGTATGCCAAGAAAGTTATACCAAAGTGACTTCTATATTTTATTTTATTATTAAATATTCAGCCATTATAGTCATTAATAATGATATAAATTTTTCATAAGCTTCTTTCATTTTCAAACTAATTGCTTGTCAACATAATTGCTTTTTATAATAAAATAAAAATATTTACATGTACATTAATAATCACCTATATCTTGTACATTCAATGTGTTAATGGATGGGGAAAAATTTTAAATATCTCTATAGGGAAAATGACAGAATTTAAGACTACTAATTTTTTTTAAGATTAAAAAAGTATTCTATATTTTCACAGATTATATTTTCCAAAAAATGGCCATGGTGACACCCCCGATTCCACATACTCCTTCACAATTTGATCTTGCCATTCTCTCATCAAGAGATGGTATTTATATTTCCCTCTTTTGAATCTGGGTGGACTTATGTCACACTTATGACCTATAATATGTGACAGAGTTGATGCTGTGTGATTTCTGAGGCTAAGTCATGAAAGGCAAAGCAACTTCTGCCTTGTTTGCCTGCTTGGATCCTAGACTTGCCATGTATGACGTCTGACACCACCATGCTGGACAGGCAATACTTCGGTGTTCTTGTCAACAGCCTCAGCTAAGCTCTCTGCTTATAGTCTGCTGGCCATGTGAGTGAGATGTCTTGGTGGTCCAGCCCAGTGGAATATTCCAATGACGAAAGCCCCAATTGACATGTGACTGCAAACACAAGAGAAACCCCAAGTGAGAACTATCAGAACCCAGTCCTTCCGGAATCTCTGTCTCACAAACTCATTAGCAAAATAAATGGTTGTTTTACGGTGCTAAGTTTTGAGGTAATTTGTTCCATAGAAATTATATCTGGCACAGAAATTTGCTACTGGAATGGAGTGCTGCCATTAAAATGGCAAAAGTAAACTAAGCAAAAACACATGACATTCACTTTGGGAATGCGCAGTGGGCAGAGGAAAGAATGTAGAGGGCCTTAAGGATACGGTTAACAGAAACCCGATGGCCTCGAGGATGCTCTTAGTGTAGGCTTAAATGAAGTAAGTAAAATACTGAAGGCTGAAAGGTAGATCCTTTTTCCTACCCAATTATCAGGTATGAGCACTAGTAATGACTAGTTCTATTTTTGGCAGAGTTTAACTGTACCAGTTTGGGGTAACTTGACATTCTTATCTATATTTGTATATATCCTTTGACATACACAACGGAAGAGAGAAAGACATATTTCTACTTTATAGAGAAATACAAGACTAGTTAGACAAACAGAAGACATATACACAACTGCAAGAAAAACCTACTTTTTACTTCCATCCTTGTCTTTTTGTTCTGGGAATACGGGGATTTAAACTAAAGGACAACTTGTGTGAGGTGGTTTGATCATATAATGTATATTTAATACACGCCAGGTTACACTCCTCCTCCCCCTGGACCGTGTGGGTCGGTGAACACTTGCCCTTTCTTCTCTCCTTTCACCCTGACACTACCGCAGCCTGCCACGCTGTACCTGCCCAAATGCCTGCCTGCCTTGAAGAACACGGAGTGACATACAGATCTGGTCAGTGGCTTCTGCAGTGCAACATCGGTAACTAGAGACAGTGCGGTAAAATAACCACACCAGTGAAAAAGAAAATAACATTAAAAAACGAATCAAGGCAAATCAAATCAAACAGAACCAAACACCACATACCCACGCACAATAACTTTTCACTTGATTGATTCTATCAACTGTGCTGAGTAGTTTTCAATTATCTCATTCGTCCTCCGAATACGCATATGAGAAAACTGGGGCACAGAAGGTCTAAGTAAACTGTCAAAAGAGACACAACCACAAATTGATAGAATTTGTAAAAACAAAAACGGAAAACAGATCCAGACAGCCTGACTTCAAAACTTCAAAATACAACTCCTTCGCCACTACGGTACATCTCCTCTGTATAAAATATTTTCTGGAATATAAAACAGTGGTCTGTCAATTATAAATTACTAGACCCAAGAGGTCTCTCAACCTTAGTTTTAGCAGAAGTAAAATTAATTGTACAAATGTAAAACATAATCTATTGTACACATTGTAAAATATAAAGGATTATTAAAAAGGTCATAGTTTTACTATCATTGAGGTTGATACCATGAAGATATTTCAGAATAGGTATGCTGCCATTCCTTAGTCATAGAATAATGCAATTTGACATGAGAAAAATGCCTGACTGCCTTCTCATTTGTTTCAGTCCCAATTTTTAAAAGTAATATTTATGTTGCATAATCATGGAATCCTGACCGAGAGTCAGGTTATAAAGGAGAGACTAGAGTCTGGAAGCATATTTGAGTGTTTGCTTAATTTAATTGTTTCTATTATTTGAAAGTGTATTTATTTTGAGAAAGAGGGAGCATGTCAGGAAAGAAGCCATATAAATTATTTTCTATGTGGACTCATCATCAAAAAAGATATAAAGCCTTTTGTAGTTCTACTTGACAGAATAAACTAAGACCTCAGAACAAATAGAAGACTTCTTAAGCCTTTTGTTTGTTTCCTGAGTTAAGATGTAAGCAGTGAGCAAGTTCTATCTGCTAGAAAAGCATTACATAGCAACCAGTGCTTTATGCCTTGTCTAATACATATGGATGTAGCAGCTTTCCATGATGGCAGAAACTCTGCCATGGCTATAAGAGAGTGAATAAGTTGTCTAATTCTAAGCTAAGGCCAAGAAGGTCAGCTAGAGGAGTGTATTTTATTTCATTTTTAAAACTCTTGTATGTTAGCAGCTGTGGCTGGAAGCTTAGGCTTCAATCCAACCATGACAAGAAAATACAAAAAAATAAATAAAAGTGATACAGCAAAACATACAGGAAATCAATAGACTAAATGAGGAAGTGTTTGTTTTTTATTTTAGTTTTGTATATTAAGGGAATTGATTTGTCATCCAAACTATGAGATCCATGAGAGCTAATTAAATAAAAAACCTCTCATTACCTAAATTTTCTCTAAACAGAGGATGGTATTAAAATGTCAGTAATAGTAACAATGTGGGAAGCCAACAGGAATGAAACCAATGACCCACAAGCAGAATCATATTACAATAGCTTAGATGGTCAGAATTTCTCCTATTATTGAGCGATATTATCTCATATCTAATATACATTATTTTGAAAACAACTCAGAAAGAAAATCACTGCCAAAATAGTTTTCAAGATATTTATGATTTTAGCATGAAGTTTCTATATTATTAAAAAGGAATTTTAAAATAAAAAATCTTAAAATTCTCAGAGTTTCAATCTTCATGCCTTTTGTCTAAACGTGTATTAGGCTGCATAGCATGTTGTTTGATAAATCTGAGGGAGATATTTCTCATTTTTAAATCAATGTAATAAACCTTGGGGAAATTTTTTCAATATATATTATGAAGTGAGTGTTTAATATTTGACATGATATTAATTACAATGATTTTTAATTTAGTGGCATTTTTATTTGATTCAGTGCTCAAATAGTATGCTAAAATGTTTACAAAAATATTTTGGATGTGCATATTCTTATGCTTATTATTTTTAACATATAAGAAGTTTATTTAACAAATTGAATACAAACCCATTATATTGCATAACCTAGTAATTTTAAAAATTTTCTTAATTCTCCATAACCTAGAGTATTATTGATCTTAAATATTGAACTTTAGAGAGTCTAAATCTCAGGTGTTCATTTGCAAATTGAAAGACATTAGTGTTAAGAAGGAAAAATAAAAAATTGAATATAAAACTAGACTGAAATAGAATATGAATTGTGTAATTGTTAAGATAAAACAATCATGAGATCTCTCTCTTTCTGTCTCTCTCTCACACACACACACACACACACAACACACAATGGATTACTTCTGGGGAGTTAAGTAATGCATCTCAGAAGAGATGCTATTTAAGTCAAGCCTAGAGAAATAAGTAGTTTGAATCTGTATTCTAGTAAGATAATTCTTACATCAGTGTAAAGAATGTGTGGAGAATGAGAGAAGCTAGAGGGAGATATATTTTATTTTCAACATTAAAATAAAATAAAACAAATTTTAAAAATTCGAAAATACAATGATTAGTTCAATGAACACTCAAATGCACATCTAGATTCAATATTTTTGTAACATATTGCCACATTTTCTATATACACATGAAACAATTCAGCATGCATACTAAAATAGTGATATTTTTCTAAATAGTCATAATACCATTTAAGCAAAGACAATTATTAAAAATTCTCTAAAACCGCACCTAGGCCATATTCAAATTTTCATAATTGTCTCAAAAATGCCTTATCATTTTTCCATGTCCACACATTGTATACTGAATATTTCTTTAGCTCCTTTAATCTAGAAACAGACCACCCTCTTACATTTTTACTTTTTTTAAGAGACAAGTGTTGTTGTTTTGTGGAAAGTAACACAGTCGGGCTTTGTCTAATTGTGTCTTAAGATGTTAAACAGATTTCTCCATTTCTTGCATTCCAAGAAAATAAGAGTTAGGTTTAAAGAATTGATTAGATTCAGATGAAACTTTATTTGGTGTGGACTCTTCACAGATGACATGCTGTCAGGAAACATAAGGTCGAGCAGACCAACTATTAGCAATGCTATGCTATTACTTGGTTAAGATGGTGACCAACCTATATTTCAATTTCAAAACACACATTTCACCTTGTGAACTGAAAAAAAAAGGTGTAGGGTGTTATTTAGCACAATGTGAATATCTATTGATAATCCTGGCCTGAATAAATTATTTTATTAGGGACTGTAAAATGGTCATTTAAACAATTCTG
This sequence comes from Daubentonia madagascariensis, assembly GCA_023783475.1. NCBI lineage: Eukaryota > Metazoa > Chordata > Mammalia > Primates > Daubentoniidae > Daubentonia > Daubentonia madagascariensis. The sequence continues at coordinate 47,916,830 of JAKFHU010002080.1, forward strand.
CTATTCTTTCTGTATCAATTAGCTGGCATTCTTCCATAAGAAAAGCTGTCCTCATCAACTGAGGATGAGAATTAGTGCTTAACATGTTTCTTTTAATTACCTATTTTCAGATTAAGGAGCTGGTATAACAATCACTACAAATACTAACAGATTTTTTCTTTCCTTTCCTTTTTTTTTTTGGTATACCAATATGGACTCACAGATTTTCAAAATTCATTTGTATGTAACAGTTAATTAAAGACATTCTTAACGTTCAAATTATTTAAAATTTTGCACATATGATTCCCTGTGTCTCTTTATATATATACTCACTACCATTTGTTTTCTTAGTCTTTCTGAAGCAACAAACATCCCATGCACACCTTGAAACCTTACATGCCCCACACCTCATAATCAGTTATTAGTCTTAGAATGGAAACTAGACTCCATAATCTAGGCAATGGCTCATAAGTATCTTATTCCCTGTGTTTCTGCACTTTTAAGTGCATGTGTGTTTTTTCACCTTGGTAATTGAAGGGAAGCTCAGCTGGGTCTATATAATCCTTAACTCTTACAGTGTATTTATGAGGTTTTCAGTTATATTGCAAAACTGCTGTTATTTTTATATGTTGCTCTTGAGATCTATACTGCCATCATGATTTCCTGTCTTTTATCTATGATTCAGATCACCTGGAGGCCCAGGATACTTTGTTTTCTTTTTAAATTCAATTCTCATAATTTAATATCTTATGTATCAGAATTGACCATTTTCACTGAATATATTTTTTCTGCTATATAGATGCAAGTCTTTATTTATTCATGAAAGGTTTTCTTGAATTAGTGGTAAGTGAATAGTAAATTTTCTTGAATTAGTGGTAGCAATAATTAGTAGTTCTGCTCATTGTTTAGATTTTCTTCTTCAAATACTCCAATGTTTTGAATCTTCTATACATTTGTACTTATTATTCTATGAACTCTTACCTTTTTCCTTATTTTTCATTAAACATTTTTGGCCTAATTATCCTTTTCCTCATTTTTCTCCTCTATCCTTTACTGTGTTTTTCAGTATTACATTTGCTTTCCCTTTATAGCCTTCAATTTATTCTTTATTACTAATGTGATTTGATATTTTTTTATTCAGCCTCTGTCCTGAGTTTTAAAAACTGTTGTTTCAACCTATCTTCTTTATTTGCCTATTTCTGTTCCAAATTTTGAATTTCTGTTTCATGTATGTTTTCATATCTGCAACTTTTTTTAATTGTATTTATGTTGTATGGTAATATTATAATATTTCATCTGTTTCCTGACAAGGGCATTTATTATTTTCATTAGATTATCTTAAATCAGTAATTTCCAGTGACCTTATGTGGGGATGTGGCAGATAGGAGAATTGGAGGTTTGGCTGGCTATCTTGTTGTCATGGGGGGATTCATTGCTTCTTTTCTGGGTTTTCTAGAATAAAGGCATTACTTTTATGATTCTTTGATACTGTCTTTTTTTCAATGAGACCTTTGTTTCCTCAATTTCCTGATTTTTCTTCATCACCATATTTCCACCCAAACCATATTCCAACATAAGAGAGAGAAATGTATTAATACTCTTGAAGTTCCAATATAGAAAAGTGGATCCCCAAACTGGGGTGTAGGTTGAAAGCCAAGTGGGTTCTTGGCTTCACGCAGAAAAGAATTCAAGAGTGAGCCAACAGAGTAAAGCACAAGCAAGTTTATAAAAGTAGCAAAGAAACAGAGGGAGGGTTTGCTCCATAGATGGAGCAGCAGCTTTCTCTCAGAGCAACAGAGAGTAGCACTTTGTGAGTTTCTGGGATATTATTTTATACCTTCTATTTTATGTTAAGTGGAGGGAGGATTATTCATAAGATTTCTGGGAAAAGGATGGGGAGTTCCCGAAACCGAGAGTCCCTCCCCCTTTTAAACCATATAGGGTAACTTCGGGAGTTGTCATGGCATTTGTACACTGTCATGGCACTGGCGGGAGTTTCTTTCAGTAAGCTAAAGCATAATAAGCAGGGTATAATGAGCAGTAAGAGTAACCTGAGGTTGTTTTTCATGGCCATTTTTGTTCTAGCTGGTTTTGGCTGGTTTCTCCACTGCCTCCTGTTTTATCAGAGACCTTGGTTCTGATCTAATGATTCCTTACCAAGCAGGGCCTGCCAGTTCCCTAACTTAGTTCCACACTTACTCCTCTTGAATTGAATCTACTAAAATTTCTCCCGAGAGATAAATATAATACAGAGTTATTCACTGTATTATTTTATACCTATATTCAATTAGGTATATGGATACATATTTGCATGTATTAATCCTTAAGTATATTTAAAATATTACTATTTGTTCAACTAATTTTCATGAAGTATTTTATATAACTTTCATGGTTGTCAATGCATATTACTATGGCTTATTTTAACAGCTTTGAAATATTCTTTTGTTATAATCCATTCTCTTTTTGAAGGACAGCTATGCTGCCATAAACAATGTTACTATGAGCATATAGCATATGTGTGTGTTTATATATATATATATTTATATGCATGTGATATATTTAACTAAGAGGTAAATCTAAAAGAGGATGGCTAAATCATAAATTATGCTCATGTTTCATCTTAAAAATAATGAAAGCATTCTCTAATGTGGTTTTAACATTTTACATGCTTATGTTTTATATTTACACCTCTCTATTTAATCTTTCCTCATATTTAGTATTGTTAGGTTGGTTTTGTCAATTGCTTAGTTTTAAATAGAATCCTTTATGGTTTTGTATTTGACTGTTACTATAGGTAAAATAGTATAATATTCCCCTAAGGTAGTGTGTGGTAATTTAAAGATTTATACTATAAACTCTCAAGCAAGCACACATACTAAGGGTTATAGGTCCTGTGAAGTAATCAGTTAACTCAACAGGCTTGGAATGTTCAAACCCTGTATATTCTAAAGAAATGGCTTGATCTTGACCAGCTCATGGGAGATAAACAATAAACCCTTGGAATATCAAGCCCGATAAATGTTTTATACCTGGGACCTTGGGCCATGACAGATACTTTATGCTAATGATGTGATTTATAGTGAATGCCAGTTTTTGTTCTTGGACCTGGGACCCAGTGGATTGCAGCATTCTTGTCCCTTACTGTGTTATGTCTGTTTCTTTCTTAGAATTAAGATCTCCATATAAATGCTACTGTGGCAGGCAGGCTCTAAGATGGCCCTCCATGATATCCACATCCTCGTATTCATGCCACCATATAATTCTGTCCCCTTCAGTATGTACATGGATCTCTAGTCCTGGAAGAAGCCACCTGCCATATTGTGAGGCAGTTCTGTGGAGAGACCCACATGGTTGGAGACTGAGGCTTGCCAACAATCATGTGAGTAATCCTGGAAGCAGATCCTTCACTGTTGAGCCTTCAGGTGAGGCTACAGTCCCAGCTGAAAGTTTGACTACAACTTTTTAAGAGACCTTGAGCCAGAGGTACACAACTAAGCAATGTCCAATTCCTAAGCATTTAGAAATTAAGAAAATAAATGTTTTTTGTTTTAAACCATTAAATTTTAAGTTTTTTTATTACTCAGCAATAGATAACTAATATATTTACTCCCTAAGATAGCCCTTTCCTGATCTCCTTGTCTAAACAGTTACATTTGCAATCACTTTGCCTTTGCCTTATTGTAATTCTCTGCATGGCACTTTCCACTTTCTGATATGATTCTTATTGTTTTCCTATTTATTTTCCATCTCTTTCCTCTAGATTATAATCTTGATGAGGACAAGAAATCATACTGTTTGGCATTGTGTTCACAGTGTATGAAGCAGCACCTGACACATGATAGCATTTACAAATATTCAATATTGATTGGAATTGTAGTTAAGACCATATAGCATATAAAATTTTATAACCTAAGTGTTCATTTATTTTAACACAAGGATTTTATTACCCTATTCAAACTTAGTATTTTTAACTGTTTACTGTTGTGTTACATGGATTTATACCACAAACACAGGCAAAACATGGAAAAAATGCATCAGTGTATCAATGCACGATACGTAAGCCTCTGTATGGTTCCTTCTGTTTTACTCAAGCTTTACTTCTATCCTAATTCTATTTTCTAGAAAAAATAACTATTCTGTTTGCTCCATATTCAGATATATGCTTCAATGCCATACATGCCCGTTCCTCTGCCTGGAATGCTTTTCTTCTTAAGTCATTTTTGGAGCTGAGCATGATAAAATCTGTAAGTACAAAGGCTTTAAATCCAAATTTATTCATCTGGAACGAGTATGACTTTACTAAATATAGCATAAATAATTATTTCTATTTAGCAAATTTTTAGGCTTTCTTTCCTTCATAAAAAAAAATCCCTAAGCTCCCAAGAGGAGTGGGGATAAAAGACAGAAATGGCAAAGATAATTCTTGTAAGTATGGTATGATTTTTTCTCTACAAAAGCCCAGGCCAGTGTTACCCTTGGACTAGTCCAGGTAGTGGACTAGCAAAGAGCAACAGGGACCATCCCTCTGTGATCTAGCATTCCTAAGGTGGGGGGTGTGAGTGAACCTGTCTGTATTTATATTTAGGTTGCTTTTTAGAATTGAAAAACAACACCAAGAAATTCATCTGACACTTTTTAAGATGCAATTTTTCACAGTTTGAGTCAAGGAATCTTAAACATTTTATGAAGTGAGAATCAGTCTGGAAACACAATTACAGCTCCAACTCAAATTAAAACAAACAAAATAAAAAACAAAAAAACTTCAGAACGGGAAATGATTATACAGAGGGAAACAATAACAAGGCACAGACTAGGGTCAAGCATTTTGTGAGCATATTATAATAGAAAACTTCTTTTTTGTCTTATTTATTTCATGCATATCAGAAAGAGAAAATAAACTACTCTCACTGTGTTCCATTGTGAAAAAATATTTCACAGTGAACATCTGGGTAATTTACATGCATCTTTTAAAACATAAGCCTTGAGTCACCCCCTTTAGGAAGTATTTTCTAACTCAGATCCCTATGTGGCATTAGTTGGCCTTCCTTTGAGTTCTGTATTCTTTGAACATTTCGTTGCCATGGGCTAACCCTGTTAGGTTGCAGTAGGTTATATTTGGTAAAAGAAAGGTCCTGGCTTATTCACTTTTGTGTCTTTGAGTCTACAATATCATAGATACTAAGTAAAAAGAAATGTTAAAAAAATCAGTAATCTTTCTACTACATAAAAAGGCAGATCTAAGTGTCTGTCAGTTACAGATTTAGAGGATAGAATCATTTATGGAGAGAAAATCTTCCTCCACCCCTGACAAGGTCTTTCATGGATGACTGTGTCTGGAAGTAACAGGATCTTCTAGGGCAGTGGTTCATAATGTGTGGGCCCTGGACTAGTAGCATCACCGGTACCAGGAAGCTTGGTAGAGATGTAACTTCTCAGGCTCCACCATAGAGCTACTGAGACAAAATCCTAGGGTGGTACCCAGAAATCTGTATTGTTACATGCCCTCCAGTAGATTTGACTTTCACTGAAGTCTGAGAACTCATGTTCTAGGACAATGATTCATTGTGGATATTGGCATTCACTGTAGACATATTGGAGACACGTGGAAGGCTTTTAAAAATTGGATCTATGCCCTACTTTCTCCAAGGAGGAAATTCTCATATGCTTCCTTGTAGGTTTATAGGACACAATGACAATTGATAAAAATGTCCTGCCCTGTTACAGAATGGGTTCCTCTGGTAATTATCATCAGGTATGTCTATCATAGTCAGTTCGTTACTGGTCAATAATATAATTTATACATTTTATCCACATCTTTATATTTTAGTACAGGTGGCCTTTGGCAGGCAAACTTTCCATAAAACAAAGTAATATTCAAAGAAGTTTAAAATTAAGATTTGATCTAAATATAAATCTTTTATAATATATCTGATAGCTTGTCTAATTTTTTAAAAACTGAAGAAAATTGTATGTATGCACTAACAAAACAAAACAATATTGAAATTAGTCATTATTTGATTGTTTAAAACATTTTTAACCTATTTATATAGTTACCTGAAGGGCACAAAGGAATTTTCTCAAAGATACAAATTTCCTACATAACCATTAAATAGTAGTTTCAACATCAAGAGGCTTTCCCATTGATGGCAGCTTGATAAAATATTTATATTTCAAAATGTGTGCTTAAAGTTTGGTTTCCCGTAAAAAAGAATATCCAGCTGATTTATTGTACCACATAATGTTAAATGTCATCCATTATGTTTAAATGATGAATTTTCTAATACGTATTATTTTCTACATTTTCACCTTATTAACAAGGGTTATTAAGTACCTTGGAAATACAGTAGAATAGAAGTCAGGGACAAATTTAATTTATTGGCAGTAATCCAAGTGAAGCAACAACACATGCATATCTTCATATTGTTTTAGTGACTATCCTAAAACTACCATTTATTAATAAAATATTGATGTTGCTGACTGATGTTTGTTTAGGAAGTAAATAAGTTTGCTTTATAATTTTAGATGCTTTTATCTTCTAAAGTATTTTGACAGGCTATGCTACTATCCTTTAAATTAATTATGGAATTGCCTTTAGTTTATGGAGACTAAAAGCAAGCAGTACAGGCAAATGTTATTTAGAGACATAATTAGAATCAGCATCTACTCTAGCTTAACTTGGGATGTTCACCCATATCCCATTTTCCTCTCCTTCATTTTCTCTATATTTTTAAATATTCAATACCTATGTGGAATTAATTTTAGTGCAGTGTCTGTATATAAAACTCATAAATATATATTTTTATTTCTTTATATTTCTACTTTGAATTAAATTGTAAAGCCTTTAAATTTACCTAAAAATACACATGAAAAAGCATTGAAATTATATTTAATACTACATGGATTTCTTTTAAACCTGAAATGTATTTTCACTTTCTCACAGAAAAGTTAGAAAAAATAAATAATAGGAAAGAGTGTGACTATAATCGTAAATCTTCACTTTTAGTGTAAAAAGATGCATTTTAAATTTTATTTTAGCTAAGATTAAGGGTGTAGCACAATAACATTTTAATTAGACCCACAACAATTTTCCTGTTTTCAAATAAACATTAAGATCAAATGCCTAACATGGAATTAGTAATTATTCAAAATTGCTAAAAAAAAAATAGATTTTTAAAGTTCTTGCCACAAAAAAAATGATAAGTTCATGGGGGATGGATATGTTAATTAGCTTGATTGAATCTATCTACAATGTGTAGATAGATCAAAACTTCACATTATACCCCATAAACATACACAATTTTTTTGCCAATTAAACATAAATTTAAAAATAAAAATAATAAAATAAAAGAAAGAAAAATATCTTTACAGAGTGTATTAGACAATGGCAAGTGCTTACTGGGGCTGTCTTGAAAAATTAGAATAATAAGAGTAAAAAATTTTTTAAAAATTAATAAGATATGTACATGCATTTTCCCAGTTTATTGATATTACTTCACATTTCAAATGAAATTATACAAATTTGCATTATTTTAACTGCAAATTAATAATAAAGCTCATTTCAAGGTGATTGGAACTCCTAAAACAATGGAAATTAATACATTTATCTTTCATTGAATTCAATATGAACTATTTTATAGCAAGACAATTATTTTATCATTTTACAATTAATGTCCAATTTTATCCATTTATGATATTTCAACAGACAAATTGTAGACACGTAAGAAATGTGGGATTACTAGACAATAGGTATAAAGTTTCAGGTAAGCATGATTAAGAAGCTCTAGAGATAGATCCACTGTACAACATTGTACCTATAGTCAACAATACTATATTGCCCATCTAAAAATTTGTTAAGAGGGTAGATCTCATGTTAAGTGTTTTAACAAAAGAAAATTAAATTTAAAAAAAGTTTTACAGAAAAGAGTATACATTAAGCAGCCTATTTCATTAAAATTTTTTTAAGTACTTTTAGTTTTTATAATTAAAACCACTTTCATATGTAATATCTCAAATGTTTATTAAATATATGCTTTATAAAGAAGATATAACTACAATTTCTTCATCTGTAAATTGCCTCATATCTAATCAGGGAAGTTGATTTTTTTATTATTTAAGCCTATTGCCTATGTTAACCTGGCTAATAAGTTGCACAGTAAAAAGGCAAACACATTTTTATTCCAAATGTACGGCTCTTTTCCTAAGTGTGTATGTCTCTGTGTTCCCTCCCCCCTTAGCAATTCTACAGGTCACTAAAATAAAAAGACCAAAAGCCTCTATAAAAGGCAGGAGAAGTGTTGGCTAAAGTTAAACAAAGCATGACGTAAAGGAATATATTTGGGGACTAAATATATTTAGGCAGTTTTAGCTGTATAGATTTATCATAGGCCATACCCAAAGAAATATCCTTGAAATTGTTGGCATATATTCATTACTTTAAAAGTAAAAAATCATTTGTATGTACGGATTTAAAATATCTGGGTAAGGGAAGAAATCAGACTTGTTAAATTATTAATATTTCATATTTAACTTTTGAAGATCACTAAGAAAATAAGTTTGTAAAATACTTATGGTCATAATCTGAACTAAAAAGCAATGGCTAGAAGTTTTGGCTAGCATGCAAAGGCTTGATGTTAAATCTAGGGAATGCATTTTCCCATTGTGTACTTTTTACTTGGGTCATAATTTTAAAACAAGGCTTTTGAGATATTTAATAATTGTGAAGCTACATGAGTGAAAGTTTTAAAATTTGTGTTGACATGTTTAGAATCAGATGTACTTCCTTTAATCCTTCCTTTAAGATCAACGATTTGATGAAAGATAATTTACAAAAATTTACATGGAGAAAAGAATAGTAAAGGACATATCTATGGATCAATTTCTTTACAAAAAGGTTAATTGACCCTAAATTGCCTCCTAATATAGTCTCAAAAATAGATTTCAAAATACAGGTGGCCCTTGAACAACCCCGGAGTTAGGGGTGCCAACTCTACACGCAAATATCTGTGCATAACTTTTAACTCTCCAAAAGCATAACTACTAATAGCCTACTGTTGACTTGAAGCCATACTCATAACACAAATAGTTGATTAACGCATTTTTTGTATTTGTATTATATACTGTATTCTTATAATAAAGTAAGCCAGAGAAAAGAAAATGTTATTAAGAAAATCATAAGGAAGAAAAAGTATATTTACTATTCATTTAGCACAACTGGATCATCATAAAGGTCTTTATCCTCCTTGTATTACCTTAAGTAGGCTGAGGAGATGGCGGGAGAGCAAGAGTTGGTCTTGCTGTGTCAAGGATGGCAGAGACAGAAGAGAATTCACATATAAATGTACCCATGCAGTTCAAATCAGTGTTGTTCAAAGGTCAACGGTATATACAAAGGATTTATTTTGAACTGATGATTCTGAATAATGTATTACCAATATGTCTTGTATCCTCATTTCCAACTTTTCAACAGTTCTGAAAATGCCATTCTTCTTTCATTGGAGAGATATGATGTGTTGATTATGGAGTGCTGATGTATACTGTGGTTGATTGGGGAGTGTTGAGATTAAATAAAATCTCAGAATATATATCTTTCAGAGTATATATAAGTGTGTAGACTATATATAAAAGAATATGTTTCAGAATATATATTTCAGAGTATACATATGCTTCAGTATATATGTAGAACAAATTATATATATATGTGTGTGTGTGTATATATGTGTACAGTGTAGATCAGTATATATAGAATACAGACAGATACATAAACAGATAGATTCTATAGTGAGCAATATAGCCCTTCCACAGCTTGAAGGACAAGAATACGTGGGTTTTCTTCTGGGCCAAACGGTTGCCACAAAACACGGACTTAAAAAAAAAATCCACCCAGAGGGTGAATGAGTCCCAGAATTGTTTTACAGGTGCAAGACTGGAGGGCCATCTGGAGATAGCACCACCAATGTCAGGCAAAGGCATGGGTCAGGGGTCTTGTATGTGAGTGTGTATGGAGGGAAGTAGGGAGGCAGCACCTGTGAATTCCATCAGTGTACCCAGGAATAGCCGTCATGTGGGCATCTACAACGTAGAGGGCACCAAAAGATAGATTAAACAGCTCAAGTCACCTAAAACTGTGCCCTTTTTTTACAATCCCCTTCACTACCTAGAATTCTGGAGGGACAGCACAAAAGGTCGTGCAGGGAGTAAACCAGAAATCAGATACCAGCCAGTATCAACCTCAGAACACCAGTATTGTAGGTGAAGGTTGGACTGGCGAAGGCAGGAAGTGGGAATGTGTTGGGGAAGAACTTTTAACTCAGATAGAAGATTAGGTTTTTTAGTGGAATGGATTTGAATTTGTAATACCTAAAGACGGGTTTTTCAATGGGAAAATGTTCAAATGACCAGAAAGCTGTGTATGCTTCTAGGGATGTCACCAAGGCATGAGAAAGAGGGATCCAAGAGAATGTATTTGAAGGCAGAAAAGAAGGTAAAACATAAAAGAAAATAATGTTATTATTTCTGTATGATGATAATGTTATTATCCCCAACTTTGGACCAGTTCGAAAATCAGCTAGTATATTACATGTGCAGGAAAAATAGATCATGAGTTTATATTAAATTGATGATAAAAGTTAGAGGGACATATCCCATTAGATATGAAGACTGATGATGAAGTTGCAGTAATTAAAAGAATAAGACATTAACATATGTCTACATTCAGATGGATTGGATGAACTACAATGGCCAGAATCATGCCCAAATATGAAATTAAATTTTATGTACGATTGATATGGCAAAATTTAAATAAATTGGGACAAATAGTTTTTAAAAACATAGTCTCTGGATCTTTGCATCTTCCCAGCTGGAAAGTAAAAGAAGATTTGAGTAAGAAATTCGATTAAGAGCATAGTAAGGTCTACAGTTTAATTAATGTGGCATCAATGTTGATAATTTACTGTGGTCATATAGGGTATTAACATTAGGAAAGGTGGGATAAAGAATAAAAGAGAATTCTTTGTACTATTTATTATCCTCTTTGTAAACCTAAAAGTATCTCAAAAATCATACCAAATATGAAATTATGACAGATTTTGAATAAAAAGCCTACACATGCAAACTCATTCTGATGAATTTTTGGTGGGAAAGGGAATGGACCGATGAATGGGCTGGAGGGAAGGGGCTGCTAACTCATCATTCCGGTTGAGTAAATGCTGGTTTTGCCAGTCTGCGTTTATCTCTGTGTGAAAAGGCAAAAGTAAATAATTTAGCAGAATTTGGCAGCCTGGGATGATGGAGATTTTCTAGAAGGTCCTTCATATATATATATATATATATCTGTGTGTGTGTGTATATGAATATATTTCCCATGAGAAGACTTTGGAAGTGAATTGGAAGTGAACTTATTTAGTGCTTTTTTTTTTCCCTGATACTATCAATAGTCACTACTTTCAATCCTTTCAGGATTATGTGTAGTTCTTTAAAAAGTCAGGCCCACATTCAAGGTATCTCCACATTTGATTGATCAATTTTATAGCCTGGACTCCCAAGAGCAACTATAGTTGCTTGAGAATCTCCTGGGGGCATTGAAGAAGAAGTGATGTTTAATTTGTTGGTTTTCTTCTATAAAAAGCTAATTCAAAATGTATTCCTTTATGTCAATCATTTTTTAGTTTGGTTCATTGTGGTAATTTGTAGGAGTGGAGAAGAATAAGGTACTTTTTGAAACAAAATAAAACATCGTATTGTAATGGATTTATTTTTGTCATGATATTTAGTTTTTAATTGTTAAATATTAAATAAGAACATGCAATGTTTATGTGTACAATGTGGGCCTGAGTTTAAAAGGGTTGAGCAAAACTACTCTAATTTATTTTCCTTTTTTACAAATAGGATGTGTAGGATGGGGAACATTAACTTTTGTAGACATAATACAATTATCCTTGGTTAATAATCCTTTTTCACTTCTTTTGGTATATTTGGTTGGTATTTTTTTGAGTTAGCATCTTGCTACATTACCCAGGCTGGTCTCAAACTCCTGGGTTCAAGCAATCCTCCCACCTCAGCCTCCTGAGTAGCTGGGACTACAGGTGTGCACCACCACACCTGGCTACCTTTGCCTCTTTCAATTGACTGTTGTAGCTACTTTTGCTTAAGAAACCTTCCTTAGCAAATTGAGATCACATCAAGCTCATCAGAGGGCAACTCTGACCACCTTATACAAAATAAAGATGATATAATAATAATAATAATAATAATAGATTACTCACGTATAGCTTGTTTTTTAATTTTAGCCATATTGTAATGTATATAGAAATTATCTTCTTCTCCCCTTCCCCTTCATTCTTTCTCATGCCTTTTATGTTTTTGGCTTTGAAATGCTAAAAGTTCTGCAACTCTTCCTTTCTCATGGAGTCTTATTTCCTGCTGTCTGGTTTTTTCCTTGTCCTTTTCTTTTGTTGTCAAAAACTCCATTGTTTCCTTCTTCTATTTTTTTTGAAACTTCTGTCATGCAAAATATTTAAAAAGTCAATATTATATATATTTAATACAAATTTTGAATAGATAGATGTTTAAACCCAACAAGTAAATAGAAATTATTAAAATAATTATGCTTCTATTATATTTGTCTTGCATTCCCACTTCAAAAGTGAACTCATACACCTCATCTCATTTTCTCATTGTACATTCTAGTTAGCTTGATTAGTTTTTCCATTCTGCCTATACACACTCTGTAGTAGGATGATCATAGATTGCCTTATTTATTGCCCTCATCAGGAATGTTAGTTCCTCTGCTGCATAAGTAGGTATCTAGTGACTGTGTCTAGCAATTCAGAAGACAAATAGTCTATAAGCACTGAACAACTGTGTTCCATTCCCAAAGTACCTGTTAAAGCAAAAATGATCAGTAAGTGTTGTTCATGAAAAAAGGCATTTTATTTTCATAGTTAAATTAATCTCTGAACACATTCAATAATTAAAGTAGTGAAATGCAATAACATGATAAAAAACTATTTAGCTTCAAGATTAGACAATAAATCAAAAAATTCTGTTTTGCATAACAGAATTTTTAAAACTGACATTTTAATTTTCTAAGCAAGTCATTTCTAAAACATTAACAAGTTAAATGATGTCATCATGGTGAAAGAAATTATTAATGATTAATTTTGACAACTTGATATTGACATAACTATAAGAATACTTCATTTGTTCTTGGACTGTAATAATGTAGCACTAAACTATAGTAAGCCTCCTTGTAAAAGTTGTATTTGTCAATATGAATGTCTACTATGTGCAAATTACAGTATTAATAGCTTTAAGTTTTCAAAGGAGCACAATTCCTCAAACAGCTTTAGTTTTGGAAAAACAGACGATAAAAAAAGGTAAAGAAAAATTCTGATAAGTAAATGCTTGCTAAATTTGTAAGAAATAATAAACACATTCAAAAGTAACTGATTAGAAATTGTGTAGGATGAGATAACACACACTTTTGGAAATCTTGGACATATAGAGCTGAAGTCACATAATGGGACAGCTTTAGGAGGCACAGATTTTAGAGACAGAGTATTAAAAGGATTCCGAGAAGAAAACTGATAGGAAGCAGTAACAGCAAAAACAGTCAGTAGGTCAACAGTTTCAAATGTTCTGGGAAGTCAAGTAAAATAGGAGCAGAGAAGTGTCCTTTCAACAAAGCAGTGTTGTGTGGTTTTTGGTGATTTTAATTTCAGTTATTGTAGTTTCAAGTTCTAAAATATGCATTTGGTTCTTCTTTAATAGTTTCCAGTTCTATGGTGACATTTTTGATATTGCCCTTTATTTTCTTGATCATATTAACCATACTTATTCTAAAGATTGCATTATCTGGATTATTTACATGTCTGTTCCCATTGTGTGTTGTTGTTCTGTTGGTTTTTCTGCCCCTCTATCTGTGCTCCTATAGACATCTTCTTCATTTTCCTCATTATACTAATTGAAATTGATACTTCATCTGTCTTATTTTATAAAATGAGATCAGCCCATACCTTTTTCTTCTTTCTTTAATTTATCCTGTTTGTTTAACATGTATTATAGCCTTGATATATATTTGTTGAATGAGCCAATGGATGACCATCAGAATTTCAAGATTATTCTATAAGCAGCAGATTTAGAGCCAAGGTGGAAAGTTGGAAAAGGTGATCAACATGGAAAATGTTGGGGAAAATGGATATCAGTGAGCAGACCAAATCAACTGGAACAGAAAATTCTCTTGTAGTAGAAGAGATATTGGAAAGGTAAGTCTAGATATTAGATAGATATATAAAGTACCATATTAAAGCATGTGTATTTTACTACTTAGTTAATGGAAAGCTAGTAAATATTTCTGAGAAAAATAAAATGTGTTTTAAAAAGCTAATCTGGTGGCATTTTACTAAATGAATTGCAATTTAGGAGGTTGTTTAAATTATACATTATTAATTTATTTGCCAAATTCTATGTAGGTGACTAGTATAGGTAACTAAAGTCTAATCATAAGAATGTGAAGAGAGGGACCCTTATTAGAGATATTATTTAAGTAATCTTAATTTTATTTATTAAAGTTTTCCATTTTCTTCTTCTTTTAAAATATTCATTGCTAATATAATTTGAACATAAGAAAATAGTATACTATACAAGAATTGCTAAGAGATTTATTGGATAAATGTATTAGCTTACTATAGCTGCTGTCATACATTCCAACACATTCAGTGGCTCGACATAACAAAAATTTATTTTCTTACGGGTCTGTAGCTTGGAAGTCTGATAAGGATTTGAAAGGCTAATATCAAGGTGTCAGCATGGTGCATTCTTTTCTAGAGGGAGGCTCTAGAATCCATTTGCTTATCTTTTTCTGGTTCTAGAGGCCTCCTATTTTCCTTGCCACATGCCCCTCATCTTCCATCCTCAAAGTCAGCAACATTGGGCCATGTCCTTCTTATGCAGCCATCTCTCTGGCTCTCCCTCCAGATTCCCTCTTCCACTTTTAAGTTTCTTTGTAATTACATGGGGCCACCTGGATAATTCAGGATAATCTATGTATTTTAAGGTCAGCTGACTAGCAACGTTAATTCTACCTGTGAATTAATTAATTTCCCTTTGCCACCTAACCTAACCTATTCCAGATTCCAGGAATTAAGATTTAACCACCTTTGAGGAAAGGCATTATTCTGTCTACTACAATAAATAAGACAGGTGTTTGTCTTTTTCATGTACTAAATGTAAGAATAAAAGCTGAAAATATATCTGAAGAATGTACTTTGATATGACAATAGCACATGGGTGAAAGATTATATTAAATTTATAAAATCATACAATATGGACAAATATTTGAAATGCTAAATACATTTCCTTCTATTTAGGAAGACTATTAAATGTAAAAGTTTTACTTAGAATTTATTTTAATTAGCAATATATCAACTTCTTAAAAATAATTCTTTTTATAGGAAAGCTGGTAAAGTGACTATTTTGAATATGATAAATAAAATGATTAGATATGCATTTAGAAAGACTATTGACAAATAGTACTTTGATCATAACATTTTACTAACCAATCTGGAAAAGATATCCAAAGGTAGTATGTGCCATTTTTAAAATCATTAACTAGATTTACTTAACGTTACTACCTATGTTTCATTTGAGTAAGTTTTAGAGCCAAAGAAAGAATTCAGAGATTGATTGAACATTCAATATATAATCTATTCCTTTATTACAATCTATTACTAATTAATTATTATCATCAATCAATAATAATAACAATGCTGAGAAAACTTTTGGGGAACAATTGCAGGGAGTTACTGAAGTGAAGAAATTGTGAAATGAGTTTGTATATTTCAAACTTCCAATTTTGACAGTCTAGTAAGTGATAGTTTAATGATCACTAAATCAGAATTGGAAAATAGTTTTAATTTACATACAGTCCACTGATACATCTTACTTTCATCTGGTATTTTAAAATATAAAATATTAATATTAGTTCTATGCTCTTATGTCAGGCTTAATTACATTATTGTGTCTAGGTACATGTGTATATATTTTGGGGAGGTTAAATTACATAGTGTTATAAATTTCCATGAAATGAAATACATATATCCCTGAATCTCCTTTAAGATGTATATAACTGAGCTGTTGCTATGTAGAAATCTGGTTTTTGAGATTGTTTATTAAACAATCTGGAATTGATGAATAACCTATAATTGAGGACAACTCTGGTCTCAGTGACTTTCGAAACAAAGATTTATTTTTTTCTCTATTTCATGTAGGCTGCAAGTTTGTTGTGCTTCTGCTCTATGTATTTCCAATGGGATCAACCCTACTGGGGACATGTTGTTTTTATAGCACATTGAAAAGTTCAAATAATCTGTTGAAATATGTAATGACTCTTAAAGGTTCTCTTCAGAACTGTCATATGTCTCTTCCACTCAAATTTTCTTAGTCCCCAAAAATTCACATGGCCAAGCATAACAACATAAAAGAGAATTGTACTCCTCCCACAAGAAAGCCCTACAAGTTACATAGAAATTCATGAGTGACCAGTAATTGATGGGATGCTGCTTCACGAGAGAGTGGGGGTCAGTCATCTACTTCTGATCAGTCTATATGGCCAGAAAGTGTGAAGCCTGACAGTACGCCAGAGATGAGCATTCCCTAAGGTGAGAAGCTACTCAGCTATCTGGCTGCATCTCTGTTGATCACGTGTGTGTCAGTGCCAAGTAATGAGGACATTCAGAAGTTGCACTGAAAGTCATGATACCTCTGCTATTCTTTTGTTGCGTATGCTGTATTGGCTGTTCACTGTCTTTTTTTAAAGCTACATAAAGTTGGTGCTGAGTGAAGCCTATTTTGTCTCAGAAGTGTGATCATCTGTTCAAGCCCAAGATGACTACTGCTAGTAGCGAATAGTAGGCATTTCAGCATATAATTAATTTTAAAGGCAGCTTAATGTATATTTCTGACTTTCTCCCCCAGATTTATATCTATATGAGGTATTCACTGGATATGAGGTCATTAAAGTAACACAGGAATTTAAAAGTTTGACAACACTTGGTTCACATTTCAGCTAATTCACTTATTAGATAAATTAGAGAAGTCATTTAGCCTACTTGATTCTCAATATCCTGATCTGCAAAATATTGCTTTTAGCTTTCTTAGTGAATTGAGATTATACATTTTATTTTCCTGGTACATGGCAGATGCTCATAAATGGTAGCTGTTATATATTGGCTTTAATTTCTTTCAATTTAAATACAAAAATATATTCAAGCATGTATAAATATTTTTCCTATTTTCCATTTTATAGATTGGGTTTGAGCTAGTTTAAGTAATAATTTAGAGTGAATAAAACCCTTAGGTAGTATTTAATTGATATTCCTCATATTGAAGACAAAATCAAAAACTGATTCAATTAATAATAAATCAACCTTATTTTCCAATTAGACAACATATTGTCCAATATGGAAAAAAATTAGTTACAATTAAATTTAAAAGAGTTACATATTTGAGTATGTTATACAAAAACTTTGTAAAACCTTCTTTATTCAGATATGTGAATACTTTAAAATTAATTCTTTTTAAATTTTTTTAAAAATTATGGGTACAAAATACTTGTATATATTTATGGAGTCCATGTAATGTTTTGATTCAGGCATATAATGTGTAATAATAAAATAGGGAAATAGGGTAACTAGGGTATTTGTCACCTCAAGCATTTATCATTTCTTTGTGTAAAAACTATTTTTATGAAAATAATTTTATTGTTGTTATATTAATAATTGTGATTACTTAATTTAAAATGGAAAATTCATTACAATAATGTATCAGTTACCTCATGATTATTTTTGCTTTTGCATATTCCCCCAGATAGTTATGTCTACAGGTTGAAAGTTATTTAGGCTGAACACTTCATTATGGCTGCTACATGTTTAGAGTAATCCCACTACCAAAAAAAAAAAGAGAGAAAATAATTCTTTGTAGATTTGGCCTTGGGGGGAGTTTTAGAATTAATATATAACATCTGTGAGACACTCTGAGCTCTTTGAAGTAAGAGTTGTAATATAATGTAATATCATAGAAATCTAAGAGATTATGAAAAAGCAATGTATTAAAGACAGTTTATCTTTCAAAAGATTAATCTTTGACAGAGCCACAGGCAACTTCTAGCATGCCGGTACCACTGTCGGTTACACTCCTAAACAAATATATGTAATAGCTATCCCAACTACTTCTTCTATGATACTTTTTACTTCTTATGACTCTGATAATGATAGAGAGAAAGAGAAAAAAACGGGCACAAATGAATAAAAATGTATATGCTTTAGTCTTTTATTAATAAATGTCTTGGCCATTTTAACCATTCCACAGAATAGAAAAAATGGAACCAGTCATTTGATTGTTTAAGTTTACAAAATATTTTCTGAAACTCTATACTTTACACACAAATACTTCTATAAACACTGTATATTTTTATCCCTGAAAAGAACCTCAATGTAAAGCTCCAATGTAAGTGTACCAGAGAAATCGTTTACAACTTTAAAAGTATGTTATAAAATTTCATATTAGTGTATGTGAATTGGCACTGAAGCAACAGCTTGTAGCTTAAGGATTTTATTTTTATTATATGTGCAGTTTTAACTGATTTTAAAATTTATAGCATAAAATAAAAGGCAATACTTAGAGATGAGTTAGCATTTTTCAATACATATTTTGCCTAAAATTTACTATAAGTACTAACTTGATTATTAAAACAGTTTTTTCCTCTTAGCAAAGCAAAGACAGTGTCAGTTCTAGGATTTTTTTTTACTAGTACTCTGATATTATTTAAAGATGTTGTAACAAGTACAAGACAAAACAAATTCATACAGAAAGGGTAAGTTTATAAAATTGTAAATATTCAAAAAGATCTCTGTATGAGCACAAAATTGAAAGCCAAGTAGTATATAGATTATAATATAAATATATTGATAATATAAAAACATAATATTTAGAGGACAGAATGCCAACTTCTAGATTGATATTGTTTATTATCATAAAATTATTCAATAAAATAAATTATCTGCTATGCATAAGGCATTATGGTAGTTGTTTTAAGTCACAGAAATTATTTCTTATATGATCCTAACTTTCCACATGTTAAATCTGTTTGAAGAAATAGGATATAGACTCCTGAAAACTCAATAACAGAAATATTTATGCTTTGCAAACATATCTGCATAATTTTGTTTACAAATTTTTTATGGCTATCAATTTTTAAATTTTCACAAGAGCCTTAATATTAATATTATCCTACTTTATGTATGGGAAGGCTGAAATTTTATGTATTAGTTAAGGCAATTTTAACTACTAAAATAGATATGCCTTAAAGTCTTACATGGTAATTCAATAGATATTTATTTTTTATTCACGGTGTTTTGACAGCAGCTTGAAGGATGGGGTATGAAAGTACATTTTCTGGCTTATGTAGACACTCTAGAATGCAGGCTAATGGAGGCTCTGTCTCTTTCAATATGTGGCTTCTGAATTTATCCTGTATGTTAATATCTAACCAGCATATTGGGAAAGGAAGGTAATGGAGGACTATTCATGGGAAAGTTTTATTGGGCAGAACTGAAAGAGGTGTCCATTATTGCTGTCCATATTTCTTTGGCCAAAACTTAACCGCATAGCCATAACTACAAAGGACACTAAAAATGTGTATAGCTTAACTTTATACCAAAGAGTAAATAAAATGTATCTGAAGCCAAATATTCTGTATCACAGAAATGATAAATACCTTACTCAATACCATATAACTACTAGAGACAGTCAAGACACACAACTGATGTCTTCTGATCTAGTGAAAAGTACTACATCTACCTGTTGATAATTTGTTATTTGGTCTTTTTAGTTCTTTCAAACTAATAAAAAGAATTAACTTTTGTCATTCCATTTGAGCCACACAACCATTCTACGTGAAAAGTGATACTGTCATAGAAATTTGTATTATAAAACACAAGTTGTTCAGTCATACAGGATGGGATACAAAACCTTGTTCCATCACTTGCCAGCTGTTAATTTTGTGCAGATTACTTAGACTCTATCAGTCATAATTCTCTCAGAGGCTAAAACACTACCAACATATCTATAAAATGCAATATAACAAAATATAATGAAAGTGTATAGACAAATAGATAAGAACATAATTAAGACTCTAGGAATACACCTGCATGTATATGGTCATCTAATTTACAACAAAAGTTTCACTGAAATTTGGAGGGGAAAAAATATTCTTGTTCAGTAAATATTCATGGAGCATTTAAAGATTTGTATGGGATAGCATGAGCCTTAATGCCTACCAAAACTATACAAAAAATAATTTGAGATGGATTATAGACTTTAATTAAAAACATAAAATATTACATATCTAGGATTTAAATACTCTGAAATATCTTCATGACCTTCCTTGAAGCAGAAAACATTTCTTAAATAAGATATAAACACACTAGATATAAAAGAAAAATATTAGGGACTTTGTTGTAATTAAGAACCTTTTTTCATAAAAGACACCATTATGAGGATAGGAGAAGATATGAGCAATAGACATATCTGACATACAACATGTATTTCAAATATATAATAAACTCTTACAAATAAATAAGAAAAAGAAATAAAACATAAAACCAAGGCACAAATTTAAGATAGACACTTCACACAAGAGGATTTTCAAGCAGCCAGTAAGAATGTAGAGCTCTTCAGCAACATACTCACTTAAAAAATGCAGATTAAAGCCTCAAAAATGTGTCTATGTACTTTCACCAGGATGGCTAAAATTAAAAGAACATACTGAAAATTTCAAGTGTTAATTAGGGTATGGAGGAACTGGAGCATGCGTATATTGCTGAACCATCTTGGAAAACCGTTCATGGTTTATAAAAGGTAAATATGTTTGGTAGCAAGTCCCTAAAAATGGCCTCCAAATGTACTGCGACTCATAGTATTTAGACCCTTGTATTAGTTCTACTTGAATCTGGCCTACCCGTTGTTACTGGCTGAAACAATTGAATAAGGCAGAGGTGATGTTTTGAGACTTCTGAGAATAGGTTATCAGAAAAGCCTTGCAGCTTCCTCTTAGAATTTTCAGAAAGATCACTTTTGGGACACTCCCTTCCAGATCCCAGTGTCCCTAGCATGACAAGCTCAAATGACATGTTGAAGCAGATGCGATGTGTAGGTGATTTGTTTGAAACACCTGGATAGACTCCCTACTGACAGCCAGTGTTCGCTGTCAATCATGTGACTAAGCTTTTTCTGGTACCTAGTTCAGCTGAGTCTTTAGATGATTCCAGACACAATCTAACAGTAGCAGCAATAATAAAACAACACACTTAAGCCAGTATTATTTTTCTAGATACCTAAGAAATGCTGTATGTGTCTACCAAATCACATGTATAAGAATATTTATAGCAATACTATTCATAACATTTTAAAATTGGAAAAAATTCAAATGTCCATTAACAGGAGAATGGATAAATTAAAACAATTAAAAAGTATAGATACAACATGGATAAGTTCACAGATATTATGTTCCAGTAAAAGAAGCTATACCTCAAAGAGTACATATAATATGATTTTACTTATATGAAGTTGATGTAAAATTATTCAATACCGTTTGAATTCAGCATAATTATTTCATTTGGTGCTTGGGGCTTAGGATTGAGCATACTTTCCTGTGTATGTGCATATGTAAATATTGATTAAGCTATCATTATTTAATACTACAAATTAATATATTTGTTCAGTTTTTTGTATGTATAAATATAGTTTATTGTATTTAAATAAAAAATAAAGCAAGGAAAGAAAAAATATATCACAAGAACACTGTGAGTATTAAATTAGATTGTGTGTATCAAGCATATATAACATTGCCTGGTGTAAAAATTAATACTTACTGCTTTTGTTTCTCACCTTCCTTTTTCATTTATAAATGAGGACACTAAAGCTCAGGTTAAATAGTTAAGAAAGTATGAAATAAGAAATCTTGGAAATAAAATAAAGGCAATGAGATATAAAAGAAATAAGAATTGCTAATGCATAGTGATTAACTATGGGGTAAGAATAAAAAAATCACCCACAATGTGTTTCATGTAGATAATGGAGACAAAAGTGATATCATTCACCAAAATAGGAGAAACGTGTACAGGAGTGGGAAGTTGGAGAATTTACAAATTTGTATTAAAACATGTAGCATTTGAAGTGGCAATTCAACATTCAATGAGATGTCAAGTATACAATACAATAGATAATAGTGATGTTATAACTGGAGTGACAGCTTGGGGAGTTATCTGTATAGATTTGGCATTTTTAAAGCCATAATAATGGTCTGCATAGATTTCGTATTTTTAATGCCATGATAATGGCTGAAATTTCTCTGTAAGGAGCATAGGAAGAGAGAGACTTCCAGGAAAATACGCTACATATTTTACATATTCCTCTTGCCCAAATCTAAATAAACTTGTATGAGAGGAATAAAGGTGTTACTATCCTACAAAGATGAAGAGAACTGGAGAGAGCAAAAAGTGAATAAAACACTTAAAATGATTCTGGAAGATAGAAACCAGAAGGAAAAATGTGAATTGGCTTATGATAGGTGAAGAAATTACAAATTAAGTCTGAAAAAGGAGAAGACTAATATAGAAATTAATTTATTTACAGAAGCCCTGAGATATTCAGAACTTGAATAAAACAAAATATTATCTTCCAAGTAACTGGATACCTAAGGTTCCATGTCCTCCATATGAAAACAGAGGTTTACTCACAGGAGAAATTGAACCTGAGGACTCCAGACATCACAGGCCACCACACTCATGTCAGGCATAAGACATAAGGTTTGAAACTATATTTAATGCTATTTTATGAAGTGAATTATGGACCTTCAGCATCCCTATTTCTATTTTATTTTAACAAAAGTAGACTGGCATATAGCTCCTTTCCCCTATCCCCCAAAATTGCAAAAACTGAACCACCCCAGAAAAAAGATCTTCAAAAGACAAGGCTGAATCACCCTTAAAAACCGTGAGAATGCACTGATTGCCAGTCCTTCACACACTCTTCCACGTACACAGAACTCCCAATTACCTTTTAAGTGCTTCAATCTTAAATAGCAAGGAGAGTTAAAAATCACTAAGCATTTAAGTAGCTCCTTCCACTTGAAGTGAAGAACAAACTAAAATTAAGAAACAAATCACATGTTCAGAAGGAAGATATAATGAACATATTCAGAGAAGTTATATTTTGATTCCATAAAACTAGAACATAATGCTATGATAAAGATTTTGGGGACAAGAAAACACCTTTAATGATTTAGAACATTTTATCCAAAATTTACAAAAAAAAATTACCAGAAGGAAAATAGGAAGCAAAAAGCAAAATAAACACATTGATATAATCAATGTATAGTTGTATATAACAGGAATATATTTCATAGATTGATACATTAGGCCAAATATTGATGAATAGCAAGAGTAGAATAAAAATATTTTTAAGATGTAAAAAGACTCAAAATTTTATATCTTATGTAGACTTTCTTATGAATCAACTGAAGTATTCTGATTCAGAAAACAAAAGATGAAACCAAGAAAATTATAACATTATATTTAAAAGGAAACAAGTGTCCAACAGGGGAGGACAATAGTGGATGGAAGTCCCAGAATCAAGTCTGGAAATCTACCTACCACTCCAGATTAGAATGGTAGACTAGTGGGCTCTGAAACTGATAGATTATCTCATATTTAGGCATTTGTAAAAGAATAAAATATTTCAATGTATTTGGGAAACTAATGAAAAAATTAAGGAAAAAATAAGTAATTAATAGAAAATTAAGAAAATGGCAATAAAGGAACTATTAACTCTAGGAAAAAACAGCAACAACAACAAATCAGATGGTGAGAATGGAGAGATTAGTTCATAAATGAGTAATATTAATATCTTATCAAATTTTTTATAGAAAAGGATGTATGAATATACTGTACATATATTTACATACGTATATAATGTTTAGTCCATAAACATTCATATTTAGTTAGAAAAACAAAAACAAAAACCAAAAAGGAAAAGTTATATATTGTTTAACTTTTTATCATGTAATTTCACAGGAATCTATTTCATACACTGGCACTATTTACCAAAAAATTATTTCAAGCATAAAAGTTAAAAGTTATATTGCAGGTGTTTGAGACAGTCTAGGGGAAGGATGTAATTTACAATAGCAGAATTATTTTCCTGTAAAAATATAGCAGGATATCACCAAAGAATATGTCTGCCACCATATATACATATATATTAGAGTTAAATTTAGTGTTATTAGGCCCTTGTATTGAGTTGATGATATAGATCATCA
The DNA here is from genome assembly GCA_023783475.1 of Daubentonia madagascariensis. NCBI lineage: Eukaryota > Metazoa > Chordata > Mammalia > Primates > Daubentoniidae > Daubentonia > Daubentonia madagascariensis. Next base: position 47,941,182 of record JAKFHU010002080.1, read on the forward strand.
AAAATTTTTTTTCAGTTACAATTTTCTTACAGTTCTCTTATTTCCCCACAGAAAAGTATTTCACAGAATACCATCTATACAAATAAAAATATCTATAAATCCAAGGTGACAGGGTCCTAAGTATGAAATTTTTTCTTTGTTGTTTTCTTTTTTAATTAACACTAGGCATAGGACACATGTAAGAGATATTTGAGATACATTAAAAGCCTAAATAGTTTGAGGTTATAAAGTTTTACAGATTAGAAGACATATATTAGAAAGATCATCATATTTTAAAGATGTCGATTCTCCAATGATTTGATACATTCATAATCCAACAGGTGTATGTGAATATATGTGTGTGTGCGTGTGAACATCCTCTTCCAAATTTTAGGACCGTTGTGATTAAATTGGGTCCACCAAGACAATTCAAGATAATCTTCCTATATTAAAATCTGATTAGCAACCTTAATTCCACCTGTATTATGACATAACCATATGCCAAAATATCATACAGCAATCAAAAAGAATGAACTATATGAAACAACAACTTCAATGATATGAAATTGAGCAAAAGATCCCAAGGAAAAAGAGTACATATTGTATGGACTTCACTTATGTATATAAAGGACAAAACTTTCAAAACAAATCAGTACACTAGAATTCAGAATAGTAGTTACCTTTCGAGTATTATCTGCGAGGAAAACTACACAAGGCTTCTGAGTTTCCTGATAACATTCTAAGGCTAGTTGACGTTCTAAAACCAATTAACATTCCAAATAATTCAATATTTAAATATCTAGTGAACACTTCACTTAAGATTTGTACATTTTATTATGTGTATGTTATGTATTATACCTCAAGAAATGTTTTACAATTTCATGCAAACCTCGAAAATATGAAATCCTAGGTTTATCTTGAGTTTTTCAGGAGAGGTCTGGAAGAGGAAATGAGAGTCTTAAAACATGAGTAGATACAAAAATACATTCCAAAACAGCTTAATGACTAGATTTAATGTTTTAGAAGTTCATTATACATTTTCACAAAAGATAAAAATAGAATATAAAATTGGCTCACACCAAACATTTTCTTTTCATTAGTTATCTACATGTTATTGGTAGATGTATTCACCTTCCATTGTTGCCGTAACAAATTATCAAAAATTTAGAAACAAAAATTTATTTTACAGTTCTGTAGGTCGGAAAATGTACATGGATCTGTCTCACTGAGCTAAAATCATTTTTTCAGTAGGGTATTCTTTTCAAAAGCCTCTAATGAAGAATATTTCCTACGTTTCTGAGCTTTCGGAGGCTGCCTGCCTTCTCTTGACTCCTGGCCCCTTTCTATCTTCAAAATTAGCAAGATCTGGTGGAGTGTCTCACATTGCACCACTCAAACACAAACTTTTACTTTCCTTTTTTGCATTTAAAACCCTTGTGATCACACTGGACCCACTCAGATAGTGCAAAATAATCTCCCCATATTGGACTCAACTGATTAGCAACCTAAATTTCATCTGCTACAAGTTCCACTATTTTAATATTTACTTAGGCAGATGTCCACATGGTAACGGGAAGTTATTCTGCCTACCATACTGGGTATGTGAAGTTTCTCCTTGAAATTTAAGTCTAGAATATAAAAGATGCAGCATGTCATAGTTTATTTACAAAATCTAACTTTCCATTGTTAATCCCCCTTGATTTCTATGGTTTAGTTGATTTGTTGGTCCCTGCTTGTGGAAGACAACCTGCACTATAAAATTTTAATATGTTAAAATTAATTAACTTTTTAACATGAAAATATTTAAGCTAACTGAGTAAAAGAATAAAAGATCTTAATATATCAGTCCAGGAATGCAAATTTTGACCTTTATATTTCTGCTTCTGTGTTTACCAATTGTTCATTGAGATTTCTCTCTCTTTTTCCAATCTTTCTCATTTCTACTAAACAGTTCACAAATACTATTAATCAGAAAAAATTTAAGAATAAAATAATGTCAAAGGCCTTCGATTTCTTTATAAATATAAAAATCTGTTATTTATATAAAACGACATTAATAATGTTTTTAATACCAGGTAATTTCATTCAGGTGTTTCTGAGAAAAAAATATATTTTCTGAAGATCACTTAAAAGTATTCATTTCTTGAAAATCAGACACTTGCTACTCTGACATTTAACTTTTCTTTCTAATTTTAGTTGATTTTTACTCAATTCTAACCTAGAATTGACTATAGTTTCTTAGTGAAAAGAGATATTGAAGATGAGACAAAGGAGAGTTAAATAGGAGTTCTGCATTATAGAAAACCCTATAATAAAGAACTATTCTATCTACATAATTATCTTGGAACTATTATTACCCAAAGTGCTGAATAATGTTAGTGTAGGCAACACTGCACAGTAGTATGTGGACCTAACTCACAGAAATAGCTATGATTATTTGAAAATGATAAGTGAAATTTATAGCTTGATAATACCCTAGTTTTTGGAGAAAACTATTTTACCTTCTATTATATACTTTTAGCCAATAGATATTGCTGATTTATACATACATATACATATATGTATATGTATGTATATGTGTGTATGTATATATGGTGGGGCAGTAATTGTAGTGTCAGAAATAATGTAATGATATAATGACAGTGGGAAGAAATTTCATGCATGATTTGTTTTTGGTTGTCTCTATTTTTCTTTAATATGATTCACTCTTTTTAAGATGTAAATAAAATAAGGCTTTAAATTTTATATTTTCCAATTTTTAACCTGTCCTACTATTTTAATATTTACCTAAGCAAATGTATATTACATAGCGCTTATTATCAGTACATTACTTTGTGAGGTCTTACTTTTTATAGGTTTATTTTTTTTTTAATTTCAGAGTATTACAGGGGTACAGATATCTAGGTTACATGTATTGCCTTTGCTTTGCCTGAGTCAGAGCTACAAGCATGTCCATCCCCCAGATAGTGTGCACTGAACCCCTTAGATGTGAATTTACCTACCCACCTGCCTGACACCTGATGAATGTTACTTCCATACGTACGCATAAGTGTTGATCAATTAGTATCAATTTGATGGTGTTCTATTTTGGAAGGGGGTTTTCCTGGATCCCATATAGCAGAAGGCAAAGAATTATTTTAGAGATACCTGTACACCTCCCCATTTTTCTCACACATGCTCCACATACCTAGGGAAAGATACGTGTCTTTACTGATAAAAAAAGTGCTTACTGTTATTTCATCATCAAAAAGTAATATATAGATTGTAGTGCCAGTTCTTCTAAAAGAGTGACAAAGGCCAGCTACACAGCCAGAAATCAATTTGTTGGAGCTTGGAGGGAATTCACCATGCATAGGCAAGTATCATCAGCAGCTATATAATTTTGTATAAACCTCAGGAACCTGCAAAGTGCATCTCTGGCTGGGAATACATTGTGTTGTTTCCTGCTGGTTGGGTTCATCTCCATGCGGTAATGTTATTGCCTTTAAGTCTGTCTACTTGTGTCCCTCTATCATTACTACTGCTGCTGACCATGTAATCACTTCAAGAGCACTCTAATGAATCCTTCAGTACCTTAGGGAATCTAGTCATTTTATGGTGTGTAAATAAGTATGGTGTGTAAATGAAGGTAGATGTGTTATATTCAGTTTTTCTTTGGGAGAAATAAGGGAGTTTTTCATTTCTGTTGGTCTAGAAAATGTGTGATAAGAGATTTTTCTGTAATATTAGAAAATGTGGGATATGCTTTCTCACATGTCAAAATCTCTGGTCCACATTAGGCAATGGTTTTCAGCTTCACAAAGAATCCAAGAAATATCATATTTCCTTTCTTATCTTTTCCTCTTATAAAATCATGCTATTTATTCCACTTTTAAAGTACATGTCCAATGCCACATTTTGTTTGGATGCTTTCTGTGCACGTTTAATGTTCATCAAAATATTATATTTTAAACAGACTTCTATAAATCCTCAAATATTTTTCCATTACATTGACTATAATCAATACTTGTTAACATATTGAATGCACTTAAAGTATTTTGAGTTCTCATCAGCAAGACAGATACATTAATCATTCATCCATTCTTCCACAAAATATTTGTTGCGTATTTATAATTTTTCAGACACTATTAAAACTTATGGGGATGCCACAGTAAGCCAAACATAAATTGTTCCTATACTTAAAATACTTATATTCTAATGTGGAAAGAAATATAAGTAGTTGCCAAATGTTAACAAATGACATTGAGAAAAATAAGGCATGGCTGGGGAACCTGTGGATAGGGCTTGATATGTTTATGTAGGGTAGCCTTTGTAAATTCCAGTGATAAGGAGACACGAGGAGACACCTGAATGAAGCGAACAAATGAGACATGTGGCTGTTTGGGGTAAGTGTGTTCCATGCAGAGAAAACAGCAAAGGTGCGGATTCACAACTGGAGAGGTGCCTGCCATGTTTTGGGAACACCAATAAAGTCACCGTGGGAAGCAGAACATGGAGAAAAGTGGTTAGAGATGAGACCTGAGAGTGGAAGGTTTGTGGTAAGTACCCCTATAAGATTTGAAAGCTTAGAGACCTCTTAATAATATAGATTGCCGTAAAAATAGGATATAAAATATTACACAATGAGGAAATATTTAGGATCAAACTAGAGAATAGCAGTTAAAAAACATATGAAAATATTTAGTATATTAAATGGAGAACTAAAAATGGCAGAAATATAAGTAGAATGTAGCATTGTTATATGATACGTGATATACTTGTAGTCCTAACTGGTGCAATGAGGAAACAAAAGAAATGAAAGAAATCAGATTTGGAACAGAATAAGGAACATGGTTTACTCACAAAGTTTATGAATGTGCATTTAGAAAATCTTCAAGAATTAGGAAGAAAAGCCACTAGAAATAAATTAAGTTAACAAGGCTGAAAAATACAAGTTTATTATAGGAAAATTGTTTTTTCTATATAGTACTAGGAATGAAAATATTGGCAAATAAAATGGAAACAAACATTCCATTAATGATACTCCAAACAAATTATTTAAAAATAAATTTAACAAAATGTATGCTAGATCAATACAATGAAAACTGTATAATATTTTAGAATGATATGTTAAAGACCCTAAATAAATATATGGAGAAAGATACCACATTCATGGATCGAAAGACTCAATAATGTTAAGAAGCCAGTTCTCCCCAAATGTATCTACAAATTCAACACAATACCAGTAAAAATTCCAAAAGGTTTTTGTTTTTGTTTTTTGGTTTATGTTTTAAAGGTGACTGTCTCGTTCTAAAATTTATTTAGGAAGAAAATGACCTTGTACAAAAGAATAAATTTTAAGAATTCATAATACCTGATTAGAAGACATACTATATAAAGGTACAGCAATCAAGGCTGTGTGGTTTTGAATAAGAGGAATCACATAGATCTATGGAACAGATTAGAACATAATTAGACTACCCTAGCTTATTATCCATTTTAAGGGAACATCATTTTGTCTTTCACTATTAAGCATGACAGTAGTTCATAGTTGTTCTTTATGAGAGTCAGAAAGTTCCCTTATATTCCTAGTTTGCTGAGTTTTTATCATAAATGGGTATTAAATTATTCCTTTTCTCTTCATGTATTGATAGGAACATACTGCCTTTATTTTTTAATATGGTGAATTACATTAGATTTTTAAAAGTAAACCAAAACTTGCTTTCCTTGAATAAACCCCACTTGGTCATGATTTTTCACCTTATATATGGCTAGATTGATTTGCTAATATATTTCTTTTTTTGTCAAAGCTCATAAAAGTCATTATTATGTAGTTTTCTTATACTGTGACATTTTTGTCTGATCAGAGTGATATTGGTCTCATAATATGAATTGGGAAATGATCCATATTTCTCTATTTTATGAGTTTATATAGAATTACTATTACTTTTTCTTAAATGTTTAATGGAATTTTTTTATCAGCAAAGTCATCTGTGCCTGCTGTTTTTCTTTGTGGATTTTTTAAAATTATAATTTCAATTTACTTAATAGATATAAAACTGCTTTCTATTCTTACATTTTATTGGTCAAGTATGCATATTTCAGGTAATTTATCTACTTCATTTCAGCCAGGGGTCAGAGAAATTTTTCTCTAAAAGGTCATAGTAAATATTTTAAGCTTTGTAGGCTAAGAGTTAACATCAAGATTATTAAGTGGATATTTCTATATATTAAATAACAGAGAAATCTAATAAATAATAAAATAGTGTGTAAGTTTTTGTAATACAGGTCTATTACACTTGGTAATACAGATAAACAAACAAGAATAATTCATTTATTTTTGGAGGAATTACATTTCACTGAGTTGGAGTTCATCTTGAAACACTACAGAGTTACAATTGTTTCTCTGAAATTTGTAGTGTGCAAAAAGAAGAGCAGGGTGATATGGTGACAGCAGCATATAAGGTCTATATAGTATCCATTCAACTCTGCCATTGTGCCATGAAAGCTGAAATAGAAAATATATAACTGAATATGTGTCGTTGTGTTAAAATGGAACTTTATTTATGGGCACTGACATTTGAATTTCATGTAATTTCCACATGTCAAATATTATTCTTCTATTGATTATTTCACCATCATTTAAAATTAGTCCATGGACTATAAAAAAATATGCAGTGAGCAGATTTGGCCCATGGGCTGTAGGTTGCCGACCCTTGTTCTAGGTTGTCAAAATTATTTATATAAAGGTGTTCTTAGTATTGCCTTATAAATATTTTACCATCCATAATTTCCCTGGTAATGATTCTTCTTTCTTTGGACTTGCTGTTTTCAAAAGAATCATCTGAATGAATTTGCAATCAGATTAATTTTACAGGAATTTAGTATATCAAAGTTTTCATCAATGTTTTAAAGCAAAATAAATTTTATTTTTTGATTTATAATGTTTTGCTTTTGGATGAATATTTCCAATAAATTGAGTAATAAATAAAGCACACATTTTAGGATTTATTTCAATGGCGAGAACCTTCTAAGAATTAAAGAACATAGCAGTAGGAAAAAAAAACACAGCAATCCAAGTGGCATGAGATAAGGTCATATGTTCTGGCAATGGAATATTGAATGGAGAGATGGAAACAGATTTCAGGATTATTTTAGAAGTAAATAAGATGTCAAAAAGAAGTTCTCAAATGCTTAAAGTTAAAAAGAACATGTGTGGTTTATGACAGAAAATATAAGAGAGCATATAAAATCTTGAAATTAAATTAACATTCAATTAAACTACAAATTGGTGAGACAAAGAATTAATTTCATCTAGAAAACAAAAAGGAAAAACTCCACTAGAATCTTTTCATACTCTGTGATAAAGGAATCAATATGACATTTTAAATCAAGTTCTATATAAAATTAAATTGATAGCATTACTTAAGCTAGTCACGTTCATTAATCTTTTTAACTTGGGTTATTGTACCTTTAAAACATTACACACATTAAAAAACTATCATAATATTTATTTCTGAACATTTTAATAATATACAGTAATAAAAATAATCAGTTCCCCCTGAGAAATAAACATTCTTAATTATTTTATTATGAACTTTGTTAAAGTTTAATTTTCCCCGAGCAATAATATATTCCATATAATAATATAATAGAATATATTATTAATTTAATAGTTCATGATTTTTATAAAGATTGTTATTTTTAGTCCATAACCTTCAAATTATATATGTTTGAGATTAGATAATTTTTCCTACAAGTCAGAAATGCCAGGAATAGTTTTTGTTTTAGGAATTAGGCATGTGAATTATTTTATCTAAACTGGGATATTACTACACAATTAAATGCTCTGAATTTTTAAGAATGTACTCTAATTTTTAAGAAGGTTTAAGAATGTTTCCTCCCACTTTGCTTTGTCCCATTTTCATTTGAACTTAAAAGTAAATTCCATCAAGGTAATTATTTCTAGTTTGATTTAACATATAGTATGCAGTCTAGGGATGATATACCTACATTTTCAATTATGTTTTGAAGCTCTTGATCTTCATTTCTACTTTTGTTCACTGAACTCTGATTCTCAAAAGATATAGGTACATATTATTTTTTTTCTGTGATTTCAATATCTAAATGTCTCTACAAATATAACATGAATTTTATTTAAAGTTTAGCATAACTGTAATTTGGATAGAAAACTTGACCTGAATGAAACAATCTAATTCTTTATTTATCCCAATTATTGTGAATACTCATATATTTTACTTAAGTCATATAAATGTCTGTGATTACAGCATATTGTCTCAGACCGTATCAGGGCTGTTGAGTAATAATATTCAGTGTATGTACCATGTTACCTTTCTAAAGTCTGGAAAAAAATAGTCTGAAATCTAAAACATATCTCCCTGCATGTGGTTTGGGCAATGGATTATGAACCCATGAAACCAAGTAAATCCACAGTCTCTGTATAAAGCATAGATTGTTCATTCCCTGCTGACAGTTTTTTCATCAAAATGAACTGAGTTCCATTCAACAACTTCTAAATCTCTTAAAATACCCTACTCTTGCACCCAAAAACTTATATACCCTTTCAATGCCTTATTTTAATACTCTATTATTATTAATTTGGTGCCTTATGCCAAACAAATAATAATGCTCTCATGGGAGCAAAAGTCGGAAAATTTTTTTTCAGGGATGGCTATTCTGTGAACTACCATTGTTGACTCATCATCACATTTCCCCCAGTGTTCACTGTGTTTTAAATTTAATGTGGAAATTTTCCTTTCATATGTGTCTCTACTGAGTTCTTCACTCATTCATTCATTCATAAGCTCTTCTGAGAAAATGAGCTATGATCTAAGGAAGAGTAAGAATTAAGATGAAGGTGAACTTTTATGCAGCTTAACTTTTCAGGGCAATTGAACAATATTTGCAAAATTCCTAAGAAAATAATTATCTTGGTAGCTTTGTTAAAGGTGAAAGAATGATAATGTGGTTAGAACATATGGACCAAAGGTGGGCATAGGAAAAATATGAAGTCAGAGAAATAGTCAGTGACCAGATAGTTCAAGGTCTTGTGAAATATTAAAAATTTTAATTCTTGTTCTAAGAGAAATGGGTAACCATGAAAATTTTTAAGAAATTAAAGATTATAGTCTAATTTACATTGTGAAAAACAATCTGGCTGTTATACTGAGACTTCACCAGAGAGGAACAACAACAAATGTGACCAGTCTAAAGGCTATTGCTCTAATTTAGGTGAGGACAAAAGACAGTTTGGACAAAAACATGAAGATATAAATCGGGATAATAGTTATATACATTTTTAAAGTAAAAATGATTTTGTGATAGGTTTCTGATTTTTTAAGTAGGTACTAGTTTTATTTGTTCATAGGAATTGTGGAGAAGCTCAACACTTTAAGAAATAAGTTTATGTTAATGTTGTCAAAGAAAAATTGTACCACATGAATTAAACGAGAAAGGAACACTTTATTTAAGACTATAGCAATAGAGGAGAGAGATTGAATGGAAATCTGCTGAAACAAAAGTGAGGAGAGTTTTTAAGTGCTGGGGTGAACTAATGGAAAGGTACTAGAGGACTTTAGGCAGGAAGTTGGTCAATGTGATTAGGTCATTTGTGTTTGTTAATTGGTCTTATTAAAGTTAGACTCCTACAGATATTGGGAAATTGGCACACCTCTTGATAATTGCATTTCAAAGGGCTGGATACCAGATCCTAGAGAAAGACATTCATGGGTTATAAAATTGGCAAGAATCTGGAAGAAAATTTAAATCTCAAAGGGGCACTAAAAGAATATATGTTTATAAGTTTTCTAAAGTAAATGCTCTAATCAAAAGGAGGTCAGTTATCTATAGTCAGAAAGAAACTTGCCTAAAGTTTAGTCAAGCTGATGGGAACATTAAGGTCATCTTAGTCAACGTGTAGGAAGGAAGTTGAGGATAAATAGTTTGTAGGTCCTGAAGAAGTCCAAAGATGATTGTGTTCTGGATTCCGTAAAGCAAGCTTGGAGGAAGGAAGATTTGTGGTCAAAGAGGAGAATGCTGGTTTGGAGATATGAGAGTTTCCACTGCTGACAAGTATGAACTTAAATAGGGTGATAGATGAAAGCTTATTGAAAATAAGAAATTGGAAAACTGAAGGGCTATATGATTTGGTAAATCATCAATGGATGTGAAAATGTATGTAGATGGGAGGTATTAAAGAAACCTGACATCTCAATTGCCAGGACTTCATTAATGAACAAGAGTATCTGGACAATTAGTAGATAATGCCAAAAAGAAAATGGATGCTCCTGTGTTAGGTGCATAAATATTTAGGATTGTTATGTCTTCTTGTTGAATTTCTCCCTTTACCATTATATAATGACCACCTTTGTTTTTCTTTACTATTTTTGACTTAAAGTCAATTTTACCTGATATGAGAATGGCTACACCTGCTTTCTTTTGATTTCCATTTGCATGGAATATTTTTTCCATCCCTTCCTCTTGAGTCTGTATGAATCCTTGTGGGTTAGATGTGTTTCTCGGAGATAGCAGATACTTGGGTTATATTTTTTCATCCATTCAGCCAGCCTATGTCCCTTGAGTGTGGAATTCAAACCATTCGTGTTGATTGATAGAATTGATATGTGGGTTGCTGTTTTGTTCATACTGTTAGGTAGTACCTTATTGCTTTGTTTTATCTCTTGTACTACTGGGTATTTACCCAAAGGAAAAGAAGTCATTGTATCAAAAAGACACCTTCACTCAAATGTTTGTTACAGCACAATTCACAATTGCAAAGATGTGGAATCAACCCAAATGCCCATCAATTCATAAGTGGATTAACAAAATGATATATATATATATACACACACACACACACACCATGGAATATTATTACTCAGTCATGAATGATGACTTATTGCCTTTTGCAACAATATGGATGGAACTAGAGAACATTGTCCTAAGTGAAATACCTAAAGAACAGAAAAAAAAAAAAACACCACACGCACTCACTATTAAATTGGAGCTAACTGATGAGCACATATGTGCATAGAGGGAAGTATAACCCAGTGGAAATCAACCAGAGGGGAGGAAGGATGAAGGGGATGGGTGAAAACCTATCTAATGGGTACAATGAGCTCTATTGGGTGATGGGCACACTTATAACCCTGACTCATTCATTACCAAAGCAATCTTTGTGACCAGAAATATTTGTACCCTCATAATACTTTGAAATAAATAAATAAATAAATAAAAGGGACTTGAGGGAATTTTATGAGCTTATTGGAATGCTTCATATTTTAATACAGTGGATAAAAAACTCATCAAAGGGTACAGTTAAAATGTGTGCATTTTATTGTAAGTAAATTATACTTCAATTAAAAAATAGAAAAAAATTCAACTAAATATTTTTAATGAGGGGTGGAAATAAAAGGAAAATGGAGAGAATGTTCTTAAGAAAATGGAAGTATGCCTGAAAACAAAAGCCTTTCATAAGGGTATAGAATCTTGCAACAGCAGAGTAGCCTGTCAATTCTGAAGTATATGGTAAGAGAAAACAATGAAGAAGCAGCACTTGAAGGTCATAAGGGAGAAGGTCTCCAGGAAAAAAAAATGGTTTTGCTTGAAGGAAGGAGATGGTGGAAGTGAGAAGAGACTTAGGGTTTAGAGTGATAAGTATGAGAGATAGTTCCAGAAGATAAGTGGGAAGTGTTGAGAAATAGAGAAATTGAAGTATGGGTCAGTAACAAGAAAGTAAAGAGACTTCGGAAGATAAGGGTGAAGTTGGTTCAAAGCTGAGAAATACTGGGTCCTATAATGTGAAGGTTGAGAATTATGGTGAATTCAGCAGTTTTGGGAGGAAGATAAAAATGAACGTACATGACAGAAGGCTAAACTCACTCGGGAGCAAGTGTGGATTTAGAGCTTGGTGCTACAGTCACCATGCCATTGCCTTCGGGTGCTGTGAGTAAGAGCTTGCAGCTGTAACATGTCCATGTGTCCTGGGGTGATAGGTCTCTCAGGTCTAGAGTGTGTTTTTGATGGTTTACAGTCCTTCTTGAAATCCTTTTCATGTGAGAGAAATAGAATGTAGCCAATATCCATGTTTCTTAAATATGAGTGATTGGAATATCCTTTTAAAGAGACAATAAAATTATTTTAGGCTTTCCATATTAGGTTAAAATACATTCATTACAATGTTTAAGCTTTTATAATATGACAGAACAACTTATTGAAATGTTAAATTTTGTTTCTCCTACATGGTTTTTTTCTTCTTGTATTCTTCTTCACCTGAATCATTTTCTTCTGGTATCATTGTCAAGACTGAGAAAAGATGCTTCTAGGAGGATTTTTGTGTTTTGTAAAATGCCATTGAAGTTATGCTAGATGTCCCATGGGTATAGAAAGGGAATTGGGAGAGGTGTGGTGCTCTTTGAGAATTGAGAAGAAGGAACTAAAGGAAGATCCACAGACTGGACATTGGGTCATGGACTGTGGCTCCTTAGAGCAGGAAGGGTCTCTGTTCTGATTCCTGGCTGCATAGGTGGAAGATGAATTTTGTACAATTTTACCAAAATTTCCTACAGTTAAGTATAGCTTAGAAATAGCAAAGCCAAAGGAAGGTCTCTTAATTACTTAACTAATTAAGACACAGGGTCATGAAGAAAATTTAAGGGGTATGTAAATTATGAGATCACTTCGGAATTTGTAAAAATTGAGATGCTTATGGAAAACCCAAGTGTAGATGTCTATTAGGTAATTGAATACACGGTTCTGGAGTTCATGAGATAGATCTGGGGTAAACATACATGTTTAGAATTTATCATCATTTAGATAGTAATTAAAGCACAGTATATATATCACTCAGGGAAATGGCAGAGTGAAGTGAGGAAAAATAGGTTGTTGTGCAGAGGAAAACAATCACTGAGGGCGTAAGAAGAGAAAAAGACATATATTAATTAAATGTGGAAGTGGCTAGAAAAGTAGCAGAAAATCCAGAGTGGTGTAATTGGAATAAATGAAAGTGAAAATATCAGGGCAAAATTAAAAATCAAAAGTTAAAGTGTGGTCTAGTGGTAAAACGTAAAAATCACAATTAATGCCAATTACTTTAACCATAGTAGTTGACATTTCAATGAAGAGGTGAGTAGATAGAGAAACAAAGGAAAGAAAGAGAATGAAGTATTTCAGGAATTCTTCAGGAATGTGGAAGAAAAAACTCAAGTAAAGAAGTAAATATCTGAAAGGATGTAGAGATATAAGCTGGTACCTAGAGTAAGGTACAAAATAGAGGAATTACCTGGGGTTTTTTTCTCACGAAGTGTGCAGCAAAACATTTTGTGTTTAAATGTGGATGTGAAGAGACAGTCATAGCTGGGATGTTGATGAATGAGATATTTGGAATAATTTGTCAGGAGATCTTTGGAGTGAAGTCTTTGGAGCTGGCAGAGATGGTCGGTTTTATTCAGAACACAAGTAGAGGGAAACACATTTCGTCTATCAGACATGAAAGAGGATGGGTCGACAGATGGATGGAAGGATGGATGTAAAAGGCAATATGGGCATAGAGGAATGAGTATATGCTTTATAGATTCTATCTTCTGAGTAAATTAGGGATCATTTATTCAGAACGAGAGGAAAGGCAATGAGTTAAGGAAATTGAGTAAGTAAAGAAGTTTTGAAATAGCCTTGGAAAATAATAGTAGATTAAACTTACTGGGAAAACAGAACAATTGTCTGGTAACTCTAAAGGACCATGGGGGCTGGAAACTGAAAGTTTCTGGTGCTAAAAATCCATTATGAAATCTCTCTCTGGTCAGGTACAGCTGCCTTGGTGAAGGGGTAAAAATAGCATACACTATGGTTACTCTGGACTGGCAGTTATACATATTGCAGTTGTGGGTATAGACAGAGGCTTGGCTGAAGTGATCCACATGAAAAATAGCTTATTTAGGAAAATAAGAATATATGATAAGGTTTGATATATTAAGAGAAAGGAGTGGAGTTAGAAACAATGTTTGAAAAGATTAAAGAACACCTGCAGAGTGAATATTTGAGGGGAAGAATTGAAAGTACAGTATTATTTTCAGATATTAATTTTAGATTTCCAAATAAAATATTCACTCAAAAATATTTATAGAGCATCTCCTATATATGAGAAATTATCCTTAACATTGTAGCAATTAAGATGGGGCAAATTTTCTGCTTTTATGAATCTCAGATTCTAGCCAGGTAGATAATAAAATAATAAACAAATAATTTGGTTTAATAGTCTCCATTGCAGAGGTGACCAAGGGTGAAGGAGAACACTTTTGAGCTCCTTCAGACAGGGAGGCTATTTGTAATGCCACGCAGACGGTGTCATGCCATTCATGTATTGTCCAAGTGAGAAAGTCAGTCATCAGTTTATAGCATAGGAAGGTACTTTCATAGTTGCACAGAATGACAATTAATTCCTACCATCACCACAGCATTGGCAGGACACAGTATCCTGACCCTGGGCACAGAACTAAGATTAGAAAGCTTCAGGGTCTCAAAGATACAAAAAAAAGTCACTCTAAAGCTAACTGATAGTATGCGGCCAGTTATTTCACAGAACATGTTTTAGGCAGTCAACATGCTTGCAATTTGAATGATTGCAACTACCTTTGTAGTGAATTTTGAGGTTGTTTATTAATAAAGACTGAGAATATGGGTTTTGTATCAAGCAGGGATATCTCAGTATATATTTGCATATGGCCAAAAAATCAAGGAATAGACAAAAGGGAAGGAACAAAACTTAGAAAAGATCTGAATATAAACAAAAGAAAGAAATTTTCCTTTGCTACACCAAATTAACAATTTTGGCTAATCCCTTATTAAGAAGGGGCAGAGATGGAAGAGTTGAAGCCTAGAAGACAGAATCATATGATGGCTCATTTACTTACATATCCAGTGGTTGATGCTTGGCTAGAGGCCCCTTTCCTCTGTTCATGTGCTCTTTGTGAGGGCCAATTTGGGCTTTCTCACAGTATGGTGGGTAGTTTTCAGTGGCCAGATGTCCTAGGAGAGAAAACGAGAGAGAGAAAGGGAGAGAGAGAAGGAAGAAAGCCATATCACCTTTTATGAGCTAGATTAGGAAGTAAGAAAAGCACCATTTCTACATATTCCTTAAGACACAAAGTTCTTTCCAGATTCAAAGAGGAAATAGGGCAGATTCTGACTCAGTTTTGGAAGATTGTGAGTCTGAAAATATTTTTGTGGCCATTTTTGAAATATATATTCTGCCCCAGTGGGTAATATTAAGCAATACTCCTTAAAGAGAGTTGTTTTAAAAAGAGTTATTTCTTTTAGGCTTTCCCACTAAGAACACAATGTGGAAACGCGTTCATTCTGCCAATGGCACTGAATGATGTTTTATAGAGTAGGTAATAGTGGCGTGGGCTATTTAAGGGAAACTTGGAGTTTATCAGGTAAAGAAAATGAATTCGTTCTATCAGTCTGTATGTGAGAGAGTACATGACCTGTTCAGATGAAGGATGATTGTTCATTGTGGAGGACGATGAGGTTGGGAAGGTCATATACAAGCTCATTCAATCACTATTCAAAAGAACAATTTATAACTTGTTCTTGTTGTTTATAACTTTAGTCCATACTGTTTGTATGAATTATTTTTTCAAAACTATTTCTTTGGAAGGTAAAGGTTATATTGAGTCAGTACTATTTACTTTAAACAAGAGTAAATAAATGGAAAATTTCCAGGGAAATATATGCCATGGAATCTTTCATAAGCATGTGGGGATTTTCTTTTCAGAAAGAAATAGTTGTTGCAAGCCAAATTTCCTTAGGACATCATGGTACTATTAAATCAAGCATTGATAAAACTTCTCATGTAAAAAAAAAAAACAGTGACCATTTTACTGTCTTGAATGAACCTCTGGAATTTGAGTAAAAAAATGTGAATAGAGAAAAATAGTGAAGAAAATAAATGAAATAAAGCATTTATGTTTGAATCAAGAACATATGCAGATACACAGTAACCCTTCCTTCTTATTATTTTTAAATGAATTTTTTATATTTAATTTATTTTCTTCTTCACTTTCTCACCTCCAATTTCTTGCTTATCAGCATAAAAGACATTTATTTATAAATAATAGTTGAAATAGAATGATATTGTACAAGTTTTGATAATTCCTAAAAACTCTGTCAAATTTAATATTTTTAAAATAACATTTAATAATTTGCTTGTATATGATAAATCTTTTGGTGTGCCTTCAATTAAATATCCAGGATTGACATTTTTTAAAAATAATGGAGCAGGGTACTAAGCATCAGGCTGTGTTGACAGACTGTGAATCCTAGGCTAAAAATATTTGTTCCAGTTCTTACTCCAAGTTAATGATCTTTATTTTTTTATTCTTTAATATTCTAATATAACTATGTATCTCTAATGGTGAAGGATACTTGTGGTATTTCCTAAATTATTTGTGTAATATCTCATTCCAATATTAAACTGATTTTAAGTATGTATAACAACTAATTTTCTGCAACAGCTTGTGACAGTATAGGCTCCTTTTTTTAGAGTGCACATTGATACAGGTCCACACAAATTAATATTCCCATATCATAAATTTATTTTATGGAAACATGCTCTTTTAAGCTAATAGGAATAATACAAAAATATGAGAGCTAAATTAAATAAGTAGGATGGAAAACATTTATCAACATATGAAAAAGAAATTTATACTTTACCCTCCAAAATCACACTTCTAAAAGTTTGAAAACTAAGTTCTGAGAATTTGAGTTTTAAATAGGATATTTAAATATATATTTTTGTGATTATAATATATATATATAATATATATATTTAATATAATAATATATATTTAAATATAAGTAAAGTATTCCAGTGAAATTTAAACCTCTTTGGTTTTATTGTATTTACAATGTAGTTGGAATATAATAGTTTTTATTCTTTTTCCTCTCTGTATTTTAAATTTTATAATTCAGATATTATATACCATGTCTATTTTCTTTACCTTTGCTTTAGCTCTTTCATAACTCTTCCAACATAATGGAGCACTAGATCCTAGGGCTTCTCCTGTTGTGAATGGATTGTGCTCTCTTACACACACAAATGAATGAGTAAAATGGCTGAAAGAATTCCAAGTTGGTTTTTCATTTAATCTTCTGTGTGCTTTAGCCATAAAATACAGTTCATTTAAAGGCCTCTTTGTTGTTTCACTACATTTATTTGGCATAATAGCAATAAATGTTCTATTTCATGTGTTTTGCAGTAGTGAAACAGCTCCCAGCTTTACAATAAAACTGGAGGGGTTTATTATATAAAAGTTGCTTAATGTGCCACTGAAACAGACACTAAAGGTGGCATTGATCAATATATAATATTTAGATAATATTAGACTGCCATTTCCTACCAGCTGGAAATATTCCATAAGCTTATAAAAGAGGCTTCAAGTAGTAATGTGTGTATGTATATATGTATGTGTATATCTGTGTGTGTATATGTATATATTTGTGATTTGATTTCATAACCCAACTCCTATAATTTTCCCAGAGGTTTTAGCACTTAATTATATTATGGTTAGATATATTTATAAAGATATTATGAAATAGTAGCAATATGTCTTTGTGGGATTATACACCATAATATGAATAAAACACTTAGCACTGCTTGGCTCCACTTTTCTTCACCTCCTTTGTATTTTACAATTTTCAAGCTTTACATATTTCATTTTTACTAACAATAATAATCAGGGAAATTGATGGGTCAGTTGATGTTCCAGCTTATAAGGATATTTAAAACATTTATTATGAAAAAATATTTTAACATAGTAAATACTACAAAGAAAGATAGTATTTCCTAGTGACTAATATAATGACACATTTGCCCCATTATCTCTATATCTTACCAATTTTTTTTTTACTTTTTGTCACTTTGTGCTTACCTGTAGTTGAGATGCATCCCAGATTTTGATAACTTTTTTTATAAATAATGTGAATTTTAAAATATTTTATAAATAATTCAACTTTGAATCACCTTTGATATTCCTTCTTACATTGATTGTACTAACTAGTCCATTGGCTTATAACAAAATACTTAATGACCTTTCATCATCTTTAATTAGAGCCTTACATAATTCTTATTTACCTAAGTCTGACCTGATTATCTGCTTGACATCTTGTGGCTCTTGCCCTGTACAGCTTTTCAGAGGCTGAAGATTTCTGCATGTGCTCAGGTTCTATAAGAGATAGCTAACTTTTTGTTATCAAAAATACAAGTCCTCACTTTTACCTCCCAAACACAGTGTCATATACATATTTAGAAAGACTAGAATTCTTCAAGAAGTTTCTTTACCAATCTTCATTCAATTTGGGCATCTTCTTTGAATATTCACCAGAATTTTTTATATTACCTCTCCTACACTTGTAGGTGTAAAGGGTCAATGATCAGGTAGACTTTCTTAGTCTATTCTATAAAAAATCAAGGTAAAAATGTGGCATCTCATGTTTTATGGAAGGGATTATTTTATGTTACTAAAATGTTGATAATAGTGGTCTTTGTTTAATACACCAAATTTAAATTTAGCAATTATTAAAGAAATCTTTTAAACATATATTAGATACTCTATTTTCTTACAAAGAAAAATCAAATCATTTGCATAGCTTAACTCTTCCAAAGGAATAAGAGGCATCATTTGGAATACTACGGCTTTAGGAAAATAAGTGATGAGGAAACATTTGGAAAACTGGAAAACTGAAAGTCCACAGAATATAGTGGCAAAACATTTGGTAAAACCATTATCTAGAAAATTGGAAGAAACAGATTTTGCCTTCTGAACCTATAGTTATAGGAAAAGAGTTCAGAATTGGAATGTAAGTAATATTCTTATTATTGGCTCTATTTGGAAAGGTATTAGAAAATAAAAGTTGAGGAAAGCAATGGTAGGTTTAAAAGAAGAAATGAAATGCTAAGTCTTTCCTCCTCCCCCTGCAAAAAAAAAAAAATTGTGAATATATTTGAGAGACAAACGGTCAGTAAAATTTTCTT
Organism: Daubentonia madagascariensis; assembly: GCA_023783475.1. Taxonomy (NCBI): domain Eukaryota; kingdom Metazoa; phylum Chordata; class Mammalia; order Primates; family Daubentoniidae; genus Daubentonia; species Daubentonia madagascariensis. The sequence goes on from JAKFHU010002080.1 coordinate 47,960,191, forward strand.
CAGGTAACGTTGGATTAGGGCTAATGTCAGGCTAAAAGTGTGATGTGTGTTAAATCTTTTTAATTGAATAAAATATCTCAGGGCAAATGTTTGATTAAGCCTTTCTCATGGAATCCCAACAGCTTAAGGTAGTCCTGTTTAAGTTGAAAGAATAAAATTGCAGCAAGAAAACAAAAGAAATGCAACAGATAGAGGAAATAAGACTTAAAAAGAACTGTGAATGTGGTTCCTGACAAATGAAGATATCAGAAATCACACAGATACAAGTTGTACTATGCTTGCGTGAGAGTTGCACTTCTAAGCAACCACAGGCTGTTTATGGTTCTGGTAGTTAGAGACTTAGAACTTTGGACCTCCACCCTCCTTTGAACGAAAAGATCTTAAAAATGTGCAGCCCACTTAAGAAGTACATATTCCCAATGTCTGTCTGCTTCATCCTGCATTTTAGGAAGTTAATTTTAAAAAAGGAGCTTTTCCAGAGGAACCAAGAACAATGAACAAATAGTGCAAAGAGCAGAACTTGGGTGAAATTCTTTTTCCACAGGGTGGCGGCCTTTACAGTATTTTTCCATTGGAGAATTTCAGAATTGCCTTATCTTCTATAAACTGGAGTGTTTTGGTGGTTATCCTGTGCCTGTCTACGACCTTCATATGGGTTTGCAGGGGTTGGGGGCAGATTTCTCATATGTTGCTAAAAGAAGGAGACTCACGTTTGGACCTGATATAGAAATTATCACAACCTAAAAATCTCCTATTATCAAAGTTGAAATCTTCATCATATGACAGTGTCCTTTTTGCTTACAGCACAACAGTACATCATTTGATAAATTGAAAATGCCTCACCACACCATAAGTTCTATGTTTCTTCCTTCCTCCTTAATCTTACCAAAACTTTTACTACCATATTTATCCAACTGAAAGAGTAAATAGGTAATATTATATGTATATAGAATGTTGTATATTGTATTGATGAATATGTTCAATGGATAATTAAAATAAACTAAGATTCCTTTTTTGATCAGAGGAAGATTTAAAATTCTGAGTAATTGGATTTTCATAGAAAACACATAGTCAAATACAAATATTAAAATTTCAGTAGTAACCATCAAAACTCAAAATCTATAGACTACAAATGAGATTTTAATAAGAGTTTTATTAAAACTCTTTGACTAATTAAAATAGTGAGAACAAAATGGGGAAAAAAGTGAAATTGCCGAAGTATTACTGGAATGTTTTTCTGCTAACCTTGCTCATCTATCACTTCTTACCATCATCCTGTAATATATGAGTTGCTAGAAGTCCTAGAAAACAACTGAGAATAAAATGGAATGAAATAGCTCTCACAAAAATCGTTCTTATATTTCTACTGTCCATGAGTAAAGGTTATTAATGACAATGTTATCCTAGAGCATTTCATGCTGGTATCTTAATTTTCTATATAATATTATATTTATTTAGAGTATGGAAAACCAGATAAATGAATGATTGGAGGAAAACACAAATCTGTGGAGAAGAATATTAGGAAAATACATGCTTTTAAGAAGCATGCTAAAAATTATACTGTATATTTGAAAAAGGTTTCAATATTGAAAACAAAGAACACTTAATTGGACTAAGAGAAAATTATTCAGCTATGTACTGACAAATATTCATTTGACCTCATTTGGTGGCTGACTATAAAGTAAGAAAAAAACTTATCTATTTCTCCAGGAATAATCAGTCTATGAGAAAAATACTCCAGGACAAGGGTAGCAGGATAACAAAAGATATATGACACAATTAATTACAGCACCATTTCAGAAGAAAAATTTAGAATTATTATAAATATATTTAAAAGAACATAGGAAATACAAATTATCACAGAAAAATAAGGAGAGACAAATGGATGAGATAAAAATAGGAATGATAAAATGGCATGATAATACAGTAAGACTATATTTAGTTTTAGAAGCAATTTCCAAAATATCTTCCAAATTGGCTATGTCATTTTGCATTCCCATTAGCAATGGATGAGAGTTCCTGTTGCTCTGCACCCTTGCAGCAATTGGTGTTGCCAATGTTTTGAGTTTTGGCAATCTAATAGGTGTGAAGAAGTATCTCATTGTTTTAATCCGTGTTTCCCTAAAGACAAGTAAATGATTTTGAGCATCTTTTCGTAAACTCCTTTGCATTTTGTATATCTTCTTTGGTGAGGTGTCTGTTCAAATATTTTGCCAAATTTAAAATGGACTCGTTGTTTATTTATAGTTGAGTTTTGAGGGTTCTTTGGGCTGAGCGTGGTGGCTCATGCCTGTAATCTTAGCACTCTAGGAGGCCGAGGTGGAAGGATTGCTTGAGATCAGGAGTTCAAGACTAGCCTGGGCAAGAGTGAGACCCTGTCTCTACAAAAAACAGAAAAACTAGCTGGGCATGGTGGTGCACACCTGTAGTCTTAGCTACTCAGGAGGCTGAGGCAGGAGGATCACTTGAGCACAGGAGTTTGAGGTTGCCGTGAGCTATGATGAAGCCAATGCACTCTAGCTCCAGGCAACAGAGTGAGACCCTGTCTCGGGGTGAAAAAAAGAGTTATTTCTATATGTTTGGCACAAGTCTTTTATCAGATATGTGTTTTGCAAATTTTTTTTGTTTTTTTATTTTCTTAATGGTTTCATTTACAAAGCAGAATTTTAATAAATTCTAACTTGTATATTTGTTCTTTCATGAATTTTTCTTTTGGTATTGTGTCAACAAACAACACCAAAGCCAAATTTCTTCAGGAAATTTGTTTCTCTTTTTCATTTCTTTTAAAAGCATTTATTAAGGAACTTTCATATACAAAAGCAGAGAGATTATAGTATAATGAACTCTATTGTGTCCTTGTGCCTATCACTCAGCTTTAACAATTATCAACATTTGCCATTTTACCTCCTCTGCTTACTTACCCCCACTGCCAGTTTTTCTTTTCTTTTTTGGGGGAGTGGAGGTGGGAGGGGGTTGATGAAAAGGTGAGGGACTTGAATAATGTAAAGCAAGAACTAGGCATCATATCTATTCACACATAAATAATTTAGTATATACTAGTTTTAACAGATAAAGCCTTTTTAAAAACATAGAAATGGCATTTTAAACATAATATTATAGTTAAAAAATTTAACAGTAACTCTTTAATTTTTCCAATACCCTGTCTATATACAATTGTCTTTATTTCAAAAATGAGATTTTAGAGTTGACTTTTTAAAAATCAGAATCCAAACAAGGTAATGCATGGCATTTCTCTTAAGCAAGATGTCATTTGTTTGTTGACAAAACCTGAATATTTGTCTTGCAGAATGTTCCATATTCAGGATTTGGTGATCATATCTTTATGGTGTCATTTAAGATAGTCCATCCCCAAATTTCCAGTCAAGATAGTTAGATCCGGGGGTTAAGTTAGACAGATTCAGGTATGATTTTGTCATTTTTTTCAGGAATACCACATGGTACTATATGCTTGCTGTTGCATCATATAATAGATAATGTCCAGTTGTCTCTCTTTATAATAATATATCAGGATTATGTTTTCATGCCATTTAATATTCTTCTACATCATGAAAAACCACTACTCTATTTTTTGTTTATATGTGTTTAACCTTTTTTAAAAAAAATTCACATATAAAAGAAATTATGCAGTATTTGTCTTTCTGTGTCTGACTTACTGCATTTAACATAATGTCTTCCAGTTTCATCGATGTTGTCACAAATGGCAGGATTTTCTTCTTTTTTAATGTTAATACATTTCCATTGTAAATATACATTTTCTTTATCTTTTCATCTATTGACAGATATTTAGATTGTTTCCATATATTGACTATTTGGAATAATGCAGGAATAAATTTGGGAGTACATCTCCGAGAGATGTCGATTTTATTTCATTTACATATATACCCAGAAGGAGGATTGCTAGATTATAAGGTAGTTCTATTTTTAATTTTATGAGGAACCACCATACTTTTTTCCATTTTGCATTTCCCGTTAAAGTCCATGATCCATTTTGAGTTAATTTTTTGTGTGAGGTAAAAGTTTTGAATTCTGTATCTGGGTAATTTTCATTTCTGAATATGTACTTTGAATCCAGAAACATTTGTTGAAAAATTTTTCATTCTCCATTGAATCACCTTTGCACTTCTGCAAAAATCAAGTAACTATATTTGTGTCCCTCTATTTCTGTGCTCTTTATTTGATTCTATTGATCTATGTGTCTACTTTCTTACCATTCCATGCTATACTGATATACTATGGCTTCATAAATATTGAAATCAGATAGTGTCAGTCCTCTATCTTTGTTCTTCTTCAGTATTGTGTTGGCTATTCTAGGTTTTTTGCCTTTCCATATAAGCTTTGAACACATGTGTCAGAATCTAGAAGATAGCTAGCTGGGATTTTTAATTGGGAAAATTACCCCTTTTAAAACTACATTCCTTTTGTTGAAAGATTGCTGGCTCCTTCATATATGAAAAGTTATGAAGGTTAATTCTTTGTATCCCTTTCCCCTGTCTTATAGTTTTATCTTCTTTATATATTGCTGTTATTCTGGGACAACACTGTCAGAAATTTCTACTAAGGCCTATTTATAAGAATATTAATGTCAATATAAACTTTTGGTTTTCTTATAATTATGTAGAAAATGTGCCACAGTAGTAAGTAGTCAGGAATTAGATCCCAATTCAAGCCCCCCTACACTCAAAGTCAGAATAGAGAAATTATACCCTTTGAAATGGAATGGAACTTCAGGAGACATGTGATTTAGAGTAACTAAAAATGTCCTCCTTCAATTTGGTTTAATCAGGACAGGCTGTCTATGTTTCTTTGGCAATTCCAATACAGAACAAATTATTGTAATTATGCCTGAAGTGTCCATGAGCCAGACTAAGAAATATTACATAAAACAGCAAGTTGAGAACACTACAAACAGGAATGTATGAGAAAATGTTTTGAAACATCAAGTCACATGAAGATATTTTTGCTTCTAATTTTAAAGTATTTATTCTGAAATGTTGACATAAGGACATAGTTTTAATATCAATAACAAAGTAAAGCCAAATGGATTCTTTTTATTAATTTAAATGCATTTGTTACAATTAATTGTGAATATAAATATGAACATATGTGAATTGTTACTTATTTTGGACAGGTAACACTAATTATTTCCTTAAAGAAAATATTTGTAACTCAAGATTTAACACACTTAAAAAATAATAATTTCTTAATTACCATCACAAATTTAGTTCAGGAAAAAAATCTCAGGTATTAGAATCTCAAATTTATACATGCTAAATATTTCACTTGCAACTATTTAATATCTAAGCAATGCAGCTACTCTTAATTGAAAAAAAATGCTTGCTAATTACAATTATCAAATCATATTTATTATAGTGGTATTTACAGATTAATTTACTCCAAATATTTTGTGAAGCTACTCGCTCTCATTTTTTTTTTTTACTATGTTGTCTTTTTATTGCTCAGTTTTATTTTTATTTCCTAGAAGTAGTAATAAATCTCTTCTAATAAAACTGTTTGGTAAAATTTCACGCTGATATTGCCAGTGACTATCTGTTTAGCAATTTAGAGGAAAAGAATAACAACTCAATATTGCATCCATTACTCTCATTAAAACATTTGGCATTTTAAACATGTAAACTGTGTTAGCATCAACTTAAATATTATAATCCAGACCATTTCAATAATATCCGTAGGCTAATACCTAATGTGTGGCTTATATATTTTAGAACTCTGCCATTGTGAGCTATCATACTCGTTTGCCAAGCTAACTTAAAATTGTATATTAAATTTAGTCTTAGTCAATCTATTTTATGCAGTCACATTTGAAAATTTTACAACAAAATTGTAAGCAAATATCACACTGGAATGTTTTCAGACTCAACACATGAAATATCCTTGGAAAAGCATTCAGAAACTACTGAGAGATAACGACTTTGCTATGAAAGTAACTATAAAATTGGTAATAGAAGAGGATATAGACCATTTGGCAATCATCCTAAAAGGAAAAAGAGGTCAGATATTAAGCTGCATCAGGCTAGAAAATTTCACCAATAAATATTTTTAATTATATGAAGTATTTTTAAATTTTTTTTATTTTTAATTATTTTGGGTAAATAATAGTTGTATATATTTATAGGGTACCTGTGGTGTTTTGATGCATGCATACAAGTGAATTAATCAAATCAGGGTAATTGGTGTATCCATCACCTCAGGCACTTACCATTTCTCCATGGCAGGAACATTCCAATTCCACTCTTTTGGTTATTTTAAAGTATATCCTAACTTATTGTTGATTACACTCACTTTGTTGTGCTATCAAATATTGTTCATTTTATTTAACTATCTATCTATATTTTTGTACCCATTAACCATCCCACTTTGATACAAAATACTCAGATAAACTCCTACTACTGCAGTGGCTGAATATTCCAGTTCATATAAAGTAAAAGCCCAATATAAATACTATGGACAGAATAGTGCCCCTTCAAAATTTGGACATTGAAACTCTAACCACCAATGTGACTGGATTTGGAGCTAGGGCCTTTAGAAGATTAAATGAGAAGATTAAATGAGTTCATAAGGGTGGAAACCTAATAAAATAGAATTGGTGACTTTAAAAGAAGACGAAAAGGGAGACATCACTCTCCACTCACACACAGAAAGGTCGCGTGTGCACACCATGAGAAAGCAGCCACCTACAAGCCAAGAGAACAGACCTTAGAATGAAACCGACTTTGCTGGCACCTTGAACTTGTACTTCCCATCCTCCAGAACTGTAAAAAATAAATTTCTGTTGTTTAACTCACCCAGTCTATAGTATGCTGTTGTGGCAACCCAAGCAGACTAATACAATCAATTATATACTAAAACTGAGTTATATTATAAAATTGAATATATTAGTATATAATTTTTTTCAAAAACCCTGATTTCTGACCAGCATAAATATCCTCAGATTTTTTTGTGCTGCCCACTCTAAAAAATTAAACGAATGTTGCTCAATTTGCTGCATGCACTTTGAAAAATATTTCAAATAATTGTTGCTGTTTTCATTGAAAAAGCAATGTTACACAATTTAACTATATCCAGTTGACACTCTGGATTCATGAGTTTTGAAGAAAAAGTCAGGAATTTTCTTTCTCAATACAAGAAAAATGACAACAAGGTGAAGGAACAAGAAATAAAGAAGGCTTTTAGAGTTGTAGGAAAAAAGTGAAAAGCATTTGTTCTAGAAATCCAGAGTGTGAGCAGAATGACATTACGAAAGCAAAACTAAGAAGAAATAAAAACTTGGTCATAAAAAAGTGTCAGATATATTTGACCCCAGTATTAAGAACTCTTTGTCTTCTGGTCATTTCTCAACTAACTACAAATAAAATAAAATTTCTGGGGAAAGTATAAGTTGGTATTCTCAATTTCTGTAAGTACTCTGAAGACCATATATCCTTATCATCTTCCTATAACCTAAGATGAGAATGTTTACAATGTTTTGAAAACTATTGAGTAACATAAGTTTCTTTAGATTTCTTGTGTATGAACTAAAGTTAAGTAAAATGAGATAACTCAAAACGGTGGATGAGATCCAGAAAGAGTTATATTTTGACATTGTTTTAGTAGACAAGTAAAATATGTTTTTCTCCCAAATGAATACATGGTAGCTTCAAATCAGATGTTGAGTAAAGATTGTAGTGTATCTTTAAAATATTTGAAGAGATAACGTTCAGAAAATGTAAATAATAAAAATCATACCTAAAGATTCATGGGAGGGAGAGATATGCAAAGGGAACTTAAGGTGACCATAATTTTATATCTAGTCCAGAAAATGTGGGTTAATAATTTTCCCAAGACGAATCTGACGAATAGTAGACATGATCCAGATTTATTAATCTTATGCTTGGGTTTAGAATCATTAATTAATTAAAATGCTCTTGGTTATATCATGGATATGTTCTCAACAGACCTATTTTTAAAATGCATTTAATAATATATAATTCACATGACATACATTCACACATTCAAAGTGAAAAATTCACTATTGTGGTGGTGGTGTTTGATGTTCATAGAGTTGTGGAACCATAACTATAATCTAACTTCAGAATATTTTTATCACCCTCAAAAAAATGCCACAGTCACTTCTGCTTTCAGATTGCCATGTAAAGTGTTTGAAAGTTATCAGTCCTACCCTTAGCATAAGAAATACTGAACAAACTGAAATTCAGTGACTTTTCTTGAACTCATCAGATAACTGAGGTTGCAGGGCAAACAGCCACTCAGAAATTGAGAGAGAAAGACAAATCCAGAGGCATAGCTAAAATCTACTTATCTGGATGACAAGCTGTTAAAGCCATAAACTGTAGGAACGTGCAAATGGCAAGTTTGATGAATTACTAGAGACAATGCGGCCTAAGGTGAGAGTGAGAAAATCTTGGGGGCCACAGTCTTAGAGGGCCCTACCACTTATGTGGTTTTATACCGCCAAGAACTCCCGCTAGGTTTGTACTTGTTGAAGATCTTAGACAGATACTTTTGTGGCTCTTGTAAGGCAGTGGAGCAGAATAATCTCTGTAAAATAAAAATACTGACTCTCCAGGGGAAAATACTTTATAAGAGGTTTTTCCACATAGAGGAAGGGATTTCCTCTCACACCAGCCCCCTCTAGACTTCCTATCTTACTTATGGAAGACAGGGGAAGCTGTAACACTAGAGACGCATTTGTGAAGATCACAGCTCAGAGACACAGGCCCACATAGAGTGAGATTTAATCATAAGACTACAGGATGATTCCCTTCACCTATGCCTACACTGGAAGTACTGCAGTTTTACTTGAATATGGACTTAGATAAATTAAAAGGGCAAATTGCAAACTCTTTGGAAACTACTTAAATATTTTAAAAAGAAGTATTATGGATATGCTAAGTGGTCAGATAAGATGAAATCACATAAAATATTCAAGTAAAACAATAGAAGGCACAAAAGAGAAAGAAAAGAACTAAAGAAAAAAGACAATGAATAGAATTCCGTTAAAATTATGGTAGATACTAAGCTAAATATATAAATAGTTATTTTGTGTTTCTCACAATTTTTGTTGCAAACAGAACATTTTATATATTGCATTGTAGCAACTCTGTACACTTGACCTTCCTTGAGGTTTGTTATCATTGCTTATTTACTGTTTTAATGACTTGGCTGGGCTATTTTACTAAAGTCCCTTTATCCTGCCTTTTGGATCCTCTAAAATCAATTCTCAGAAGGCACAATCTTGGTCATGTGCACAGTCTCTCTGACTCCTCACTTCTACTTTCAGGGATGATTGTGATTTTATCTGGATACCTTGAGTGCCTCTTTCCCAGATTCCTCTAAAAAACTCTGGATGGTCTGGCTTTATTGGTGTCATACTCAGGTGTTAGCAGCCACTAATTGGTAGCTGACTGCCTTATTGTTTCACATTACCCTGGGGCATCAATTGCTCCACAATCTGATCCAATTAAAGATAGCACCCTTTTACAGAAATAGTTTTGAGGTCAATCTCTGAGATACAGAACAATTCAAGGAGGGCTCTTATGTGTGTCACTCTTTTGTTTTCTCTGCTAACCTTTTTAGCCTCTTTACCATTTCACTTATTGCTATCATGGAGTGACCTCTTAATTCCTCACCACCAATATCTCTGTGGTTTTGACAAAGACTTTAGGCTTGAACTTCCTAAAGTTTTGTTGCAAATAAATTCATCTCCCTGCTAGAGCTACAGAACTCTCTGTTCCTACAGCTTGTGTCTCTCCCTAGGCAGAATCTCTGTACCACTGATTACCAGAAATGGTGTGGGTAAAATGGTCTGTTTCTCTTGTGGTGATACCTCTGTTCTACTAGTGAGGCACTGAGTGGAGATGGAAGTCCTTAATCCTCTCAGATTGCCTCTCCTGACGTGGAACTCCCACCCCAAGTGTCAGTTGGGGTGAGAACAATCAAAGCCCAGTGTCCTTGGCCTGCCATGTCTAGAGTAGAGTTTATGCCCTGCCAAGTGGAGGCTAGGGAAGGGAACCCCATCTATCTCAGTTGTATTTTCCTAAAATAAAGCTTCTGCAACATGGGGTTGGGGGAGATAAGAAATGTTGGTCACTTGCTCCTCCTACAAGAACCATCTCCCTAGACTAGGAGCTATGGGGAATGGGGGTTTCATCTTCTTGGCCAAATCTGCCTGGGTAATGCCTCATCACACTTAGCTAAGAATAGTTTAAATCAAGGGAGAAGAATGTTATATAAAATTAAGGCAGGAGAAAATAAAGCTTATTTTCACACATGAGAAAATACCAGTATGTCTGGAGCTAGAAAATGCACTCAAACAAATTCAGGTGAGGTAGGCAGGCCTGGTAGTTCAGAGGAGTGTAGGTCCTGTTAAAATGTTTGAACAAAGATATAAATGACTAATTAAAACTTTACTTTTTACCCAGAAATTTATTAATAATAATACAATTTAAATTAAATGACTATTACTATAATGGGAGAATTATGGATTGCTAATAGCAGCTAACAAAGTATTTGAGTGAAAGAAGGGCCTTTGACCACACTAAAATAGAACCACAGAGAAAATTTCTCATTTCATAAAATTTTTGTCGAGTTTTTTATGTAATTAAATATAATTACTGGTTCTGTGGGTAGGAGAGAGAGCCCCAGAAAAAGCTGAAGTTAAATTTTGAACCAGCTGATTAAAATGAGGATTTGGATTTAGAGTATATTTTGTGTAATGGAAACTATACAGATTGATCTGTTTGGCATATATCTTGCCTCAGCATTTGATGATGGAGGTACATACCACCTACTACTACTACTACTACCTGGCAGCCCAACTTTATGTTGATCTTCATATAGAATTTAATTACTTCTATTTGTTTTTTGTTAATTAAATCTCTTATTTACTTTCTAATATGATATTCATTCAATAAACCTGAAAGTGTTACATAAAAATATTAGATTTTAGCCTAGTTAAAAAGAAGTTCATAAATGGCATATTCAGAAAATCTCCTAAAGATCCAATTTTAGGAGCTTTGCCTGGGTACAATTATGTGTCTGAAAACAGTAAATACTTTCTAAGACATTCAGGGACAGAAAATAATTAGTTAACTTGTGATACTTTGTGCTAACAAAAATGGACATAAGTCCTCTATATTTGCATTTTTATCATGTTCTTTTCACCTCAATATCATCTTGAGAGAAATTAGGCATGCCACACATGTGCAAGTGTTAAGAATTATAATAAAGGTGATATAGGACAGCTAGTTTCCTTTGTAACTATGAGATGTGAATGTAGACCTTCAGTTGTTATGGTAACCTTCAACTAATGAAAGTATCATCAAAGTCATCTCCCTACAATATTTAATACGTTATTTCCATTAAATATGATTGAATGTTCCTTTCTGAATTCAATGACAGAGCTGAAGTAAAAGCCATATTAGAAAAAATGAAAATAGATATATTCTCTATTGTTTAATGGAGAAAAATATATCAAAACCTTCTCTTTTGACTGAATTTTTGTGAAGACAGCTGCAGCTATGTTGATAATAAAATACTAATGGCTTATATATAGTTAGCCTTTCATGTAGATTCATGAATCATTATGGATTTTCCCTTAGGCTCATAGGAAAGATATGATGATGATGATGGTGGTGGTGATGATGACTGACAAAAAATTATGCTAACATTAAAGTCTAATTGACAAACAAATATTAACACATAATTTTATTTTCATCAAAATTATTCTCTCCAAAACTCTCTCACAGATTTATGAATATCAACAAAATTTGAAAAGCCAAAGATTATTATATCATTGGATGTGGCTTTGAGGAGTAAAACTTGAATTTCAAATAGCTGCTACTTATAGAATGACAGCTCATGTAATACCTCTAATTCTCAACACATATAAGGCATGTTTTTATCAGCCCATTTTATGGACTGGGAGAATAAGACACCAAGAGCTCAAATTAAAGTAACATTTTAAGAATCACACAGTTAGTACTATGTGAGAGAGTAAGGATCTGTGCCAAGCCTATGCAGTGACAAAGTCTGTCTTCTGTCCAGCAGACCATGATCTTGCCTTAGAATTATTTGAGGTTACAACCTAAAAATAATATAATATTTATAAGCCTGCAAACTACTTTCATAAAATTCTAGTGTCATTTTAACTACTTATAGCATGATAAAATTGAATATCTGAGTTTATTAGCTGTAAGCTAATAATGCTTCAAGTTTAACGTTCAATTCCTGAAATCTCCTTGGAGCACAACTTAGGATAATGTAGAAAGTAACTGGAGCATGATTAGAAAAGAAAATATTCTGTGATTCAGTGACTAGCAATGTGAACCTTGGGAAAAAAGCTAAAAGCTACAACTTGGAATAATAGGATTGTTTAGTGACAAAGATGAACAGAGACTAAGGAAAGTGTCTTAAATACGTGAACCCTATTTATTTTTACTTTTTATATGAAAAGAAACTAACTTAAAACAAAATTGAGACAATCTTTTATTTTAACCATAAACAGGAGAGCTGAATCTCTTTTAATCTATATGTAAAACCTGAAGGAATTGTAATACTGAATAAATGTTCTTTCTTGTGGCAGCAAGAGTGAATGTATTTAGAAGAGACCTGAGTTGCAACCCTGGTTTCTCCAAATTTTGGTTAAATTCCTTAAATTATAATATTTTAAAAATTAACCTACTAATATGGCACTTACTATGTGCCAGACACACTGGCTAGATACGCTTTACATGTATTTTGAGGTCAAAAAAAAAAAATGTACTTCAGAGAAAATTAACCTCTTCACTTTTTTCCTATTGAAATGCAAGGAAAACACCTACCTCATAGTTTTATGCTCAGATCTGATGGAGGTGGTAGACACATTATAGAGGGCATAGGCACAGAGATAGGTAATCCTGGATTTGAATTTCAGTTTTTCCATGATGAATTGTATACATTTGCAATTTCAGACAAAGCACCGTGAGCCTCATTTTTTTACATCTGTATATTGAGAAACAATAAAATACTTGTTTCATAGATGGTTTAGAAGATTAAATGCATATAATCATCTTAACATGATGCCCACCATATAGTCAGTGTTCCATAAGTATTAGTGATTATTATTACTAATATTAATGTTAGTGAAATGTGTAGGTCATCTGGCACATAGGTGTTACTCAGCAGAAAGTTAATAACTTCATTCTTTATTCAGGTCTTACTGCTATAGACCATACACCAACTAATTAACATGAACAAGTGATGGCATTGAAGAGATCACAATAGAGTAGCCTAAAATCAGTTCAGTTTCACAACTATTTATTGCACGCTTCCCTCTTTCTCCTCCTTTTTAAAAGAATAATATTTATTGAATTTTCTGCATATATTATATTATTATTCTTCCCAATTATTACATGAGATAGCCACTATTATTATCCTCATTATATAGATGAAGAAACCAAATCAAAAAGAGGTTAAGAAAGTTACCCAAAGTCCAATCAAGTACTTTGTTGTAATAAGTGTGAATAAAGTATATAAATAAGTAAAAATATTGCCCAAGGAGCCACTGGAATAAAGCATTACACAACACATTATGATTAAACTTTAGAAACTTACATCCTGATGAGAAAAACAGTCTTACACATAATGCTTATACAAAACAGTAATTAATGTTGTATAAAGGTTATTATAGGAAAGAGAGATTAACTAATTATTGTTATTCAAATGACCTCAAATTAAAAATTGTCTTTAAATATACTACAAGTCTGTAGTAACCAAAACAGCATGGTACTGATTAAAAAATAGACAGACCAATGGAACAGAATAGAGAACCCACAAATAAAGCCACATACTTAAAGTGAACTGATCTTTGACAAAGTTGACAAGAACATACACTGGGGAAATGACACCTTTTTCAATAAACGGCCCTGGGAAAATTGGATTGCCATATGCAGAAAAATGAAAACTAGATCCCTATCTCTTACCATGTATAAAAATCAATGCAAGATGGACTAAAGACTTGAATGTAAGACTTGAAACAACAAAAATGCTGGAAGAAAACCTAGAAAAAACTCTTCTGGATATTGACCTAAGCAATGAATTTATGACTAAGACCCCAAAAGCAAATGGAATAAAAACAAAAATGGACAAATGGGACTTAATTAAACTAAAAATCTTCTTCACATCAAAAGAAATAATTAAAAGAGTTAATAGACAACCTATATAGTGGGAGAAAATATTCACAAACTATGTGTCCAACAAAGGACTAATATCTAGAATCTACAAGGAACACAAATCAGCAAGAACAAAAAAAAGGAATCCCATTAAAAAGTGGGCAAATGACATGAACAGGCATTTATCAAAAGAAGACAAACAAATGGCCAACAAGCATATGAAGAAATGTTCAAAATCAGTAATCATCAGGGCAATGCAAATTAAAACTACAATGAGATATCATCTTACACCAATGAGAATAGCTATTATGAAAAGACAATAAATAACAGATGTTGGTGAAGATGTGGTAAAAAGGGAACACTTATACATCATTGATGGGAATGTAAATTAGTACAACCTTTGTGGAGAACACTATGGAAATTTCTCAAAGAACTATCCTACTGGAATTTTTCCCTAAGTACAAGAAGGACAGAATCCTCTGTAACTCATTCTATGAAACCAGTACCCTGATACCCTGATACCAAAGCCAGGAAAGGACACAACACAAAAAGAAAACTATAGACCAATATCCTTGATGAACATAGATGTAAAAATCCTGAACAAAATACTAGGAAAATGAATTCAAAAGCACATCGAAAGGTAATACACCATGATTCATCCTAGGGATACAAAGATTGTTCAATTGATAATTGTAAAAATATGGAATCAACCTTAGTTCCCATCAACTGTTGAGTGGATGGAGAAAATGTGGTATATATACAGATACCATGGAATAATACTCAGCCATGAAAAAGAATGAAGTAATATCTTTTGTAGCAACTTGGATGCAACTGGAGGCCATTTTCCTAAGTGAAGTAACCAGGAACAAAAAACTAAACACCACTTGTTCTCATTTAAAAGTGGGAGCTAAGCAGTGGGTATGCATTATTGTACAGAGTGACATAATGGACACTGGACACTCAGAAAGGGAGGGTGGGGAATGTGTAGGCTGAAAAATTACCTATTAGGTACAATATACACTATTCAAGTGATGGGTTCACTAAAAGCCTAGACTTCTTCACTATAAAATTCATCTATGCAACAAAAATCTTTTGTACCCCCTAAATTTATTAAAATAAAATTAAAATAACTAATTTCCAACTGGCATTGTATTCTTTTTGTTTAGAATACACTTTTAACATTTTTGCAGTGATTGACTGGTAGTAAGGAATTACTTTGCTTTTTTCTTGTGAGAATACCTTGTTTTTTCCACTATCTTTTGAAAGATATTTTTCTGTGTATAGAAATCATAGAAATCTACATTGATTTTTTTTTCTTATTATACTTCAAAGAGGTTGATCCTAAGTCTTTTGGCTTGCAAACTTTAGGATAATAAGTCTTCTCTTTTTCTTATATTTATTCCTCTGTGTGTAATGTTTCTGCCTTATTTACAGACCTTTGATGATTATGTGCCAAGGTGTATATTTATTCATATTCATCTAGTGTGGGTTTCTCTGAGGCTCTTTGATATATAGTTACTTATTTTTCATTAATTTGGATAATTGGCCATTATCTTTCCAAATAGTTTTTCCTTCCAATTCTCCTTTCTTCTTCTGGGACTAAAATTATATGAAAATTAAACCACTTAATTTTGTCCCACAGCCCTTGAATATTATGTTATTGCTGTTTTTGCTGTTGCTAGCGACTTCATCTTCCTACTTCTCCTCCTCCTCCTCCTTCTTCTTCTTTAAATTGTTTCTTTTGGTCTATCTTCATGTTCACTGATTCTTTCTGCAGCTGATTTCAGTCTTATGATAAGGCTACAAAATGATTAATATCTGATATAATGCATTTCCAATTCACTGTTTAAGGCTTTTCATCTCTATGTTTATATTTCTTGTCCTTTCATAAATGTTCATCTTTTTCACTGGTTGCTTAAAATATAATTTATATCTATTTTAACGTTTTTGTCTTATAGCTCCAACACCTGGACATCTGTGTATCTGGTTCTGTTGGCAATTTTGTTTCTTCACATGTGTATTTCATTAATCATTTTTGTTTGTGTCTCAAAAAAAAAAAAAAGAAAAGAAACCTCAGATATTATGTGTAAAAGGACTGTAGAGTTAAATAATATTTACTTCCAGAGATGTTCATGCCTCTTCTTGTGTCAGGACACCATTATGGGAGTATTATTCAATACAGGCAGTACTTGGGCTGCCTTGGGGTTTTGCTGCTGCCTCAGCAATCTGCAGTGCACCATCAGCATTCACTTTCTCCAGTGCTATGTTGTTGTGATGTGTGCTTAGCATCAGACAGAACCCTAATAGGTTTCTCTCAGTATTCTTGATTTCTTCTCAACTATTGTCAGACTCTGCACACCTTCACCAGAGAATGGAAATCTCTCATTTCTCTTGCTTCTTCCTCATAGTAGACTATCTGTTGTCTGCTATGCAGTGTAGGCTTATCTGGAAGCTGTGGTGAAATTGTTGCTTTTCCTGCTCCAATCTGAGTTTTAGGAAGTCCCTGTGTTCCTGTGCCTCAAGTGGGGCTTTTCCAGAACTTCTTGGTGTCCCCAGTAGATGACAATGTTTACCTGCCACTTACTTGTGGTAGGTGAATTTCTAAGATGACTCTCAATGACTTTAATTCTTGCTGATTCCTTACCCCTTTAGTGTGAGCAGTACCTATGAATATGATGAAATATCATTCCCATGATTATGTTACCTTATATAGCAAAAGGAATTTTTCAGATGTAATTAAGATCCCAAACTACTTGACTTTAAGATATCCGTAGTGGGCCTGACCTAAGTTTAAGAATGCATAAATGAATAGGGCTTTTCTTGGCATGAGAAATTTCAGGCATGAGAAGTCAATTCAAGGCAGAGTCTCCCTAGGAGGCTTTGAAAATGAAGGAGGCCATGTAGCAAAAATTGTGGGAAGACTCTAGAAGCTGAAAGTACCCCTCCCCCCCTGGCTGAGAGCCAGCAGGAATACTGGGACCTCAGTCTTACAATTGCAAGGGAATTAATTCTGCCAAAAGTAGTGATCTTGGAAAAGAATCCCAAACTTCAGATGAGAACTACAGCCCTGGCTAATATCTTGACATTAGCTCAATGAGATACTGAGCAGAAAATCCAGTCGCAATGTGTTCAAACTTCTGACCTACAGAAACTGTGAGATAATAAATCTTTGTTGTTTAAAGTTGCTAAATTTTTAGAGATTTGTAATATAATGATAGAAAACTAAGACATCAGTGCAGGGTCTAGTTTATAGGCAGGACTTCTCCTTCTTCCCATCATGGCAGATTAACTTGATTCCTTTTATTTGTGGGGGTCTTGGAAATGAGCGCTATACCTTCCTTTCCTAAAGTGGTATTAGAGCTCTGCTTTAATCAATGCATAGTTCTTGTCAGCAGTATTTCTTGCCTCTTTCTAGTGGTAGATGGTTTTTAACTTGTGGCAGTGCAGGCTGGGGGGAGCAGGTTTTCTCACCCTCCAATCGTAGCATCTCAACTTTTCCTTGTATCAGAGCAGAAATTGGAGACAGGAGGGTACCTTTCCTCAGATGCAGACAGATTTGGCCTCAAGGCAGAACAGGCGCCAGTCTGAAACAAAGGTGAATTTCTTGCTTTTCTTTAAGCAGAAGGCAGCTTTCATGTCAGAGAAGTGTCTGGGCTGCAGGAGGGAACCAACTGCTGATTACCAGCTTGTCTTCACGCAGGGCCCAGAGTGCTAATGGGTTTTGCCAAGTACTTCTATTCCACTCTCAAGTTTTGGCAGACCCTGGCTATCAGCAGCACTGAGGAGAGTGTTCTCAAGTACACTACTCTGCTCACAATATTTCTCATGACCGCCTGGTGGAGGTCCAGTGAGAGCAATTGATGGCAAGTAGGACAGACTCCTCTTTTGTCTGGGGCTCCCAGAGTTTCTAAGTATCACACCAGTCCCCACTCAGATGTTAAGAATTTTCTAAATTTTGTTATTCTCTTCTTATCCACTTTATGATAATTGCTTCTTCCTTTTATGATCTTCCCAAAGTGAAACAGTCTGTACGTCTCTTCTTTCCTCAAAGGGGCTTGTCATCATTTGGAATTCAATGCTCACCTGGTAAATTTGTGACATCAGCTCTCTGATGGGCTCAAAGAATTATGATTTTGAGAGATTTCCAGCTTTTTTCTGAATTTTGAGATAAGAGTTATCTTCATTTTTGGCATTTTGAAACTTAAGCAGAAGCAAAACTATCTGTCTTCTAATATAGTTATTTTTATTATCACATCTCTTTGATGGAAATTAATTGTCATACATGAACTAAGGAACTCCTAAAAACTACAATGTCACACTAAATTTGAAGCATTTAAGTTAAGGAGTTTCAATCCAGAATTATTTTATTAAATAGTGGGCAAAATAATGGTTTCATCAGAGAAAATCTCAGGAAATTAGATTCTAAGTCCATTTTTAAACTTTTAGCTTATAATAAGTATGCTAAATTACATTCCACTGTCCTACTATGTGAAGATGTCAGCATGTCCAGATATATTTAGTCAAAAATTAAGTGAGATTTGTTGAATGTTTCCTGTGTGAAAGGAGCTGCTCTAAAAATACTGTGTTCTTTATTCTTTTTAATTTTCAGTACAAATATATTATTTAGGTAATGTTTTATAGCACTTCTGTAGATATAATAACAGAAGCAATAATAATTTAAATAATTCTACAAAACAGTAGTTAGAAAGTTGTGAAATTATGAAAGTTTTGAAGACAATAGGTGAAAGTTGTAGATATATATGTCTAATATATATCAAATATATAGTCCTATATATCACACATATATTATTCATATCATATATCAATATTCCTATATTATATATAATATATATCCATTAAATACTCTAGAAAGATTAATTTAAAATTTTTAACACTATAAAATTCTCATTTGTGGTATGGTTTTATTACTTTTACAATAGTAGTTATTTCTCCCTATACCAATATCCTGTTTTGCTGATCACAGTCTCTTATCTTTCTACGTCTCCCAATCTCTCATTTTTATTATTTCCATTCTCCATGTCCATGATGATGTCCTTTTTTTGAGGTGGGGAGAATCTCTTTCTGACTCTCTAATGTACCTAGCTTCAGTTGTGTCTTAAAAATGAAATTCATCTTAGTTCCCTTTAACAATTCTTTTTTCAGCCCCTTGCATCCCTATCGTTTTGTGAAGGTGTAAAAGATTTAAGGAAGAAACAAGAGGGAAGGTAGGAACAGATAAATATAAAAACTTAAGAGAGCAAAACTGTATCAGTTTTATGTTTGCTACAAAAATAATTTACTTTTGCTAGTTGTAACATTTTGCTTTATAAGACATGTAGATCACTCAACTAGTTCAAGTCAGAAAGAGAATGGTTACTATAGGATTTATGTGGAGCAATAATTGAAACAATCTCAGGCTAATTCAAATGGACATTCTCACACATCACAACTTCCCATATGTGTAAGTTTGCTTGGGCTGCTATAAAAAAGCACCAAAAGTCGTGGGGCTTAAGAGAACACAGATTTATTGTCTCACAGTTCTAGAGGCTAGAAGTCTGAAATGAAGGTGTTCACAGGGCCATTCTTTCTCTGAAATCTGTAGGGAAATTCCTTATTGCCTCTTCCTACCTTCTAGTGGTAGGAATTTTTTGACATTTCTTGACCTGCAGCTCCCTAACTCCACTCTCAGCATTTGTCATCACATAGCGTTCTCTCTGTATGTCTCTCTTCTTACATGGTCTTTTGCTTATAGGGGCACAGGGCATATTGGATTGGGGTCCACTCTATTCCAGCATTACCTCATCTTAATTTAATTACATCTTCAATGACCATATTTCCAAATAAGATCACATTCCAAAATACTGGAGTTAAGGACATCAACATATCTTATTAGGGAAACACTATTCAACCCATAAAAACACCATGGGAGATGGTACATTACGGGTCCCATAGAATGAGCCATGATATTGGTAGGATCAAGAAGTGAACCATGTTTATAGTACATTATTCATAACATAAGGAAGTACTGTAGATTGCCACAATAAAATCTGACTTACCATAGGCAGAAGCCTTAATTTACATAACAATCCACTTAAGTGGACTTCAAAAAGTTAATTCTGTGATTTTTACAATTGTTTACTGATGTGGGGACTTTAATTTAATGTGCATTCTGTTGATGGACATGGGCTAGATTTTTTATACACATAAATTTATCTAACCATTAAAATGAAACTAGACCTACATAGTGTTATTATCTTTATTTTGATATATCTACCTGCTAAATAATTGGTAAAATATTACAATGCTGATAAACAACGGGGCAAAATTTATACCACGTCTTTCTGCTTCTATTGTTCATGGCCCCTTTTGCCTGATGAATTCTTACTTATCTTTCAAAACATAAATTGTTTGTATTCTGTTTAAAGCTGGCCTCAACTATAATAACCAGATTCCATTGCTCTGAAAATCAGTATTTATTAGTGCTACAAGAATTGGCTGTAATGTCACATAAATTGGTTTTCTAGTTCCACATTCATCACTTTGTAATTTTATAATATTTGGCATATTACATAATTTTTCTGAGTCTGGATTTTTTGGTTTATAAATAGAAATAAAATCTTATAAGTTGAACAGAAACTTGCAAAATGCTAATCAAACTACTTGTAACAACAAACAGTCAATATATAATATTATTATTATTATACCTGTCTACCCATTATGGATCACATATAACTTATCAATGATGTTGTAATTATTATTTACATGATTTTCACATCTGAAGATGACTCATAATAGGAAATTAATAAATGCTTGCATAATTCATTCAATGACTGTTCAAGTCATCATCTGGAATATCTTCTTTGAACACTAAGAGATGAGAGCAAGTTGAATGTTAAATAGTTTGAAGGAAAAATCCATAAGATCAGTTCAGAATTATCAGTTATTAATGTACAGTTATTAATGTAATAGTTATTAATGTACATCACTCAGATTCAAGTTCTACCATGAACCATAACTATCCCAAAAGATTATTGCAAATTTTTCAGTAGCTGAACCTATCTTGCTATAAAATTCTGATTATAAATTAATAAGTAAAAGCAAATATAATATATTATATGTGTATATAATTATATACATATGTTATACATATATACACATTTTATACATGAAGCCATTTGAAAGCATATAATAAAAACACTAATTTTTGATATATATTAGTTTCTTTGTTGATAAGCAATCACTAATAAAAGAATTAAAACTGCTTTGCTGTCAACTTATAGATAGAGATTGCATTTTTTTGACTTTTAGATGGAAAATAAAAGATTGCATATGAATTTCAGTATCTGTGGTACAAAGAGGAATGCATCTCATCAATAGCATTATTGCATAATATTGACGTTGTTGTGAGCAGAGTCTGGGAAATTCTGACACAGTAGCAAAGCAACAATGTTTCCATGACAACACACTATAACCACTCTTCCAAAATGTACTTGTAGATGTTCATATTTGTGATGAAAAATATAATAATATTTTTACCTTGAAAGTTTTCTAAAATTGTCAGTCTTACCATTGTCTATTTTAAATATTATCACCTGCAATTTTTTAAAAAAGTTACATTTATAATACCTTCCTTAAAATAAATATAACATCAGTATTAAGTAGACAGGCACCCATACAAACAACTGTGATTAATACGGGTTCATTTTTGTTGCCAATACTAAATAGATTCCATATAATTCTATTTATTTATGATAGCTATCAATAAACATTATTATTGTAGCACCCTTAGTTATTTCCTGAAACTATAGTCCAATTATGGAGAGTTTGTTTTTTCAAGTTATAATTCAAATATTATACCTGTTAATGCTGTTAACAGAATAATGTTATTATATTCTGTTAGAATTTGATGATTTGGCAAAGTATTAACAGGTATAACATTTGAATTAAATTTAAAATACAATACATATTTATAATACATATTTTAAATGCATGTTTAAAAATATATTATTTTTGTTCTCCTTGTTCCTCTTTTGGTCATATCCTTCTAAATAACCTTAAAACATTCACTACTTTCCTATGTGATAAGACTATATAAGTATTTATTTTGTAAGTACTAGAATCAGATGATAGGGTACAAAGCATAGTTCAAAATTGCTCTCAATTGATAAAATTGATGCTATGCACTTAATAAAAATTTTTTATATAGTAACACTACCATGTTGGATGGATTGTCTCATCTTTTGAAAAGAGGTCAGAAATTTTCCTTAAAACTTAATTGTCCTTCTTAATCTGGGACAATTCAAGATGTAATAATTGACACCATTTCAAGATGCTACAATCTTTCATTATGTATTTCTTAACATTTTAAATGCTAACCTTTTTCCAACTCAGAGGAGAATGACTTACCTAAAGAGAAATACTCAGAAATTCTGATATGTTTGAGATGATCAACACTATTCATATAAAAAGTGTCTTAAGAATAAAAGTAATAATTTGAAAATTATATAGAAAGCATTAATTTTGTACCTGTGAAAATAAATTGTTCTTTGTACTTTTTTCTGAAAAACAATCATTTATTAGTTTTAATTAATCAAATATTTCTGAAAATGTGTTCTATGGAAATGTTAATAGATGTTCTACAAAAATATTTTTGAATTGATTTTTCCAATTACTAGTTTAATTGTATACATCTATAAAATCACTAAACAGATACGTAGAGCTAATCATGTGCCTTTGATTGTAAGACTTGTATTAAGTGATAATATATCATTCTTAATAATGCAGGGAAGTTTCATTTGATATAACATTGAATAAGTGGAGGCCTGATATTTTGATCTAAGTAGTGACAACATTAATGTATAATCATGATATTGATGTATATCATCTATTCAATGAGCAAGTGTATATACTATGTAATTCACTCCAGCAGTTAAATTGTGGTTTTTTCTTTTTAATGAAGTTATTACATACACCCTATTTTCTAACTGGTTTTTCTAGCATAATATAAATTTGAAACAATGCCAGAAGGTCACACAAACATTTAGATATAATATATACACATACCTACATACTCATCATATGTATTTGAGCATAGATATAATGAGAAAGCTGCATTGAGCTATTTATCCCAAGGAGGTAGAAACAGCTAAAAAAAAGTAAAATATTTTTTATTTGATCATTAACAAAACAGAGAGAGAGAGAAATAGAAAGAGAAAGGGAAAAGGAGAAAGATATGAGAGAGGGAAAATTGAGAGTGAAGGAAGAAAGAAGGACGGAGAGAGGAAGGGAAAGAAAGAGTAGTATAGCAAGTTATTATACAGCAATGAAGAATATGGCTTCCTGTGTTCCTCGGTCAGACTGTCTCCCTTCCAAAATCCTAATTTTATTACTGTTAACTTGAGCGAATTAGTGCCTCTTAATTTTAGTTTCCTGAGCTCTAAATAGAGATAATATTACATCTAAGTGTTTATTATGCTGCAGTGATTAAGTGAACAAAA
Source organism: Daubentonia madagascariensis (assembly GCA_023783475.1). Taxonomy (NCBI): domain Eukaryota; kingdom Metazoa; phylum Chordata; class Mammalia; order Primates; family Daubentoniidae; genus Daubentonia; species Daubentonia madagascariensis. The sequence continues at coordinate 47,983,877 of JAKFHU010002080.1, forward strand.
TCATTTAAAGGTCATTCGATGGTACTGTGCAGATAGCAAGTATTCAAAAATATTATCACTTCTTATAATAATGTATTTTTGTTGTAGTCTACATTTATTGTATATATGAAATTTGTGCATTATACAAGTTAATCATACATCTGTGATTAAAAGGATTTTTAAGCAAGATATATTATATTTGATTGATTAGACAAGCAAATTTTTAGAGTGCTTCAAAGTAAATGTGAAAAATTATAGACATAAAGACTGTCAGAAATTCAGTTAGAGATTACACAGTTATTGATATCTGACAAAGACTTAATTAAGTACATCCTAACCTAGCAAAACTTACAGGTTATATCCTGTGCTTTTCTGTTAGAAGATGGCACTAGAAATAGTTCTTTATGTTATGTTTGGATAAAATAATATATATAGAAATTGACTTAATGTTTCATCTGATATCAACAGGATCTGTCTGAATCAATGGCATTTAAACTTAATAAAGAATACAGTATATATTATGAAATCAATTTGTGTTTCATTAATACCCTGTAATAGTGTAAGCAGATGTGTTTAAGATATGTTTGACTGATCCATAGTGATTCTCAGTTAGCAAAATGTTTCATATGTTTGCTTCTTAGACATAAGATTGCCTTTTGGATTGGTAGATAGTTGGGACAGCATAATGCTACCAGATGTGAGACCAGATGTTCAGTTTTCTACACATTTACCATTTAAAGAATTTTCTTTAAGTATAGTCATAAAAAAAAGCAGAGCTTGAAAAAATTGTCGCAGTAGTCAGAGATACCGCAGTGAGTGACTGAATTTTTGTCCCTCTGAATTTTTACTACTCTCTACTTGGTAGGAAAAGAAGCAAATTGGAATTTTTTAAGTGACCCATCTAAATGGAGATCTAACCTTCTAAATTTAGTTAGAGGTAATGATTGAGAATAGAAAAGTAGAAAATTATATTAGTTTTCTAGGGCTGTCAACAAAGTACCACATATTGGGTAGCAAAACCAAGAGAATTTATTGTCTCACAGTTTTGCCAGATATAAAATTGAAGTCAAAGTGTTGGCAGGGCTCGTTTCTTTGGAGGACTATCTGGGAGAATCTGTTCTATGCTTCTCTCCCAGCTTCTGGTAACCTCAGGTGTTCCTTGGCTTGTAGATGATGTTCTCCATGTATCTTCACATCTTCTTCACTCTGTGCCTATCTCTTTTTCTTCTTATGCCATTCTTTTTATAAGGACACCACTTATCTTGGATTGGTGGTTAATTCTACTCCAGTATGATTTCATTTTAATTAATTACATCTGCAACATTTCCAAATAAGAACACATTCTAAGGTTCTGAGGGTCATGACTTCAACACACGCACACTTTTTTAATTTCAATGATTTAGGGGGCATAAGTGTTACATGGATAAATTATATAGTGGTGAAGTAACGGCTTTTAGTAACCCGGTGCCTGAACAGTATACATTGCACCCAAGAGGTAGTTTTTTGATCCCTCTTCTTCCTCCAAACCTCCCCCATTTGGAGTCTTCAAAGTCCCTAATACCACTCTGTGTGACCATGTATACCTGTTGTTCAGCTCCCATTTATGAATGAGTACATATGGTATTTGATTTTCTTTTCCTGAGCTACTTAATTTAGAATTAGGGCTTTCAGTCCCATCCAAGTTGCTGCCAAAGGTATTATTTCATTCCTTTTTATGGCTGAGTAGTATTCCATGGTGTATATATATATACACCACATTTTCTTCATTCACTTAAAAGTCCATGGGCAGTTAGGATGACTCCATATTTTTGTTATTGTGAATTGCATTGCAATAGACATGTGAGTGCAGGTGTCCTTTTCATACAACAAATTCTTTTCATTTGGGTAGATACCCAGTAGTGGGATTGCTGAATCAAATGATACATCTGCTTTTATTAAACAGTTCTTCGAGGAATTTTTATACTGTTTTCCATAGAGGTTGTATTAATTTACCTTCCTACCAACAGTGAATAAGTACTCCCTTTTCACCACAACCATGCCAATATCTGTTGTTTTTTGAGTTTTTAATAATGGCCATTCTGAAGGAGGTAAGGTGCTACCATGTGGTTTTAATTTGCATTTCCCTGAAGAGCATTTATTCCTGCGTTTCTTGGCCATTTGAATCTCTTTGTTTGAAAAATGTCTGTTCACATCATTCAGCGATTTTTAATGGGATTATTTGGTTCTTTTCTTGCTTATTTGCTCAAGTTCTTTCTAGATTCTGGATATTACTCCATTGTCAGATGTATAGTTTGTGAATATTTTCTCACATTCTGTAGGTTGTCTATTTACTCTGTTGAATATTTCTTTTGCTGTGCAGACGCTTTTAGTTTAATTGAATCCCATTTATTTATTTTTGATTTTGTTGTATTTGCTTTTGGGGTCTTGGTCATAAATTCTTTACCTATACCAATGTTGAGGATAGTTTTTCCAAATATTCCTTCTAATATTTTTATGCTTTCAGGTATTACATCTCAATCTTTAATCCATCCTAAGTTTTAAATTTTTGTGCCTGGTGAGAGATAGGGATCTCATCTCATTCTTCTGTGTGAGGCTATCCAATTTCCCAGCACCATTTATTGAATAGGGTGTCCTTTCCACAGTGTATGTTTTTGTCTGCTTTGTTGAAGATCAGTTGATTGTAGGTATTTGCCTTTATTTTTTGGCTTCTCTATTCTGTTCCATTGGTCTAATATGTCTACTTTTATACCAGTACCATGCTGTTTTGGTTACTATCATCTTATAGTATAATTTGAAGTCAGGTAATCTAATGTCTCCAGATTTGTTCTTTTTGCTTAAGATTGTTTTGGCTATTTGGGCTCTTTTTAATTTCATATGAAATTTAAGATTGTTTCTTCTAATTCTGTGAAAAAATAATGCTGGTATTTTGATGGGAATTGCCTTGAATCTGTAAATCACTTTGGGCAGTATGGACATTTTAAGAATATTGATTATTCCAAACCATAAGCATGAGATGTTTTTCCATTTGTTTGTGTTATAAAAGATTTCTTTCATCAGTGTTTTCTCATTCTCCTTGTAGAGATCTTTCACCTCCCATGGTTAAGTATATACTTTATTTTTTTGTAGCTATTGTAAATGGTATTGAGTTCTCGATTTGATTCTCAACTTGACTGTTATTAGTGTATAGAAATGCTACTGATTTGTGTACACTAATTTTGTAATCTGATATTTACCAAATTTACTTCTCAATTCTAGAGGTCTTTTGGAGAAATCTTTAGGGTTTTCTATATATAAAATCTTATCTTTGGCAAATAGAGTCTGACCTCCTCTTTTCCATTTTGGATGTCCTTTCTTTCTTTCTCTTGCCTGATCGCTCTCACTAGGACTTCTAATATTATGTTGAATAGAAGTGGTGCTTCCTTGTTTTATTCTAGTTCTTAGGGGTAATGCTTTCAGCTTTAACTCATTAAGTATGATTTTGGCTATGGGTTAGTCATATATGGCTTTTATTATTTTTTGGTATGGTCCTTCTATGCCTAGTTTGTTAGGGGTTTTATCATGAAGGGGTGCTGGATATTATTAAATGCTTTTTCTGTACCTATTGAGATGATTATATGGTTTTTGTTTTTAATTCTGTTTCTGCGGTGAATCACATTTATTTGATTTGTGTATATTGAACCATCCTTGAATCCCTGGGTTATACCCACTTGATGGTGGTGAATTATTTTTTTGATGTGTTGATGGATTCAGTTTACTAGTATTTTGTGAGAATTTTTACATATTTGTTCATGAAGGATATTGGTCTGTAGTTTTCTTTTTTGTTGCGTTTTTTTCCTGGCTTTGGCATCAGGGTGAAATTGGCTTTATAAAATGATTAAGGAGTATTCTTTCCTTCTTGATGTTGTGGAACAGTTTCAGTAGGATAGGCACCAGTTCTTCTTTGTAGGTCTGGTAGAATTTGACTTTGAATTCATCTGGTCCTGGGCTTTCATTTTTGGGGAGGTTTGTTATGACCGATTCAGTCTCACTACTCATTATTGGTTGGTTCAAGATTTCTATTTCTTCCTGATTCAAGCTTGGGAGGTTGTGTCTTTACAAGATTTCATCCATTTCCTCTAGATTTTCTAGTTTATGTGCGTAGAGGTGTTCATAGTACTTTCAGATGATCTTTTGTATTTTTGTGGTATTGGTTTAATATCTCCTTTTTCATTTCTGAGCTTATTGGAGTCCCTTCTTTTTTATTCCTGGTTAATCTAGTTAGTGGTCTGTCGATTTTGTTTATCTTTTCAATAACCAACTTTTTGTTTCATTGATCCTTTGTATTGTTTATGGTTTAAATTTCTTTTAGTTCTACTCTGATCATTGTTATTTCCTGAATTTTGCTAACTTTGAGTTTGGTTTGTTCTTGTTTTTCTAATTCCCTGAGGTTTAACATTTGGTTGTTAATTTGTGAGTCTTTCTGTCTTTCTGATGTAGGCATTTAATCCTATGAATTTTCCTCTTAGCACTGCTTTTTCTGTGTTCCAGAGCTTTTGGTAGCTTGTGTTACCCTTGTCATTCACTTCAAAATATGTTTTGGTTTCTTTCTTGACTTTGTCATTGACCTAAAAATTGTTCAGGAGCAGATTATTTAATTTCCACCTATTTGTATAGTTTTGAGAGTTCTCTTGGAATTGATATCTAGTTTTATTGTGGTCTGAGAAGATACATGGTATGATTTTGGTTTTTTAAAATTTGCTGAGACTTGTTTTGTGGATTAACATATGGTCTATCTTGGAAAATGTTCCATGTGCTGATGAGAAGAATGAGTATCCTGCAGTTTTCTTTTAGAATGTTCTGTAAATTTCTGTCAGGTACATTTATTCTAGCATCCCATTAAAGTCTGTGTTTCCTTGTTGATTTTTTGCCTCGAGGATCTGTTTAGTTCTCTCAGTCGAGTGTTGAAGTCCCACACTATTGTTATGTTGCTGTTTCTTTGTTTTCTTATGTCTGGTAGTATTTGTTTTATGAATTTGGGAGCTCTGGTGTTAGGTGCATATATATTTAGGATTGTTATATGTTCTTGTTGAATTGCTCCCTTTATCATTATATAATGACCATCTTTGTATTTCTTTTTATTGTTATTGATTTAAAGTGTGTTTCATCTGATATAAGAATAATTACTCCTGCTCACTTTTTGTTTCCATTTGCATGAAATATTTTTTTCACTCCTTTACCTTGAGTCCATTAGATGTTTTATGAGTCAAATAGGCTTCTTGGAGATAGCAGATATTTGTTTTGGGTTTTTTTAAAATTCTTTCTGTCAATCTATATCTTTTAAACTGGGCATTTAGATCATTTACATTCAATGTTAATATTTATGAGTGAGATACTTATCAGTCATAATGTTGATTGCTACCCACTTGCTCTGTATTCTCCCTTGTCTTGCTGTTTTATAAAAGCTATGAGTTTTTACTTTTGAATGTTTTTACACTGTTGAGTATCAGCCATTTTTTTTTGTTTTTAGAGTACTTTGGGGCATTTTTTGTAGGGCAGGTCTAGGGGTGACAAATACCTTTAGTATTTATTTTTCTGGGAAAGATTTTATTTCTCCTTCATTTATGAAACTTAGTTTTACAGGATACAAGATTTTTGGCTGACAGTTATTCTGTTTTTGAATACTAAAAGTAAGACCTCAGTACCTTTTGGCTTATAAGGCTTCTGCTGAGAATCCTGCTGGTAGTATAATGGGTTTTCCTTTGTAAATTTCTTGATACTTTCATCTTGCACCTTGTAGTATTTTCTCTTGACTTTGGTCACACTGATGACTATGTGACTTGGTGATGTCCTATTTGCAATAAATCTTCAAGGACTGTGATGACCTTCTTGTATCTGGTTGTCTAAATCTCTAGCAAGATCAGGGAAGTTTTCCTCCATTATTGCCTCAAATAAGTTTTCTTTGCTTTTTGCTTTTTCTTCTCCCTCATGGATGCCTATGATTCTTATGTTTGGGCATTTTATATAATTCCATATTTTTTGGAGATTTTCTTCATTTCTCTTGATTCTTCTTTCTTTATTTTTTACTAATGGGTTTAATTCAAAAGCCTTGTCTTCAAGCTCTGAAATTCTTTCTTCTACTTGGTCTAGCTTGTTGTTAAAACTTTCCATTGTACTTTGAATTCTCTGAATGACTCTTCCATTTCCAGAGGTCTGTCATGGCTTTTTTAAAGTGTCTATCCCTTTAGTGAATTTTTTATTCATGTCTTGAATTTTTTTTTGGTTTCTTTGTATTGTTTGTCAACTTTCCTATCAATCCCATTGAGTTTATTTGCAATCCATATTTTTAAATTCCATATCTGACGTTTAAAAAAATTTCTTTTTGTTTAGAGTCCATTGTTGGAGAGCTAGTATGATACTTTGGGGGTGTTGAAACAGTCTTTTTTTTCTTATTGCCAGAGTTCTTATGCTGGCTCCTTTTCATATGGAACCTCTTCCCTCAGCTTGAAACAAATAGCTTTGCAGTTTACCTGTATTCCTCTGCTGTGAACTCTGCTGTTCAGTGTAGAGAAGGAGATGTGCACTGCCTTTTGGCTCATGCGGGTAGGTTTTCACTGTGGTGTTGCTGGTAATTTGGGTCGGTTGAACCTCAGACCCCTGGGAGAGTGTTCAGGTGCCAGTAGTAGTGGATTAGGTTAAGTAATCCCCAGTTCCCTGGTCTCCAAGCATGGTAACATGCTTGAGTCCTGGGGCTACCAGACTGAGACTGAGCTGGCAAACTTGCTCTCAAGCCTCCCAGGGGTGAGGTGCTGGCTGTGATAATGATAGTGAGGGGTGGAGTACTCTCCTGGTCCAGAAGAATGCTCGGGAAGGAGAAGGGCAGATGCACTATGAGTCTGTGACAAGAAAGGCAGCCTCTCTTGATGAGATTAGCAGAAGTAGGCAGCTGTGGGACTCACAAGCTGCTTACATCTCCCTTTCTTGGCAATGACAGCTGGCTCTGTCTTTTGTGAAAACAAAAGTGCCCAGATTCCCAGTTCCCACCCTGGCCCACCTGAAGCAGAGGTTGTGGAGACAGCTTAACCCGCTGTGTGCAGGGCTACCAGAGTGGCTATGGGCTGTGCCTGAAATGCTCCAGCAGGGGGTGAGGGTGAAAATACATAAATTTCTGGGGGGAACACAAGTCCACTCATAACAGAAATCTGTTTTATTTTGTTTCAGAAAATATTTTCTAATAAGCTGATATTTTGATCCTGTCTAATTTCTGTGACTATTTTGCAATTATTTCAGAACCTGTTGAGAAGGAGGGGAAATAATTACATCCTCTAGCACCAACCACAGAAAATTAAGTCCATGAGGACTTGAGGATCTGCAATTGTCAGAGTCCAACAAGCATTACTGCGGTTTTGAAATTTCTGATATTTCAAACATTGTGTAATAGGTAGATTTTTCACATTGGATGAGGCCATTAGAAAAATGGTATTTAGACAATTGGTAATTAGGCCCATTTTTCAAATAGATGTTCTATTTATTCAAATGTATTTTTTCAGTAAGCAATTTTACTTTCCCCAGTAGGAAGAACTTGGAACTTATCTCTCAGCCATTTCTTTGTATTTAGCAAGGTTGCTTTCCAAACATCTGTTATGTTGTAGCTGGTTTCTTCTCTGCACAGTAAAAATATATTCACCTTTCAAACAAGAAATACTTTGGCCACTATTTTTATCTTCATATGGAGTCTCCATCAATATTCTCAGAGGAAAAACACCTCCAAAACCCATGACACCAAAACCAGTAGTCTCCTACTTGACACAGCTAAGCAAGTCTTTATCCTCCTCTAGCCTTTTCCCCTTAAATTATGCCTGGATTCTTCATAGCTACTGCTTGCTTATAAAAATCCTCCAGCACCATTTTATCTGCTCATCACTGGTGGGATTCAATACTTTCCTGAGTATCTCTCTGTTCCCTGGGATCACTGGTGCAGTTAGTCTTGAATTCCACAGAAGCCAAAAAAGCTGTCCAAGAACAGTCCCTATGTCTAATTCCAATTCTTCCTCTTCTAGCTACAATTTCTTTTACCTATTTCTAGATCAGTGTTTCTCAGCTTTTTAAAAATTATAGCCACCTCCCTCAGGAGCCTTTTTAAACATTATTTTCTGAAACTTCCCTGAAAATTTAAAACTGCATATATACTATATATCTGTTTATGTACTATGGCCCTATGGAAAAACAAAATATTGTAATATAAAAATGTTTCCAATTTCCTAGACCTCCCATAACTCCCTTGAGGATGGTACTGCCCCTATAGGGAATATGTATTCTACAGAATCCAAATACTCTGTCAGAGTAGAGATGCAGTGAATCCTTGGGTAATATTATTTAATCTGGCCTAAAATGTGATGAAGCTAAAAGAAATTCCTGACGTTAACAAGGTATTCTTCCTTAGCTTTCATCCTTGTACTTTCTCTTTACCTTTTTCCTTTCACATTTTATTGATGAGGCCAGTAGAGATGAGATGAGTACCAAATACCTACTGTGAAGATCCAAATTTTTGTAAGTTTATCACTTTTGTTAGTGTGTGCTGAACTAGACTGATAGTATTCTCACTAAAATGAGAAATAAGAGATGACTTTTAGTGCACTTTTAGTGGATTGTTAAATATAACATTTGAAATGTGGTGATGATTTGAAATAAATATAGTTTAACATGGAAATATTTGTCTTCGATTTTTTTCTTTTCTTTTAACAGAAATATATGTCATATTTTTGAAGTGTATTTTCAATGTTTACTATAATTTTCAAATAGTCTTAAATTATTTGCTAAGTTAACATGGGATAATATAATAATGCATTCATGACATAGTTTTTCCTTAAATCTAAGATGTGGATTTTTAGCATATTTAAGTTTCAACTATTAGCATATATATGATAATTGATGTAGACTTTAATAAAATACAGTACTTTAGTTTTTTCTCCTTGCTCTCACAACTAATAATGTTATTAAATGAATCTTGTATCTCACAAACAATAGTTTAGTTGAATCAAGGACAGTGTTATAAAATTAGCCTTACATTCCTTGCTCAGAAGTAATATATTTATCTATTCAATTAATATCTTAGTACTTTAAAAATTACATGAGTATGGTGACCATATGTTCTGTTTTTCTCAGGACAGGATGAATTTTATGCCTATTGTTCTATCATAATCATCGATAACACATCATTTTACTCTCAAATGTATCACAGTTTGGTTGATAAGTTATGTTTACCCTACACATAAGTCAGATTAATCTATAGCCTTTATTCAATATTACCATAGTCAGTTTGTATCATAAACATACTTTGAACTGGGTTGCTTTCAGTTTATAGAAGATGATAAATATATTTTTATTAAATATAAAACTTCCCACTGCTTTTACAATGCAGCCTGAATTAGAAGATCGTTATTTCTTCTGTCAAAGAAGATTAAGCTTGTCACCAAGAACATCATGACAAATTTTAAAATATCATATGAAATTGGTATTTAAAATACAATTCTGAAAAAAAATCTTAGAGCACAGTCTCCTGTTAAAAAAAACAACCTGTGATGAATTGGTCATTTTGAAAAGATACACTAAGCTATAACTATGTCAGAGTAATTTATCCAGACATATCTCTAAATCTAGAGAATGATTTGTCTAAGAACATGCCCAATGAAGCTCTTCCTTATAAATGCATATGATCTAAAATAACAAACATGTAAATGTTGGTTCACAAAGAACAGAACTCATGCGCCTTTTCTAAGTTTTTCTCTAGAATGGATAGATTATTGCATAGACTAAACTTTTATGAGGTAAGAGAAACATGTCAAAGTCTCATCAGAGATGGTGTCAAGTAAAGAAGGGTAGGAGAATGAAAAGTGTAGCGTTACTCAACATGCTTATTTCAGAACTCAAAAACTGTAATTAAGGCATGCCACCAGGAGGTGGATTTGCACCAGCACCTAAGACCTGTGTGAGAAATGGTGATGAGTCCACATGGGGAATAACACTTTGCAGAGTAGGAGAACACAATTGATTTATCTCTTAGGAAGGTAGCATAGAAGGACCTACTCTGAATAGGAAGCAGCCCAAACTCACATGACTCATGCTGGAATACCATTTAAGAACAAATGAGGAATGTGTGGGATAGTACAGATGGATAGGCACCCCTCAGATATCCTAGGAAAAATATTCTAGGGAAAATCTTCCCAGTATCCTGATAGGGCTTTAAATTGAAAAGCAAGAGTACTTTCTAAAACCAATGCTTGCTTGCTTACGGATCTGTAATCATGAAAGAAACACAATTCAGATTTGGTTAAAATACCTATAATCATTGGAATGAGGGGCTTTCCTCAGATTCTAAGGGCACTGCTGCTAGGGCAGTAAGGAGTGGCAAGAAACATAGTTATGTTAGCAGAGGAAGCAAAGTTATATACCTTCATCGGCAACATTTCTGTCGTCTTCAGAGGACAGGTCAGCAGCAGTAAAAAGTCAGTGCTAGAAAAGGAACAGGTATTAGGTAGAATTGACTGTGAAGAGAGATTAGCAGACTAGCAGAAGTAGTTGAGTATTAGCGACAAATTAGGTGTAGACTCGGGATTTGATCACAAGTAATATTTCATTGTTATTTATGTGGTTGACAGGGTTCCCTATGACTAAATTATTTAGTTGTTTTCGGACTATAAACCACACATATTGATACTTTCAACATTCTAAGAATTAGCTTAATTTCAAAGTTCTAATGCCTACTAATTTAAGTAGTCCAATAAGATTTAAACATACATACCAGGTAATTCATTAGCATTTTAATTTACCCACATGGAATATTTTTAAATCCAATTTTTCTTACTAATTTTAACAACTTACCCTTTAATCACAATAGGACTACTTTAAATTTCTTTAATTTACCAACATATATTTTTTTACTCTGCAATTGTGTCTTAGGTTCTAAATTCACCTCAATTATTCCGTATTTGAATTTTATAGACTGCTAAATTGGGATTCTTAGATTTTTCAGTGAGTTATATTAATATGTCATATACTATCATCTTTCACTGTTTTTTGCAGTTTTCATTTGACAGTATAATTCTAATAGTAGTTTTAATCTTTTCATTTTAAGTAAAAATATTTTAGATTTTTAGATTATGTAGTAAAGGAAATTTGTGGAATAGCTTGCCAGGAATGTGTCATATCTAATGAAAAATATTTATAATTCAGCAAAATATCAATGCACATACCTACAATTAGATGTTAATTAAATTTCTAAGTTCTAATTTGGCAATTCATCAACTGAGCTTATAGAAAAGTTTATTTGCATAAACAGGTAGATTTATAATTAGAAATGTCCATACGCCCAATAGGAAGCCCTTGAACAATTTGAGTTAAGTTTGATGGAACCAAGTGGTCTAAGGCACAGTATATGTGAGCTTTAGAATAAATACAGTTTCCCCAAATCAGTGTGATGATTCCTGCTGTCTTTTCCACTGCTACTGTTTCAGACCACACTCTTTTCTTTTAAACCATATTCAGGCTAGAATATATGTGCCTAACTCTAAGAGCAGATTCTTGTTTTGTTCCCTTTCTTTACCTTTTTTCCTTACATTTATCCACCTGTCAAGTTAGACGAAGGGCATGAGAAAAGCAATACCGTTACTAGTCCTTTTCCCTCCAGCACTGTGTTTGGCACTGTCTCTGTGGGCTATATAGGTTTCAGGGGGAGTGGAATTGTTTTAACAATATTTTATATGTCTACTTGTCTTGAAGTTCCCAATGGTGATATTTAGAGTACAGTATTGAAGCAGTTATGAAATGCGTACACAGGTACTTTCTATACACATAATGAGGAAATCTTTATTCTGGTGATTCTCCCTCAACATCAAGACACATCAGCTCTCAAATGTCTGTTTCACACAAGGGTGTGTGGAGTAGTAAGTTTCTTATCAATGAGGGCAATGTTTGATTTTTTTTATCAACTCATTACTTTCAATCTGTTCATCCAAATGTTCATATGTGTGTGATAGGATACAAGAGAAATTAGGTAAAAAGTAGATGGGTCTCTGTTATTTAAAAAGAAAAATACAAAATTTTTTTCTTTTTTTTCCATTTTTTAAAATTTCAGAATATTATGGGGTACAAATGTTTTGGTTACATGGATTGTACAGCTTGAGTCAGTTATAAGTATGCCCATCGCCCAGATAGTGTACATTATACCTGTTAGTTATGATTTCACTGATCCCTTCCTTCCCCCTTCCACTTGCATGATTTTGGTTGAGTTTTACTTCCATCTGTGCACATGAATGATGATTGGTTAGCTCCAATGTAATAGTGAGTACATGTGGTGTTTGTTTTTCCATTCTTGTGATACTTCACTTAGGAGGATGGTCTCCAGTTCCATCCAGATTGCTGCAAACAACAACAAAATTTTTTTTTAAATCTTTCAAAATATACAACCTGGCACTGTGGTACCACTGCTTAGAATTTAGTATGTAATAGAAAGTGTCATTGCATATTTTTAAGTATCTCTTAAATTAATTATCTTTCCTACCTACCAACTTCTATATTTCTTTGATTTTTTTTCTTTTTCCCATTCAATTTATAATTCAGCATGTGCTTTAGAATTTTTATTTTTCCTATAGAAATTCTTGGGGTGATTTTATTTACTCTTTGTGGGTATGGGTCAATAAGTATTTTTTACTCTTTCTTTTCTTTATCATAAAACTTGTTAAGAAATAATTTATGTTCATTTTTTTCCAATTCATCCCAATAGAATTAGTAGTTTGGTTCATGGGCCTCCTGCCACAATCTCTCTTTTAAGTAACAACAATTACTTTTTAATTACAGAACTTAATTTTTTCTTTAATTCTCAGTTTCCTTGATTTTCTATAGCTTTTTAATATGTTGAATATTACTTTTTACCTTAAAACTTTTCTTAACTTCTTCACAGTATACTAGGCTGTCCCTTTCTTTTCTCATTGATGATAGTTTAATATTTTTTCCTTGGCACCAAGTATAGCTGTTGTTTTATTTTATTTTTTTTCCTTACTTTCTTCTAAAGGGAAAAGTTTCTCCAGGTTCTTGAGCAAGGTTTCAATCACAACTACTGTGTAAAAACATCCAGTCTCTCTGAACTTGAGATTTACTCTTTCTGATAACTGTTTTATATTCCTGACTTCTTTCTCAATCAGTCATTAAGCCTTTTAACATGTGTAGGCTCAGGCTTAGTCTCTTTCTTTCTGAGAATAAGTTTTTGGCTTTTCTCTTACTCCCTGCTTTCAGCACTTACTCTCCACACTGTTATTTCTTAACTGGTGGTCTTGCTTTAGTTGCTATATAGTTCAGTTCTACACAGCGTTGCACTATACTTCAGTTCTATACTCATTCTGCACTGTGAAATTAATTTGCACTGCAAATTACTTTTTATAGACACTGTCTAAGAATAGTAGGTTTATATAATATTAGGGGTCCAAAGCACATCAAAGAAAATATTGGCCAATACTCTTACTTTTTAAGGAAGAAACAAAGATAACAACAAATAACTTTTATAATATAAATACACATTAGTGGTTTAGCCAGTGTTAGAAGCCAGATATCATCATCCTAGGCTAGTATCTTTCAACAACTCTAAGGTGGAAACTATATATTTCTAAAATAAGCAAATTAAAAATTCTAAACACTGCATTATAAATCTGAACTTCCAAAAAGGTTGATTACTAACTATACTTGGCTGCTGTGCAGGTGAAAGGCATCCAATCTGAATTGTGATGCACTATAAGTACAAAATAACATCTGATTTAAAATATACCTAATTTAAAATACAAACAAAACAATGTAAGATATCTTTAAAAGTTAAAAAACATTGATTACCCATTTAAATAATAGTATTTGAATATTAATATAGGCTAAATACAATGCATTGTTTCTTTAACCTGCTTTTTACTTCATGAAATGATTTTAAATTTAAAATTTTATATTTAGCTCACATTTGTGGCTCACAGTGTATTTCCTTAGGACAGAGTTGTTCTTAAAAACTTCATGAATTAATACTTTGTATATCTTAAAGCCTTCTCATAAGACATTTTTACCTTGAGCATACTATCTCTACTCTTTAACATGTAATAGCTCATGTTATTGTCATGTCTTTGCTTCTGTTTCTGTCATCTGAAATATCCCTTTGGATACATTTTTCTTCCATCCCTGTATGCATGTATTTGTTCAGTGAAATTTTGCTGTTCTTCCTATCAAGAAGTAGAATCCATTTCTCCATTGTCTTGAATTAGGGTTTGTGACTTTCTTTAACCAACAAAATACAGAGGAAGTGAAGTTGTGGTAGTACTAAATCCAGACTTTTGGAAGTCTTACAGATGCTAGTTTTACTTTCTTTGACTGCTTCCCCAAGCCTACCTGGGAAGATGCCCATTCTAGCCTACTAGTGGATGAGAAATTAAATGATTAAGCAGAGCAGAGACAAATCAACCTAGCTGAGATCCACACATCAATTCACTGAAAACAAGCCCCAAGCATCAGACATGAGACAAAGTACACCATAGACAATGTTGGCTTTAGTAAAGCCTCCAGATGTCTGCAGCCACATGAGTGACTCTGGGTGATATCAGCAGAAGAACAATCCAGCTGAGCTCAACCCAGATTGCTAACACAGAGAATCATGAACAAATTAAATGATTGTTTCCCTTTAGGCTCGGGCTGTTTTGTTATTTAGTAACGGCATCTGGTACCATTTCGTTTCCCTTAATATTTCAAACTTAGCACTTCATTTGAAGAAACTTCAACTGATGACTTTCATGTACTTTTCTAATTACCATAGATCTCTGAATGTTTTCACTTTATTGAATTGACATGATCTTTTGAATATGTAGTTTTTTTACATTATAATTTTAGAATTATTTCACAAATATAATCCTCGCCTTCATAACTATGTATTTTAGCTCTTTCCTGACAGAGAATGTGAGACTTGTAACATAGTGCTAGAGTTCACAGTTATGGCAGACACTATAGCTACAGTTGCTTTCACTTGTCAGCATTACTATATGTCAAGCACATATTTTAACACTCATAACTCTATGGCATAAAAATAATTATTATACTCAAGAGGAATTGAGACATAGAGAGGTTTATAACTTATAGAAGGTCACACTGTGAGAGTCAGTACAGCCAAGGTTTGACACTAGACCAATTATCTGATGCCAGAAGTCATGCTCTTAACAGATTTAGGCTAATAATCTCTGTAAAACTACTGCATCACAAAGATTTTACCTAAGGGAAACAATCTATTCTAAAGAAAATAGCTGACATATTCTAACTTCCTAGCCAAATTTTTGCAGTTTTTTCCCCCTATTATTTTTTGTCACCTCTTTGCATACTGGAAATAAAGGCTCATATCTAACCCCCCAGTTTTCTTAATCAATATTAGATTTCTAGGGGACCTCATAATTATAGCCTTAATTACTACATATTTCTCAAATTTATATCTCTAATCAAGCTTCTCTATGTCATATTATCTTTCCAACTAAACAAATCTCAAGCCCACGTGCTTCTGTCAATTTTCATTACTACCAATCAAGTAAAAGTGATCATCACCCTAGACCTGACTGCCTTATCTAAAAGTGATCCCTTTAATCTCTTGTCCATACTGCAAAAATATATATCCTTTTAAAAATATATATATCTGATCATGAAATCATGACACTGATGTGCTAAAACCCTTCTAAATATGTTGGAGTCTCTGCAAGTCCTGCATAGACTGAACATTGTATATTCCTCCAAACTCCACTTTTCCATTTTACCCATTCTCTCTCCTCTTCTGTTCTACATCCACATTGAACTTTTGTTTCCTCAAATAAGCCATGTTCCCCACCAATAGAATGACTTCAGGCAAGTTGATGGTTTTGCACTACATAAATTACCATAAAATAGATAAATAATAGAAGGCCAAAATAAAAGTGTACCTGTTTTGCCTATTTACCCTTATTCAAGCTGCAAAGAGAATGGAAAGGTGACTGAAAGCTAATAAGTAAATTTGAGACATGAACTGATTGTTCTGGGCAAGAGCAAAAGCTTATTGTTCCACCCACTATTGTTGAGTACTTTAAAACATGAAAACTTTCCCCAAGGGACTCCTACAGTTGAGAGAAGACTAGAATAAGTGTGCATGGCGTCCTTCCCCTGACCTGGTCTCTCTTAGCTACGTAGAAGTGAAACACAGGATAAAGACCAACAGCTCACAGTCTTCAAACCGGTGTTTTAAAGTAATTGTACAATTAACATGTTATGGTTGTAAAGGCAAGAAAGAGACTGCACCAATGATACATCTGGGGGTAAAATAAAATGGAATTAGATTAAAACATACAAATACTCTCTTATTTTAAAAAAACAGGAAAAATAACAATCATACAGAAATACTGCAAAATTAAAAAGTAATCTAAAGTATATGAAAGACTCTCTTTCTCCCTCTCTCTGTGTCTCTATCCACCTATCTATTTTTTTATATATCTTTTTTTTCTCCTGTGCTTTGATTATATGAGTCATTTTTTCATGTTGATGTCTTTCATGTTGAATCACTTTTTCCATCACCATTCCTACTATACTCTAATTTCTCTCATCTTCATGCTTTTTCTTATCCATGGTCTGATTATCTCAGATCTTTCTTCTACCTCACTGATTCATTTTCAGGCTTGTATCTATTCTTCCTTGTTCTGTTTTAGTATTTCTTTATTTTTAAGTTCTATGATAGTTTTGTTTCAGTTTCATTATTCTTCAACTTGGGTATTAATGTATTATATCTCTTTTATATCACAATCCATAGGCCTCAAATGATCTTATATTTGTTCTATTTTTTTAACTTTAATCCTTCTGAGAGTGTGTAATATTTACCCTGAAAAATCAAATCTCTTTCTGTAAAATGGAGAGAGAAAATCAAAACCAAAATAGAGGAAAGCTTTTTACTTTTGTTTTCTCTCTCTCTCTTTCTTTCTGATGATGATGATGGGAGAAAGAAATACGTTCATATTTCAGGAGAAAAGCATGCAGAAAATCGGCAATATCTGGTGAAGTTATAGAACTTTGAAATATAAAGAAAGAATACAAGAGGGCAGGTAAAATAATGTTGATGACATGGGTAAATAAAACAGGTTGATTTCTGACTTCTCCACAATTACATTTAAAGCTAAGAAATAGTAGAGCCCTGCCTATATATTTTTGAGAGGTGAAAAGTGTGCTCTAAGAAATTGATATTTAACCACCTTGTAATTCATAGGTAAACATTCTAAAACATGTAGGGCCTCAGGTAAAATAGTTAGAATTCTTAAAGATTTCTTTAAAAAAAGTAAAAGCCTTAATAAAGATACAGAATATACATTGACTCTTTTATACTAATGAAAATGATATTTTAAGATTCCAAGTGTTAGAGTCTCAGTTTATTTGTTACGTTTTAAACAGGCTATTTGCTTTATCTTCAATAAAATCCTGAGCAACATTAAGATATTATCAGCACTGCTTTCAGCCTTCTGTCAAATGAGAGATTTCCAAATATCATTGACCCCTAAATTTTAGAGCTAATTTTAATAGATAGGTGGGCAAAGAGATATATACCTATAATTGATATATAAGGTTGGGAACCTGATTCAAATTGAACAGTGTTTTGACCCATTTTATCATACTTCTTGAGACAGAAATAACAATATCTAATATAACATACTTCTATTAATATTTGGGATGGATTTATTGGTGACATCTTATCACAACCTGGCTATCTCATTTACAAAAGTAAATGGAATATCCTGCTCTGTTTCTACTTAAATACACACACACACACATGCATATATATTCATAAGAAAAACTTGGAACCAGAATTTTGACATTATTATTATTATTTCTTTCACAGCAATATTTGAAAAAAACCCAGATATTTGGAAGAAACACCTATTTGTATTTTTCTTAATATTCAGTTGATTAATCCCATATTTTTCCCAAGGAAAAAAATGTGAAAATTTTTATTTGAATTGCAAGTTGTAATGAATATGCAGGGCCATAAAGAGAAATTTGTCTGACCAACCCTAGTAACACTTGCAAATTTCAGGCCCAGACTTTTCTTCTGAGCTCCATTCATAAATATCCACCACTTACTGAAAATCTCCACTTATATATCACAAAGATACCTCAAATTGAACATGTCAAGCTGCAATTATTATCTTCTAAATCTTCCCCACATCTAATATTCAGTTTAAATAAACAGCAGCAGCATTTATCTGGTTGCTCAAGCTTGAAACTTCTGAGTCATGCATGATTTCTCCTACTCCATCAGCTTCAAATCTCACAAATCTGTCTACCACACTCCATCTTCATTGCCACAATCATGGTCCAGTTTCCCATCATTCTCGGTTTATTTTGGTAATCTTCTAAGATCCAATTGTTACCCTCCTCTCTTTGATCCAGTCTCCACAATGCAGAGAAAATAAACTTTTTAAAAATTTTGATAATGCCAATAATGCCACTTCTCTACTAAAAACTAGGCGGTGGATTCTCATTGTCCCTAGGAAAAAGGACAACGTGTTTCAGATAGCTTTGAAGACCTTGCCTAAAGAGAGCCCACCTTCCTTTCCAGCAGCATCTTGTGTTACTTTGTCAATGTCATCTTCATTCTAATGCTAGGATTTTACAGGTCCTTAAATACTCACTGTTTCAGTTTTGTATCTTAGCTAAAGCTATTATCTGCTCAGAATGCTCTTTTATTCTGCCTTATAGCTATTCTAGTCATCTTCATGTGCCAACTCAAACATTTCTTTCTCTTATCAGTCTTCATAAAATAGACTCTGCCTCCCATATATGGGTAGGTACACTCATTTTGAGTTCACCTGTACCTCAAATTATTTGATAATATTTTGGATAATTGAACATTTTTAATCATATAAATTTTAAAATATTTAATCTTCACCAAAGTGCAATACCTATGACAGCACAGAGTGTACCTATTTTTTGATACCCCTGAATTCCTACCTCTAGCATATTATCAAGAAATTGACATTTACATGATTATATTGAATTTGATTGAAAATATTTCAGTGTTATAAACATTTTTGCTTGATCATTATATGAAAAAATATGTATTCTTTTAATTTCTAGGTCAAGACTTAACAATCTACTGGCCTCATGACATCATTTACACAATTCATATAATACTAAATTCACAAAATATTACGTATCTTGATTATTGTATAAAGTATTGACAGGTAAAATTATGTTCTGTTTTTAAAACAATAACAATTAAATTTGAATTTAAAACAATCAAGTTTTTTAAACAGTAACAATTACTATATTTTTCCAATGTTTATGATAGAAAATTATCAGAGGCAGAAATGTGCATGGGGGAGATAGAGAAAAGACCTATTACATATGTTCCCATCTCTTAGAAATAAACACTGTTAACATTTTGCTTTACATATACTAATAACAGATTTTGTGTGTATATAAGTGCCTGTTTGTGCATTTGCATTATGCATTTGAGTGGGAGGTGATATTTTATAACCTTCTTAAAAATTATTATTGTTGTTTTTCATGATTATAATGTAAGCATTTCCCTGAGGCCATTTAGTAGTACCCTCTAAAATACAGACACTTATGACTACATGGTATAGTGTATGGATAAATTGTATTTAATCATTCTTCTATCATTGGATATTTAGCTTATTTGTAGTTTTCCATTGAATATATTAATATATAAGTCTTGTATTTTTTATGCCCTTAGGATAATATTCTAAGAATTGAATACCTGGATCAAATAGTATGATTATATTTTTTTAAGCAGCAATTAATTTATAAATAAACTAAATGTATTCTCAATAATTTCAGAGTTATTTTAGGCAAAGATTAAGCATTCTTAAGGAATTTTAAACACATACAGAAATATAATTCTCCATAAAATTAATATTGGTAATTCTGTGAACTTATGAAGAAAAAAACATTAATCACTATATTATTTTAATTACAGATAAAATTTTGCTTATAATTTTAATATCTCATCTAAAAGATATAATCCTTGTGGGTAAATCTTCAAAACACACAAAGATGTGGTATTTAATTTTTATTCTGTAAAGTGTCTGTGATTATCACTGTTGTCTTACAATGTAAAATTGCAAGTCTGACATATGATGGCAATGCTCCAGTGATTTTTGAAATGTTTCCTATATTGTACCAGTGATCTAGAGTGTACGTTTAAAATGAATCTTTTCTAAATGGGTATGTATAATTCATGCAAATGTATGAATTTTCAAAGGAAGCAAAACTATCTCTCTTCCAATTCTTGAAATATATCCGTTGGTTTTTGCTCCAGCAACTGCTAAGTCAGGCATCTGTTACTGTTTGGTGTGGCGTTGAATTTCATGGTTTGTTAATTTTGCATTTCTGTCTACAAAGCTAATAAAAGGAAAATGGGCAAGCTTTTTATACTGCAAAATTTAGAATATCCCCTGGGTAATTTTTCTTCATGGGATTCATTTCACCTTTCTCTTTTAAGTGAGTAAGTTTCCTGCTTTCTTAACTTATCAAAAACTATTATGGGTTACTCAAACTTTAGACCTGTTGAAAATGATAAAACTATAGCTCCACACCATTAATTTTGCAATATTGGTTTCATAGATTCTTTTACTATATACAGGGTAGGATAATATAAAATTTTACATAAAACACATCTCTATACTTTCCTAGTCCACGTGGTTACTGACATAATACTCTTTATTATCTTCAAAATGTATAGCATAGTAGTTAATGTCTGAGTGAAAATAAATTCACTTAATACTGTAAACATTTAACTAACCATTTACTAGATACAGAACATTTGCTGGTCTAGGCAGAAGTCCTGCAGTACTAGGGACTGTAGATCTAAAGTTAAATTTCTTAGCATTTAAAAATTGCGAGCCTGATAAAAATAGCTCCAAATATTTTTCAAAACTCTAGTAAGCACTTGTAGGAAGTTTTATTCAAGTTACAGAAGGGAGGGAAAGCACAATAGAAGCCTAAGAATGCATCTGAAGTGATCTTTACATAGTCTGACAACTTTTAAAATTAGACATTGTATTAGACAGGGTTCAGTCAGGAGGATCAGAAGATACAATTTGTATTCCAAGTATACAAGGTTGTATACAGGGCATATGAACCTTACTCACCTGTTGTAAGGATTGGGTGAAGGAACGATCAGGGAAGCCAGAAGCCATTGCCGAAAAACTTATTCTGCTACAACAAATCAAGTGGTTTTATCAAAGGTCTTCCACAGCAGCTGTTCTGAATATTAAGAACCTACTGGGAGCTCCCCCATTACCACAAGAACCAAAAATTCTGAGGGAGCCCCTGCCGGCCATCTTAGCAGCCACAACACTAAAGCAATTGTTGCATAGGAGCACTTCCCTGGAGCTGCTTTGAACATTCTTTAGGTCTACAACTGCCTCTAGAAAATAATGGTTTCCCTATTCTCCCCTCGCAAATATCCCACTAGTGTCTCTCATTAGGAGACTCTACCCAGGAATCATACCAGAAAGAGGTTTAGGGGGATTGTAGTTACTGAAAGCAGATAGTGTCGATACTAAATTGGTAACTGAAATCCACACAGATATTAATGTTCTTGGATTTCGTATTTGTTAGGATTATATATGCAATAACATGGTTTTAATTATATTTTCTTAGCTAAGTAGTGTGAACAATGTAGAATCTTAATAAATGTGAGTTGAGTAAAGCAATACTTTGAGCCTGTAACTTTAATATATTCAAATAAACCCAAATAAGTTAAACAAAGGTGATTGATTTTGTCATTAATTATTTCATTTGCTCTAGACAGTGAAAACCACTTTCTTATGTTCTTTTGGAGTCACTAGGATGTGCATGAGTGAAGTTTCTTATAAATATATTTTGGATATGCCTATTTCTTTTCCTTTCCACTACCCTAGTCCAGACTACAATTGTCTGCTCTATAGAGTACTGAATTAGCCCCCTATCCGGTCTTCCTGCAACCAATTGTTCCCAACACCCCCTTTCAATTTGTTCTCCACATCAAAGCTACAGTGATATTTTCCAATTGCTAATCTGATGATGTTATATCCATATATACCAACTATATTCTTAAGAAGGTACACATATTAGAAAAGTTCAGTTCAGTATTTTTATAAACCTTCCTCTGACATTGTTTTATGAGGTGCAGTCAGTTGCCAAATTTCTCTGAACTTTTGACTCTACTTCTTAAATAAAATTAGTCTCAAAGGTAGTAGTAAGGCTTAAAGGATATAAGCACTAATACACTGCCTGACAGATATTTGTTCAATAATTGTTATGTTCTTTCTTTTTATCTCTTCTACATGCTAAAGCATCTCTTTAAATAGTTGATGATTAAAGGATAACATACACTGAAATAACAATATGAAGGGTTGCTATGGCCATTATGATTTTTTAAATTTTTTACAGCTTTAATGATGTATAATTGATGTACAACAAACTGTACATATTTAAAGTAAACAATTTGGTAAGCTTTAACATATGCCGCAAGAAACCATTACCAAAATAAAGATAGCAAAAATTCAATAATGCCCCAAAGAAGAAAACTTCCCTATTTATAATTATAAAGCAACCTTTGATCTGTTTTCTATACACTTTTAGTTTGCAATTTCTAAAATTTTATATAAATGAAGTCAGCACCACTTATTGAAAATCCTACACCTTTCCATTGTTATGCCCTTCCCCTATTGTCAAAAACCACCTGACCATGTTTGTGTGGGTCTATTTCTGGATTCTCTATTCTCTTCTATCAATTTTTGTGCCCATACCTTGATAATACCACACTGTCTTGATTATTGTAGCATTATAGTTTATTTGATATTGATTTATGAGGGTCACTCAATTATATTTTTCTTTCTCAAAACTATTTTAGCAATTTAAGTTCCTATGTCTTTTCATAAAAATTTGAAATTAGCATGCCAATAAATAAAAAGGAAATCCTTAGGTGATTTTCATTGTGATTTCATTTAATTTATAGAATAAAATGCATTTCATTTATCTACTTATTTGGGGAGAACTGACTTCTTCAATATGTTTAGTCTTCCAATCTATATACATAGTATATTTTTCTATTTATTTGGGTCTTTGATTTCTTGTTTTCAGCCCACAGTTCCTGCACATATTTTGTTAGATTTATGTCTCAGCATTTTGATTTTTGACCTACTGTTAGTAGCATCATTAAAATTTTTGGTTTCCAACTTTTCAATATTAATATATAGAAATAAAATACATTTATACATTTTTAAGTTGTATGCTATGACCTTACTAAACTCATTTATTAATTCGAGGAACTATTTTTTATAGATTATTTGGGATTTTCTAGGTAGATATCTTATCTGTGAATGGGGGCAATTTTATTTCTTCTTTTCAATCTGCTTGCATTTATTACTTTTTTCTTGCCTTAATGTACTGCTAAAACTTTCAAACAAATGTTGAACATAGGTTGTGGAAGTGAACATTCTCACCTTGTACCTAATCTTAGGGGTAAAACATTTAATCTATTATCATAAGGTATAATTTTGATTGTAGGTATTTTTTAGATACCTTTTATCAGAATAATAAAATTTCATTCTATTCTAAGTTTGCTGAGAATTTTTAACCTGAATATATGTTGAATATTGTCAATATCAACATTTTTCTGCATCAAACAGTATTATTATAATCGTGGATTTTTAAAGTCTCTTAAAATGGCAAATCTTATTGATTAAGTTTTTAAACAAACTTTAAATTTTGGAATAGTTTTAGATTTATGAAAAAGTTGTGAAGATAGTACAGCGTGTTCCTATGTGCTCCACACTCATATTCCCTTATTGTTAACTTTCTCCATAGTATGCTAAATTTGTCACTGCTAATGAATCAATACCAAAACGCCATTATTAATTAAAGTCTGTAATTTTTAAAATTACCTTAATTTTCACCTAAGGTCATTTCTCTGTTCCAGGATCCTATCTAGGATATCACATTACATTTAGTCATTGTTTCCCTTTGCCTGCTTTTGGCTGTAAGTTTCTCAGACTTTTCTTATTTTTGATGACCTTGATAGTTTTGAAGAATACTTGTCAGGTATTTTGCAGAGTGTCCTTCAATTAG
The DNA here is from genome assembly GCA_023783475.1 of Daubentonia madagascariensis. Taxonomy (NCBI): domain Eukaryota; kingdom Metazoa; phylum Chordata; class Mammalia; order Primates; family Daubentoniidae; genus Daubentonia; species Daubentonia madagascariensis. The sequence goes on from JAKFHU010002080.1 coordinate 48,007,985, forward strand.
GATTTTTATGATGTTTCTCTTATGATTATACGGGGCATGAAATTTTGTATGGCAGACTACAAAGATAAAGTGCCATTCTCAACATGTCATATCAAGGATACATACTATCAACATGATGTTTGATGTTGAATGAGTGTTTGTCATGTTTTTCCACTGTAAAATTACTCTTTCCTTTTTCCCTTTACATATTGTACTCTTTGGAAGGAAGTCACAATGCACAGTCCATATTTAAGAGTGGGAATTTATGCTCCACCTCCTGGAGTGGGAGTATCTACATATATTACTTGGGATTTTTCTGCACCAATTTGTCTTTCTACCTTTTATTTATTTATGTGGTCATTTTTATATCAATATGAGCTAATGGGTATTTCTTTCATAGTAATATAGTAATGTAAAGTAGTATAATCCAATACTACATTATTTATATCACTGTTTGAATTGTTCTAGATTTGGCCATTAGTATCTCTTTCACTTGGCCCCTGTGTCCCTTTGGTGTTCCATACCCCGGCCCAAAAATAAGCCATTAAGCCAAGGAGCTCTGCTTCCTTTAATTGGAGAATGGTATCAAAAACCAAAATCTTGTACTGGGTGTGCTTGTCACCATCGATTAATTTTTTAGTGATCCACCAACCCTGCATCTTTGGTATGATGCCTATTTAAATGTTAGGTTTTATTATATATTGTTAGATTTGATGGACTAATTTTTTTTTTTTGAGAATTGTTAGTTTATGCTTACGATGGCTATTGGTCTGTGATTTTTTAATTTATTTTTTTCTCTACTTTGTCTGAATTTGGTGTCAAGGTAATGTTGGTCTCATAAAATGAGATAGGAAATAATCCTTCTTTTCTATATTCTGATGAAGCTTGTACAGAATGAGTGTTATATCTACATTTAAGTGCTCTATGTAAGTCACCAGTGAAAAATCTGGGCCTAAGCATTTTGAGGGGAGGGAAAGGATATTAACTGTGAATTAAATTTCCTTAAAGATATAGGGCTTGTCAGGCTGTGAATTTCTCCTTAAGTAATTTTTTTTCTGTAATTTGTGTCTTTTAAGGGATTTGTTCATTTCATCTACGTTATTAAATTTATGGGCATAGAGTTGGTTGTAGTATTCCCTTCTTATCCTTTTAATGTCTATGGAATCAGTAATAATGACCACTTTTTCATTACTAATATCAGTTATTTGTGTCTTTTCTCTTTTTTTCTTGTTTAGCCTGGCTAGAGGTTTATATAAATTTTATTGATCTATTGATCCTTTCAAGGGAATAAGCTTTCTCTGCCTCTGTCCTCTATCCTGTTGCCTTCTATACCTCTCATGGACAAAGATTTAAAAATCTTAAACAAATGTCATACTTGTTGAGATTCAACACCAATTTATTTCAGCACATGTGACTTCTGAATCAGTTAAAATTACATGGCTTTTTTCCTTTGTTTTTAAAATGTTACATCATGCATGCATTTGAGAAATAAATTTTACTGATCATAATGAATTATCTTTTTTACATATTATATTTTTTCATAAATCACAGCTTATATATTACTTGATTTTGTTTAGGACTTTTCTGTATTTACCCATGAGAGGTGTAGATATTTAGTTTTGTCTTTTTTGTAGTGTCTTTGTCAGATTTTGATTTCAAGGTTATGCTGGATTCATAAATAGCTTGGAAGTATTCCTTAAATTGTTTTTTATTACTTGGGAGGTTTGGGATAAGATTGTGTTACTTATTCTTTAAGTGGTTAAGATAATTTAATGGCAAATTCACCTTGTTGGAAAATTTGTTTATGGATAAATTTTAAGAATGGATTCAATCATCTTAATAGTGTAACATGCATATTTTCAATTTTCTTTTCTGTAAGTTTTTTAACATTGTATTGTCAAGTAATTTTTCATTTCAACTTTTTTGACAAATTTATTGTAAACATAGGTTCACAATATTATCTAATTAAGTTTTACTATCTTTAGGCCGTGTTGTGGCTTTCTATTATGTTCTTCATGCTAAAATTATTTTTTAAATTTCTTTATTCTAGAGAAATCTAAGTAGGGATTTATCAATTTTATTAATATTTTCAAAAAACAACTCACTGTTTTGTTGATATTCTATGTTTAAATATCTAATTCTGTTTCACTAATTTATGCCTATATTTTCTTTATTTATTTCACTGTTTTTATAGTATTTCTTATTTTTCTTCTTTATCTGGTGTTTCACTAATAAACCAAGACTTATAAAAGAATTTTAGCTTTTCTTTTTTCTTGTACATATACTTAAGCCTGCATTTTAATAAATAAATAGTGATATAAAAACTCAGAAAAGTGGTACGCTTGCTGAAAGCAAACATATCTATTTATATATCAATCTATCAATCCATCTACTTGTTTAGGTATATAGTAATTATATTTAAATGAACTAAAATTAAAATTAATTGAGGAATAGTCAATGTTATTATTTTACAAAAAATGGATGAAAGGTTAGCAAGTTTCTTGAAAAGAATTGTCTCTATTTTTTTATCTTTATATTGTTCTTATGTTTCAAGATTAATAATACTTGACCCCCATGTTATTTTTTGGCCTCTGAGAACATGTCCAAGGAATTACAGAATACATTTTATATTTCAAGAAGCTCATATGTCTAAACCATACCTTTGTCATGTGATATATTAAAGCTCTCTGGTGATAGATAAAAAGAATTATGCCATCTGTGACCTAATGTTTTCCTCTACTAATGCTAAAATCCATTACAAAAGCAGAAATCTTTTGGACTATTTTTTTAAAGTAAACTCCAGATGCTGTAGCAGGCTATGACCATCAGCAGTTTGAGATTTTCCACTGTGATTACACCCGTGAGTCTGCCCTCTTGAACTATGGTGCTTCCACAGAAAGCATCCCTTATGGTTACTGGATTGGTTTACAGAGGACAAAAGTACAATGAGACTTAGGAGGAAGTAAGCATTATTAAAAGAAAACTGTGAGTATAAAAGAGGTGTATGGTAAGATACTATTGAGAAACATAATATTTCTGTGAATAAAATTTGGATACACAATTGTGCAGTATCTATCTTTACAATGCCATTGTTTTAGATTCTAGATAGTCTATATATATGTGTGTGTATATATCCTTCCAATATTCTTTTACTTAAAATTAACATATGATAACTTTTCATGAGTTTTCAGATCCACTTTCTTGATGCCTCCTCTTTATATTTTTTTTATAATTGACAGGAAAGATGAAAGACATAAAAATTTTACCAAGCAAAGATTCATTCATATATAGCATCTTTACACGGACTTTAGAAAGTGTTTTTATTACAGCTTTATAGTATGTTCAACATTTTATTATGATTTGATTTAGATTTATTCCATTAATAATTTATAAACTATTACTTCTTATGAATTACAATATGACATACCTGTACCCACCCATCTCAACATTTTACATTCTGTGGTAATTTAATTGTTAAACAGCAGCAAGGATATCTATACTTACATCTAAAAAGAAGGAGGGGACATGTGCATGTGCATGCATATATAACAATGTACATAGGTTTATATATGCAATTCTCAATTAGTGAATACTTCTCTAGTGTATATCTTCTCTAAGGTGTACTCTCGTTTTATTTTCAACAGAAGTCCAGGTATACATGAAAATACTTTTGTTTCCAGATGAGAGAAAATTTGTAAAATTCATTTTGATTTTGTCCTTATTTATGATGCCATGCCAGCATTCAATCAGAAGCTCCAACTTCAGTCAGGATGTAAAAGTGAGTTGATCAAAGTGTGGATGCTTACGGATACATTAAAATGACTACATGCATTCCTCAGTAAATATTTTCTTATGTTACTAATGGAGCATCAGCACAAGAACCTTAGAATCACTAGATCATGTCTATGCTCTCAATTGATGTGCAATGTCTTTCCACATACATGATATACTCTACAAAATTCTGTATTTTGCACTGTATACTATGGTAAATGATGTAATTAAATTACAACAGAGTCTTCAAACTATTCGATTTCAAGAAATTATTATAAAGTTTTCATAATCAAGATAGTGTGGTTTTGGCAACAGAATGGATATCAGTGGGTAAAAATAAAGTCCAGAAGTAGAGCCCCTCACACAATTCATTTTATACAGAGTTCCAAAGTAATTCAATGAAGAAAAGACGGTCTCAATAAAGGAAAATGGCACTGGAAAAATCGGGTGTCCATAGATAGAAAAATATTTCACAACATATAAAATTTAATTCAAATATAAACTGTAAAACTGTAATATTTCTAGAAGAAAATACAGACAAAGATTTCATAATAAAAATCAAAGATTGCAACTATAGTTATATTAATTCAGAAAAAGTCTTGAAAATAGGAACTTTTTTTACCTCAATAAAAGGTATCTACAAAACTTTTACAGCAAAGACTTGATAATGGAACATTAAAAGTATTATCTTTAAGATCAAGAATAAAACAAGTGTGCACACCATTATTTCTACTGAGCAATTTGATGGTTATGAAACTACCAAAATCATATGAAAGATTAAGATTAGAGATATTAAAAAATAGGCAATACAGAGGCCCTCTTTACTGAACCTAAACCTTTTCACAGAACACCAACATCACACAGGGTGCCTGTTTGTCCATGATGGAGTGAATCAATAATATAATCACTCTATAATAATGTCTATGCACAGAAAAAATAAAAATACTATCCAAACCACAAAAATGACCAAATCTTGCCCACTCCCAGAGGAGTGACAATTGCTTTTATTTTTAAACCAATTTCAGCATATCTATGTTGCTTTCTTCCAGTAACCAAGATAAAAATTGTATATTAGGATATTTGATCCTAGAATTACACCCATGTCCTGACACTTACTAATATAGATTAAAACTACACTCCCATAAAGCCTTCCCAAAATCTTTTAACACAAACTTAGATTCTATAACAACACCATCCTAACACCCAAATGGTTCCTCGGGTGTGAAGTTTCTCTTGATGCAACATGTATCAATAAATAAGAGTTTGTTCAAATACAGGTGTGTTCTTGTTCATTATCTCTTGGGTATTGATGAAAGAAATAAAACTATCTTAATTACAGATAGGATAATCTTCAACACAGAGAACCCAAAATAATCTAACAATTGGAATTAATGGAAATTTCACAACATACACTACTATAATCTAGAAATAAAAAGAGACAAAATATAAATCAAAAACAATACCACTTCTAATTTTATGACAAGTATAAATAGACAAGTCCAATAAAAATGTACAAGAGGATACTAACAAAAGTTTATTGAAAAAGCAAAAAATCTAAAAAATAGGCATAATGTTCATAAATTAGAATTTTTAATATTATAAAAGGCAGAGATTTCTAAAAATATTCTATAAATTCAATGAAATTGCAATCAAACTCCTAACAGCTTCTAACTCACATTTTCTAGGTGGAACTTGATAAGTTGTATCTAAAGTTTATATTGAAGAACAAATGTTTAAGAACAGTAAAGTTTTATTTTAGGTCACAAACTTTGGTGACTAGTTCTATCATATATTATGACTTATTACAAATGTATAATATATAAAAGGGCATCTATTGTGCAAATGAGCAAATAAATATAATAACAAGCCTAGGAAAAAAATACATATGGATGGGCATTTGCTATGTTACAGATGGTGTTGGAGACTTTTAAATAAGTGATGGCTAGCCATATGGAAAAATTAAGTAAAAAAAAGGCCCTACCTTCCACATTCACAGCAAATACATTTTCTGAATATTAAATGACTAATGACTAAATATAAAAAATATAAACAAAAGTTAAAGAGACAATTTCTTTATCATCTTAGTGTGTGAAATGATTTTGTAAATAAGATTAAAAAAGTGAAAACCTTATATTTATTGCTTTGACAATATTAAATTAAGAAATTTTGTTCATCAAGAGTCATAGAGAGTGAAAATACAAGCTCAATCTGAAAAAAATATATTTGTAATACAAATAACTAACAAATAATTGATATCTATAATGTATAAAAATAAAAAATACATGAATCGAGAAAAATATTATTCAGATTTTCCATGTTGTCACATATATTCGGATATCTTTTGTTTTTTAAGGCTGACAATTATTGCATTGTGTGTGTGTGTGTGTGGATATATATATCAGATTTTCTTTATCCAGTTATCTGCCAATGGACATTTAGGTTGTTTTCGTATCTTGGCTATTGTGATTAATTTTGCAATGACCATCAAAGTGCAGATATCTCTTGAAGAACTTGACCTCAATTATTTTAGATATATACCTAGAAGGGATTTCTGGATCATATGGTAGTACTATTTTTAATATTTCAAGGAACCTCCATACTGTTTTCCATGACAGCTATACCATTTTATTTCATTTCCACCAACAGTGTCCAAGTGTTCCAATTTCTCCACATCCTCACCAGAAATTGTTATCTTGTTTTTTTTTTTTTTTTTGATAATAGCCATCTTAACAAATGTGAAGTGATATCAAACTGTGGTTTTGATTTATATTTCCCTGATGATTAGTGACATTGAGCATCTTTTCAATTACCTGTTGGCTATTTGTATATCTTCTAAGTGAAATTAGTCACTTAGAAAAAGACAAATACTGCATAATTCCACTTTTATGATATGTCTAAAATAGTCAAACACATAAAAACAGACAGTCAAATGATGGTTGTCAAGATCTAGGGGAAAGGGAAACTGAGTTCCTGTACAACCTATATATAAAGGTTCAGTTATGCAAAATAAATAAGTTCTGGATCTGTTAATACATTTTTTTATCTGTGCAATAAACCCTTCATGTTTTCCTGTCATGGAAGGTGCACTGTCTGTACATACACTCACTATATTTACCAAATTCAGTCCAACTTCATGACATTTATCTTGAAAGTTGTTGAAGGTATCTATTCCCTATGTGCTGTTTGCAAGAATGCCTAAAGCAAGTAACTCTTTGTAGCAAAGAAAATCTTCTGTTATGATCCAAATGAAGTATAAAACCTGCATTGAGTCCATAGTATCAGTTGATTCATCCAAAGCAATTGAATAATATATATTTTCCTTTTGAAGTATTGCATGAAGTTCTTCTCTTAAGTTGAAGGCTAATTCGTGCTGCCGATCAGTTATTCTTCTTGAAAGACGCAATTGTTTGTACTTTGAAATGTTGTCGGGGTCTAAGCATCATACTAAACATACTGAAAAAATACTAGCAATTCTTTTTTCTAAAGACAATATGTGTGAAAGATAATGTATTTATTTTATGAATATTCACAACATTCACTTTACATATATACATTGTTATTTTCAGACATTATGGGTGTATACCCAAAGTCCTTTATATAAAGACAAAGTCAAAATCTCTGATTTGTTTTCCAGCAGCTCTACAAACTTTTTGCGTGCAATAACATAGCATTCTCTAGTAATAGTACCGTCACCCTGAAATAAAACATAAATTTATTTATACAAAAGCAATGCCTCCCCCCTCACATACTCACTCACATACAAAAATATACACACATTCAAAATCACCAAGTATAAAATCAGGTTATTTTAATTGAGATATTTAGAAGGCAAGAAAATCCCAGAGGTAAAAAATAATTTTTTTTGGTTAAAAATGCTTTGCACTATTTTCCCCTTTTATTTTAAATTTAAAATAACAGTAACAAGCTTCTTAAAAGTATTTATTTGAGGCTGTTATTTTCAAATAAGGGAGATAGTTGTCTAGTCTGCTGTTCTTTACACCTTGTGCCACAGTGTTACATTCTAAAAAGGTGTAAAAGTGTTTACCTAACTAGTATAAAATATCAGTTCTAAGTTTAACATTCCTAGCTGGTTGATTTCCATCTCTACAGATCAATAAATTCTGCTTTTAAAATGAAAAATCCTTTTCTATAAGGCAGGGATATTACTCTTGAAATATAAAACCAACCATAAAAATAATAATACTAACTGCAGCAGCAGTGGCAGCAAATCTCAAAAGTCAGGAAATCATGTGTGAAATAGAAAATGGAATTACCACAAAAGGAAAAACCATGATATTTATAAAATATCTTATGAAAATTAATTAAATGTATTTAATCAATAAGAAAACTTTGGTATAATTATTTAAAGTCCATTTTTCTCCAGTAAAATCATCTTCTGACTATAATAATCATATTAATGTGTATAAATTTTTACTGTTGAAATCAGTTTCATTTAGTCCAGTGAGGAAAGTGAAAAATTACAAGTGTATACAAACACAGCGAAAGAAAGCATTGAGATTCTGAGCAGGAGTCACATAAACCAAGCCCATGCACAAAAACTCATAATTTTAACAATGGAATTTTCTGTTTCCAATTAAACAGTGCCAATCATTCATCTGGAGAAGACTTCCCTAAATTACAATTATATTTTTAAGCTCTACAATCTCTTAATAACTGGATTTTATGAACAAAATCACAGATTATTTTCAAAGTTAGCATTTATCTAAGAGAAACCTATTTTCCCCTCAAGGCAAAAAATAAAATAAAATGAATTTCACACAGTGTTACGCAGCTTTCTTTAGAATCAAGAAAAAATTATGTATTTCTTGCAACTAGTGCAGGTATCATGTGAGAGCAAGGGTTTTTATTTTTTTATGTGTTTTTTTCTTATTTATTTGTTTATTTTTAGCTAACTCCATCAGAAAGGTTAGTGAATCATTCCCTTCTCTAATACACTTCCCTCTCTTTGCCCTTGATCTTTTTGATCCAGGATTGGCAGATGTGAGGCCCTGAGGCAAAGCCATTGACTTGGAGAATCCAACTGAGCTTAAGACTCATACATTATATTTTTGGAATGTTACTTTCACCAACTAGGGCAATTACTTTCGTGACTGAGACCAGCACCACAAAGAGTTCGACCTGGCATAATGTGAAAGAGATTTTCTATTCAATTTTCAGGGAGTCCTGCTTGTCCTGCTTCCTGGTTGGCTTTTCTCTGGTTACTTTCAGTGCTCAGTACCTCCTGCAACCACTTTCTAGGAGCCACCAGTACTTTGTTTTTCCTGTGTCTGAAATGGTATCTATCTATTACAAAATTTTCTGAGTTCATTTTCATTAATGGTTTCTTATAAAAGTATGATTTGGTTTCAAATGAGATGTATGACCCCCTAACAGGGGTATGTTCTTTACCTAAACATAGACAAACAAACCATCCTTTCAGAGAACTCTCTCACTACTTCCTCACAAGTCTCCCTAATTGCCTATGTATTTTTCTCCAGCAGGGGAAGTATATTATTTATTTTTTCTAGTCATCTTCCTTGTATTCCTTACTTCTTCTCCTCATTCTTGTAAATTTTAATTCTTCAAATAACTAGGCCATAAACAAGGCTAATCCATTTAGCAGTCTAAGGCCACTTCACTTTGGTTGTCTGGCTCTCTATATTCTGATACTTTCTCTGGGAAAAATTCCTTTCAACTCATGTGTAAGATTTCTTCTTAGTTATTACTGACAAAGTAATAGATATAGAATATATTTTAAAGAAAGTCTATTGTGCATTAATGATTCACTCCAGGAGTATTATTCTCCAGAGTGATACCAAAGAAAGATAGTTTCTCACAGCCCAAAAAAATATGGTATATACTTTTGAAGGTTCAATAGAGTCCCTCCAATTCCTGCTCAAAGAAACAAAATATTAGAGGCTTATTTCAATATTTCTGTCTTAATTTCTGCTCCATCAGTTTCAATCATATACAACTTTTGCCCAGTGCAGCCACCTAGAGCAGCTTAAGTTTGGATCACAGCACACACCTCTCAAGATCAGGCTAACAAGTCTCAGATACCTTCAGATACTGCCAAGTCCTTAGTTTTCTTTATTTCCACATGTCCTTCACCAGCTCACTCAAAAAACCTAAAGGACTATACCAATATTCTGTAGCTCCCAAACATTAAATTCAGAAAGTCTACATAAATACTCTTCTTGACTTTATCTGCATGACAGGGACTTGGATCCTCCCCATCTAGGATATAACCTGTCAGGGACATTAGCTTGAGAACTAAAAACTTGTTTTAAGACTCATGTTTTATTTATAACCTTTTTTTCTGTGACATTCCTTCCAAATGGTTATTATAAACCAATCCTCCCTTTCTGTACTTTATTATTAGGAGGTCATGGCAGGACATGAGACAGACACACAACTGACTGAGGTTTAGACCATGATGCAGTTACCCAAAGTTAAGGGCTACCTGCTGAGCCAGATTTCTCTAACCTTAGGTACAATGTTTCTATATATTACTTATTAGAAACCTGAAATTCAAGGAAAACTTTAAGCGTATTCAGTTTCATGTGATAAAGTTTGGTGTGCAACTTCATGATCCACACTCATGCTTTGTTTAACCTAAAGACAGAGATGGTCCTTCCTTATTGCTTCTTAGACATTTATATTAATACAACAATTATTTATTAAATTTATTCCAAGTGTAGGTACTGTATGTGGTAGGTGACGTCAATTTGTACTTGATGTGGATTCTGTATTCAATGAGCATGCAATCTAATAGGGGAAATCAGGTACATTATTTTCACAGAAGGTAAAATAATAAAGAGCTACTAAGTATAGTACTGTGGGATTTCAAGCAAGGAAGGAATTCCTTCTAGTGGCACTAATATCAATACAATCTCCCTTCTTAGGTTCTTAGATGGAAATCACTAGTTTGTACACTAGCTGGCTAAATTACAATAGTGTGATTTTGCTTTCTAGAATTTTGAAAAACAAAAAACAAAAATAAGTGAGTTCTGATATCAATAGATATTTTATATGAATTTTACCTCAAACTCTTCAGCTTTCTTCTCAGATAATAAGAGAGCCAATTTCTAAATAAGAACTTACGGATGGAGCAATTGTAGGGTTTACTATAATAATGTATTTGTATGTCTGTGTTTGTGGGCATGTGTAAGTTTTGTTCATTGTTTTTGTTTTTTTTTTTTTTTTTGAGGAGAAGATAAAAGAACCAAGATAGTCCACTGACAAAATTCTAAGACTATTTTTAGCAAAATCAAAAGGATTAAGAAAAACAAAAGATACCACTATTGTTGGATGACTTGTAATTTAAACTTCTTACCAGAATTTAACTCAAGTTTTGCTCCCTTTGTAGGTAGGGATGAGGGTATGCAGGTGGCATGGACCAATGAGGACAAAGAGTAGAAACCACAACAGTAGGAAATGGCAGTTTAGGTATTTTCCCTCCACAGGGGCATGAGCAGAGAAATGGAGAACCTGTCCCCAGGTAACCTTTCCCCATTAGCATAGTAAAAATCACACACCTTTGTGCCATGACAGTTCCAGAGCTAGCCATACAAGGACAGAAAATGGGAGCCTACATAATTCTGGGAATTTCCACCCACTTCCCTGAAAAGACATGAATATTCAACTCCCAGCTTAACATATTATTAGAGATTAGCATAAAAGACAGACCCTAACCCTGGGATGACGCTGTCCCTTATTGGAACAGTCTGCTCTCTACTGACTTTGAGAGTGTACTATACTTTCTCTGTCTTTAAATTCAGGGTATTCTCCACTCTTGGGGACAGACCTGTTCCTCTCTCTCTGGAACGTAATTTCATTTCACAGTAAAAGCTGCCTGTGTGGAAGTGCCTTGTGTCTGTCGTCACTCCATTGCACTAGCCCTGCTTGTGATTCTTCCAAGAAAGAGCTAAAGAACCAGAACAACAACTGTCTTACCACCCTGACACTTTTAACAATTTCAAAGGCTTTTATATGTTTCTTAAGCTTATTATTTTCTTGGAAACCACTAAGTGAGATGGTTTCAGACAGGTGCTGTTATACTTACTGTAGAAAATACAGTGTGGTTATGCTAAAACTCTGATTGTTTTCATTTTCTCTATTGGTCAGGAGTTAGTGTGTTTTTGTTTCATCTGGATTTCCTAATGCTCATTTGCATGGATGAGGAAAGGGAAAAATGGAAACCATATATATAAATTTCAGAAGTGTTATCACTTTTTTAGTCCATAAAGAAAAGCTGGAAAATAGTCAAGGTCAAAAAAATGAATCCATTGATAGAAATTTCTCTACAGCATCAGGGAATTCCTAGGTATGATATGCCCAGTCTGTAGAGAAATGATGATGACTGGCAAGCATACAGAAATGGTTTTTTGTATTGATGATATCCTCAGGACTCCAAAGCATTTATAAAATAGATGAACCCCAAATCAAATGGCATGTACAAATGCTTCCCTCATTTAAGAGAACTCAAGCCCTTAGTATCAATAAGAGAAAGAAGATTTTTCTTGACCAAAAAGACAAAAAGTGATCAAAGAAAGTGAAATTAATTAAAAACATGTTTATGGTTAGTCCATAGATACTAGAAGTAAAAGTCAGCACTTGGTTTTTAGAAATTGCTCAGGAACGAAAACCACAGGATTTTTAGGTGCCTGCCCTAATAATAAGATACAACAAGGTAGAGGAAGCCTAATATAGGAAGAGTAGACAATAAAAAATGAACTTATGATAAACATGTTGTTATCTCCTGGGATATGTCTGTCTCTGGGGACTAATGTGAGACTCTGATGTGTCAACAAAACAAAAAATTATATTTAAACATATTTTCAAAATTTTATTGTTCTTTACAAGCTGCAGGGTTTTGGCAAGGCTATTAGCCTCCTGCAGTGAGCCAGCTAGAAAGCTTGGACCTGAGGAAAGTTAAAAGGCTTTGATGATTCATTGTATCAAATTTTAGAAACCAGGAGGAAGTGTTAAACTAAAAGTTTAGGCTGAAAATTCAGCCTCAGGTGACACAGGTATGCAGTACACACTTAAGAAAATGTTTATTTTTTATATTCTTACCAAGTTATTTTCATTAATAAAGGTCCCCCAATCCAAACACTGGGAGAGGGTGGTGACTTTCCCTCTGAGATATAAACAATAAAATATGTATTCTTACATAATATAGAGAGGCCTCTAAGTGCTGTGATATTCTAAATAAAATTATTATTATAATCATTATTGTTATTTTTAGAGACAACATCTCACTCTGTCACCCAGGCTGCAGTGCAATGGCAAGATCATTGCTCACTGTAACCTTGAACTCCTGGGCTGAAGTGATTCTTCTACTTTGGCCTCTTGAGTAGCTGGGACTACAGGTGTACCACCATGCCTGGCTTTTTTTTTTTAAGAGGCAGGGTCTCACTCTATTGCCCAGGTTGGTCTTGAACTCCTGGCCTGTAGGGTTCCTCCCTCCTTGGGCTCCCAAAGCACTGGAACTATACAGGCATGAGCCACTGTTCTTGGCTGTAAATAAAATTATTAAAAGCTAAAACAGGGTAATAATTCTGGCACAAATGGAAGATTGGACAAGTGATAAGTAAATAAATAATAAAGCAGACTCCCTTAAAGCTCTGATTAGAGTGGAGGATGCCCTAAATATGAATGTGTGGCCCTTTTAGCAGCTCTATGTTAGTAGTGGGCATAGATGACACTAGGTGTTAACATCATTTAATGGCTGCTGTTTTGCCTCCAAGTTCACTAAGATATCTTCTAATTAGAATTTGACTTCCTATGTGGATTCATCCACAAGGAGTAAATAAGCAAATTAGTAATTATGAATATCCAGTTCACTTGCTTATCATATTTAACTATATTTAACTTCATAGTCATTAGAATTTTTATCAGTTTCATTGAGTTTTGTTAGTGTAAATGAGCACCCCACATCAAATTGTGATCATCTTTTAAGGTAATAATAATAGAAAATCTGAGACTGCAGAAGTGAGGCCCAGCTGGGAGAATGTAATAACCCTGTTTGCACTAAGGTATTGTCACAAGTTTGAGTTAGAGCATGTAGGTAGCCTGCTTCCTGTAAGTGTTGCTTTCCTGTCTTGGTTAAGCATGATATTCAAAGAAAACTGATTCTCTAAAACTCAGTATAAAAAAGTTTGGTTAGGCAAAAAGTCATGCAATAAGCAATTGCAAAAATACCCAAATTCAAGAAGGAAAAGTTGAAGCGCTGACGATCCTGGAGGTTCACAAAAAAAGAGAATTAGTCCTGGAGGTGGAGTCAAGAGCTCAACATAGCTAGACTACATTTGACTAATTCTATTAGTCATTCCCTCTTACTATTAATAAGTGCCAATTATGCTTTAAATTGATGCAAATATAATTATTTAATTTCCACTTAAAGAATTATTTTAATGATATTTAAATAAAAATATTCTGATTTATCAAGTAATAATTAGTTGCCAGACTCTTAGGTGATTTGAGAATTTAGTAGAGTTAATAGAAGTTGACTTATAGCCATGGAAATAGTTATGTAAGTATAAATTGTATATACAAGTGTACTGGAAAGAATCTTCAGAAGTTGTGAAGAAGGATGGATAATAATCTTTCTTAAGAAGTTGTTTGGGTGACCCTACAGGAAATATTTAAGCTCTCTGAGACTACATATATACCTTTAAAATAGCATACAATCTTAGTGTCTTCAAAGTAAAGTGCTAGATTAAATTATAATATAAATTCCTTTGTAACTAAAAGATAGAACTTTATGGAAGTATACTGGAAATAGAAGTTCAATGTTGAGAAGATTTAGGACAATAAAACATTTCTATCATATATCAGGTTATGCAAAGCCATGTTTTAATGGAAATGTTTCTAATTCTAAATTGTCTAATTGTCTCAGATTTCTATTTTAACCTATATTTGGTAAACCTAGCCAAATTACAGAACCCTTAAATCCTCCTACCCCTCAGGAGCAAATATGATTATTTAATACTCAGATTTAACCATATCACTTTCAAACATTAATCCACTCATATTTTATAAACAGTTTTTTTTAATGATGTCACTAAGAATGGGAAATACATAAACCTGAGGTTTCTTCACAGAAAAAATAATAAGCTCAAATCTAAAAAAAAAAAGATAAAAGTGAGATAAATACATAAAGTATTAGTAATAAAATCTGGTTAAACATTGGATGCAATGACTAAGTGTATCATAGTTCAAAGGGGAAGTTAACACTGCCAAAAAGAAATAATAATAATAAAAGAAAATAACAATAGCAATGAATTAAAATAAGTGCAACCAGACTAATAATGAAAAGTCAAGATTTTTAGAAGTTGAAGTAATCACAAGGGTTAAAAGCTAGACCAGGAGACAGAAGTATGAAAGAGTAGGTAGCAAAGAATAAGGAAATGTGAATAATCCAGAGTACAGTAAATCAGGAGCCAGAAGATGCACCTTATCCAAGGAGTAGGAAAAAAACTGGTTTGTAACTGAGATAAGATATTTGAGAAAGAACACTGATTAAGAAATCAGGCAGCTGACTTTGGATATTTCAATGGTTCATTTAAGGGAAGGTGCCTTTAACATCCTCTGTAATTCTAAGGACTTGGAATACTGAGTTTGGCCACAATTTCATTTAACTGGTATCTACCCAGACATACACAAAGGTGTGAATATAACCATAATTTTAATTTAATTGTGATAGATGTTTGAAAAATATTTTAAAATATATGTGAAGCTGGAATGGTGCTCACCTTTTCATTTCTTTTTAATATACAAATATTTGCTATGGGTCATTATTTCAGTCTTTGAGGAAAAAAATATATCCCATGATACTTAAACCTGGTTGTCATTCAGATCATCTGGCATGCATGTCCTCAGGCCCATCTGTTAGGTTGTCATGGTGCCATACTGAGGAAGTGGCAAGCTAGTTTCAAGTAGACATAAATGCCAACCAAAGATTAATTTAGCAGGATAGCTTGTTGAGTGCAAAAAGTGACATCTCCTATAAGAGGAAACTCTTGCCTAGCAATGCCAAATTGGGGCCTCGTGCTTCATTACATGAGTGCATCTGTTGCCACTTGTAGACCTAATGTCATAAAAAAGAATGACTTTCACTGTGCAAATTTTTTTGGAAAAAAATAGAAGCATAGGTAATTGCATAGTTTGTGGGGGACAGAACTTACTGTTGCATATCTAATCAAGTTGCTGAGATGGACACTTCTGGAAAGTTGTTGAAACAAATGAATATACAATATTTCTCTAGAGTTTAAAATATTTGGTCGAGAATTCAATGGCAGTGTTAAAGAAGAAGAAAATGTAAAGAGGAATATGTAATTATTAATCCCATATTAAAGAAATGGGCAGTATATGGAATGAGTTTTAGTAATACAGTCTGTGCATCAATGCCATGCATAAAGGGGATAAAGATTTTAAAAAACAGGATAACTAGCAACATCACAATCTGTGAAACTTTTGTAATTTAGAAGCTGACATAAATAATTTGAGATCATAAATTAATAAAGAAAGAAGACTCAATTGGAAAACTATAGCCAATAAATATAAAAAATAATAGATATTAATATTAATTTTATTTTGTAAAATGCGAGAGTATCAAACTATTTAGAATGAAATTAAATTAACAGTAAAAATTGGAAATATCTTAAATTTGATGAATGTGTAGTGTCAGAAAAATCATCTTTTCAATTCACTGATAATAATTTATCCATGGATTTATTTCCAAATATTTAGTAAGCACCTAGCATGTGCCAAACACAGTGATTGAGTTGCCTTAATGACTGATCTGAAATTAATCTTAATTAAAGGACTTTTTTTTTATTTCTAGAGGAAAAATTTTCTTCAAGTTAAACTTTTGTAAATGCAAAATTATGAGTAGTTATTGTTAAATAACAAAAGTCACAAAATGGTTAGCAAATGGAAAGTGATAAACAATTTTTCTTTTTCTTTTGTTTTTATGAACTGTTGCTTTATTTATTTTATTTATTTATTTATTTATTTTTTTTGAGATGGGGTCTGTCTCTGTCACCCAGGCTACAGTGCAGTGGCATCGTCATAGCTCACTGCAACCTCAAACTCCTGGGCTCAATCCTGCTGCCTCAGCCCCCCGAGTAGCTGGGACTACAGGCGTGCGCCACCATGCACAGCGAATATTTCTATCTTTGTAGAGATGGGGTCTCGGTCCTGCTCAAGCTGGTTTCAAACTTCTGACTGAACTTTTGCTTTAAAGATTTTGTTTTACATTATTTTTCTGTTAAAATCATCTTAACTGTGTCTTTGATGTGAAATCTCACATGGATAATCAGAGAGATCTATTGGTCCCATATCACCATACTACTATATTAACACACATAATTCATGTTACAATTTTCCAGAAAACAGCATGCTTTCCAGGTTTGGGCATCAAGTTCTCAAAAATTCTTCCTTTTTTAGAAAGTCGTCTTTTGGAAATTTACTATAGAAGTTGAGGCTTTTTTATGTTGCATAAAATACATAAACTGCCTTAATGATTTTAAGGAATAAACTAAGAGCTCTGATTCCAAAATTTTAGAAGCCATAGCATCTTGATAATTCTTTAACACTGGAAAGCTTCACCCCATGTCTTTAAAGATAATAATCCTATGTCTTCATATTGTGATAATAAGGGTAGAATTATGCTCTTTTATAACATGGCAACTCTCCACCAGACTTGCTGATTAAAATAGGTTGTGTTTCTCTGAAATCAAGTGATTCTACATAATGGATCAATTCGAAATCATCCTTGTCCTGATCTCTGGAGAATTGTTTCTGCTTCTCAAAAGCCTTGTGTTGATTAAAGTAGCTGTTTTTCTCATTTTGATTTTGAAACCTGATCATTTTATTATATTCATAAAGTAACTGGACCTTTTAACTTTCACAATATTGAATATCAAGTATTCCAGAAATATTGAGACCTAAGTATTTAAAATAAGTTAACTTACGTATTCTTGCCAGCTAAGCCACGAAACATATACTATTATTTTCCCCCCAATTATAGAGGAAGAAACTGAGGATCATGTAAGTTATGTAATTTGTTCAGGGTCTTATGGCTGCTAAGTAGCCAAGCTAAGATTCAAACCTAGGCAGTCTGTATTCATACTCTTAAGCTAAATTATGTCTTAAATGATGTGCTGCAAAAGTTCTGAGAACAAATTGGATAAAACACAAGAGTCATATTTTGAATGTACTAGTGAGGTCGAAATAAAGGGGAAATGAAAGGCTAAAAGCACAGTGAAAACACAAATCTGGGGAAATGAATTTGTAAAGGATCTGGCCATTGTCCTGAGGACATGATAATTTCAGCTACTATCATACAGCATTGCTTTCATCAGCATGTGCTGGGCAGGGCAGCAGGAGACAATGCCTAGGACCAAGACAGGGTGAGTTTGGTTCAGAGATTCCCAAACCATAATTTACCTTCCGTTGGCAAGCCCAGCACAAAATAAAAAAATATATACACAAAAATCCCTTCTTTACTGAGAGAGATACTTGTCTTACACTGTGCTCTAGGTAAAGTGAAAAAAAAAAAGTCTATCCTTACAATTTCTAAGAAAAGTCCACTCTGACAAGGATTTGGGACCAGAATACACAATACCCTATAGTTCTAAAATAAACAAGCCAATGATTAATTTAAAGTAGTCATGGACTTTTAGTTCCTTTCAGGAACTGGGCAGAAGCAAAACCAAATCCTCTCTGGAGTAATATAGCTTATAACCAGGTCTCAAAAACATGTACTATTAAAATTGCAAGTAATGTGAGCTCATGATAAAAGAACTATGACAGAGCAAGCCACTATAAATGATGGCTTTAGAATTATACCTGCCAAGATTCAGGTCTCTAGAATTATCTAGATTATCTAGAATTATCTAGATATACAATATTAAGTATATCTAATATATTTAAATGCCCTTAAAATATTCAGCAGGAAGATACTATCAAAATGAATTAAGCAAATATGAAAAGTACAATAAATTTTATGCAGATTAAAATATGATAAAAGAAATTATAAATTAAAGAAACATCATAAAACATAGATTAGAAATATTAAAAAAGTTAGTGAACCAAAAGATAGATGTAATGAATTACAGATAATTTAGTACAGATTGGAAAAGAGAAGAAATATATGAAACAGAAATTAAGGGATATGGAGGAGAAAATAAGATAGCCTAACACATACCTAATCACATTTTGATAAGGTAAGTACATAAGGAGAACAGTGGAGAAGCAGCAGTTGAGATTAGATGAATGTGAATATTTTAGAAATTCTCAGATTCAGAAATCCCAGTGAATCTCCAGAAGTAATAATATAAATATGTATCCATACCTCAATGCATATGAAAACCAGAATACCAAAAACAAAGAGAAGAAGAAAAAAATCAGCCAGAGAAAATAATAGATTTCCTAGAGACAAGTTATAATCAGACTGATAATTAAATTCTCAATACCAATATGGAAACTAGAAGAGAATGAAAATATATTCAAGTGTTGAGAGAAAATAACCATTAACCTAGCATTCTTTATTTAGGAAAAAAAAAAAAGTATGTTAAATATGGAAGCAAAATAATGATTTTCTCAAATAAAATCAAGAAAGTTTCTACCAACAGAACTTCACATATATAAAGAAACAAGTCAGAAAATGACAGGAGATACAAGATGGATATCTATAGATATAGCCATATCTAGCTCTAAACAGATATATATCTATATATTTAAAAAGATATCTAAATAGCCATGTACATCTGCCTCTGTCAATCTAACAATCTAATGATGTGCACATAAAAAAACTTAAATGCACAGGAAAATGATCTATAATGGCACTGGGAATGGGTTTAGAGGTCAATGTATACAGAGAATAGACATTTATTCCCTATATTACATATTTATAAATATACTTTTTCCATGGGCTTCTATGTCTCATTACATTTGAAATAAAAATAAAAATTTTTTACTCAATGTAAGTAGTTGGTCAACTGAACTCTCTTAAATTTAATCTTACCATCTCTACATTTACTCAGACATAATATGTAAGGATATCTGGTTTTTTAAATGGAACACTAGGAAATCCTACAACCACCCCATTAAAGGCAAATGTAGAATATGGGATAGTTTGTTAAATGAATGAAGGTATTAGATATCCAAAAGGTAGTGAAGAATTACAGAATCAAGAGCTAAGAGAAGACGACAACCCAGAGAGTTAAGCTGGACTACTGTGGGCCATTTTTCCCCTAGAGGTGTTTTTCAATTCTGGATGAAGTAGCCAAAAAGCCAAACTACACACTTAACAGCATCTCATTGATAGGTAGGCAAAAATTAAAATTCAGAGTCTTTCAACATTAGGAGGTATACCTAGAAAGCCTGTCCATACTTTGATTCGGTATCCTTTAAGGACAACACCCTAGGACTAAGAGTGAACCTAATCCCTAGCTCCCTTTGAGGCTTTCTGCATGCAAACATAAAACCTCTCAAGACAGAGCTAATATACCTCTAGGCCTCCTATTACATTTACAAAATAAACAATGTCTGAAACAAAATAAAAAATTATTAGGCACAAACGGAGGGCAGATGACATAAATGAAAGAACAAAAAACAATGGACAATAAGAAAACTAAGGGATTGCAAGATGATGGAGTTATCAGACACTACAGACTTTAAAATTTTCTTCTTAAATCAGGTTACTTACCTAGGTAACATTTAGAAATTTTCTGAACTGCATGGATATTCTACTTTTACCTAAATTATTTTTTTACCCAGTTAGCCCAATACTATTAATATAATATTACTTTGAGCTGAAATCATAGACTAAACAAGTTCACAGTCCCTTATTTAAAAATCTTGGGTCATGATGTGTTTTGGAATTCAAAATATTTCAGAGTTGAAAAAAAGTAATACAGTACAGATTGGGTAACACTCTTAGTATTCCACGAGCAAATACTTTAATATTTCTGTAGCAAAATATGAATATTCAAAGTCGTTGAGATTTTTAAAAGACTAGTCATTCATTACCTAGGTCAGTAAATTTTACATTTACCACCAAATGAGTTTACTGAAAACTTTTAAAATACAAACTTCCAATTCTCAAAGCTTTTGGGGTTTCTGAATTGTGACTAGAGATTTGAGATCTGTAGTATATCCACTGTTGACATAATTAAACAATTTGAAATAATTTTCCTGTTTTATCAAATTTCTTGCTTGTAAAATGTATACTCTAAGACAGCAGTCCCCTACATTTTTGGCACCAGGCACCAGTTTCATGGAAGACAATTTTTCTGCAGATGGGAGGGTGAGCTCAGGTGGTGATGCACGGCCTGGTTCCTAATAGGCCACTGACAGGTACTGGGCCATGGCCGGGGAGTTGGGGACTACCACTCTAAGAGAAAAGATATTTTTTTTATTTTAAATTAAGTGTTTATAAATTTATAATATTTTCAATTCTAAATAAAACGATCTTTGTGTACTTCAAAATATCTCTCTATATTTTTAAAAAATTAATTCAAAGCTCAAATTTAATTTTAGTTTTAGGCTGTAACATTTTTATGACCTTAAGGGACATTTGAGATCCATTTTAAACATGTGCAACTAGAATAAGATACTTATATTTGTGTTTATATTTATATTATCCTACAGAGATAATACTGAGTATTCATTTTGAATCTATTGGAATATAACGTTAGGACACTGTAATAGCATTTCAGCATGCAAACTTGATTTGCAAAATTTTTTTGACGGAGGAACATGCACTAATTGCACTTTATTGTTTCATTGACAAGTGCGTAGATCACAGTACATTTTATTTGGGGTTTGACATAAATCATCAATAAAATATGTGTGTAGATTTTTGTTCATGTATCCTTTTTTTTTTTTTTTTGAAAACTACTGGGGGTTTATTTGTCACGCCCCAGGGCAGACAGGGACAGGGAGACGGGGTGGTTCCAGTTCCCTTCTTGTGAGGAAGGCACAGCAGCCCAGGCAGATCTAAGCCGGCCCAGAAGGAAAAAAGGCTAACTTCAACCGGCTCTGAGACGGAGGAAGCCAAGAGAAGTGTTTTTCCACAACAAAGCCATGTCACGACTGCCACCGTGCTTGAAAAAGTTGCGGGAGGACAGAATTTCAAGAAGAGAACCGAGCTTCAAACACCAGAAAATGGCAAACACTCTGAGGAAATGTCTGTGCACCCACGAAAATATCAATATTAAAGAGCGGGAAAACCAAGGTGGAGCTGGAAGGAACGCAGAACGGTAATTCAGCGGATTTGTTTGGACCTGGACTTTCAGAACTGGATCCAATTCCAAATGGCACCCACACTGCGGAAAGAGAGGTGCCCCAGGGAAATCGTTAGCAATTTCAACATTTGACAGACTGGGGGGGACGCCCCAACCCCAGAGAAGGGAGGAAGGTTTCCGTGGAGATGCCAGGAGGGTCGGCCCGGACACGGTGACCCGAGACCCTGAGTCCTGAGGAATGGACACTGGACGATGGTGAGGCGTGCCCAAGGTAGGGGGGAGAGGGGGTTGAGCCTGGGAGTTTCACTTACTCCAACCCTTTTCAGGACCAGTGAAAAATGAGTTCAAAGCTGCAGGTGATGTGTGACTGGTCCTTGCCCGAGGACGGCGGGGCCTTCGGGGTCGTGGGAGTGTCCTGAGGGCTGCTGACCACAAACTGGGTGTTTAGAACAACAGGAATTTACCCTCTCCCAGTCCCAGACCAGAAGTCTGAGATCCAGGTGTCTAAAGGCCGTGCTCCCTCCAGAGACTTCAGGGAGGCTCCCTCCTGCCTCTTCCAGCTCCTGGGGGCTCCAGGCGTCCCTCGGCTTGTGGCCGCATCACTCCAGTCTCAGCTCCACGTGGCTTCTCCTATGTGTCTGTGTCTCCTTTTCTGTCTCTACAAGGACACTCGGCATTGGATTTAGGAATCATCCAATCCAGGATGATCTCACCTCAAGATCTTTACCTTAATTACAACTGCAGAGACACTATTTCCAAGTAAGTTCCATTTCCAGGTTCTAGGTAGACATGAATTTGGGGGTGATGCTATTCCTCCCAGGACAGGGGTCCTGCAGAATTACTTCCACTGTCTCTGATGTCCTCATCTGCTCTCACCTCCCAAAGACACTGTGGTGCTTTCCAGGAGTCTTACCTTTGGCAAGGTGTGCACACCTGGTGTCTGGAAGGTGCAGCCCCGCATAGTCTCTGCTCTCCTCTCCCTCACCTAACCCTCTCTCTCCCTCCCCGAAGTCTTGGTCTTGCCTGCTCACCCCATCCAGGTGAGGGTGTGCCCATTCCCTCCCACTCACCCAGTGAGAGGAACATGCTCACAGGGGAACAAGTGAGGATGGAGGAAGTGCCCCAGAATGTACAGCACCAGGCAGGAGGGTGGAAGATATTCTCACAGAGTGCAGGGAGCCCCTTGGTCACCCGCCACCTGCCTGGGGATCCATGTATCCTTTTAATGAAATATAATATGACTGGCTCTTTAAATTTAAATATTGAATATTGAACAAATATTGGGACTCTTTTTTAAAACTTTCTTAGAAATGGTTGGAGATTTTTCTCTCCCATTCAATTATTCTTGCATGAATAATTTGTAATACACTCACAAGGAAAACATAAACAGAAAAAAAATTTTTTGAGGAATTAAATACTTATCTTAGCCCATGACTCTCTACTAATTAATATTTTTCTTCAAACTTTTGTTCTTCCTTTACAATGGCCTCTTTGAGTCTGTGATAAAGCAAAGGATTTTCCCTGAGATATAATTTCCAATGATACATATTATTGAAGACTTGGGAATAGGAGTGAGCCCTCCTTGATGGCAGAGGTTTACTGGGGCCTTGAAGAAGGGCTAACGTAAAACAGGATCACACAGCTATAAGGAAAGCTCTTTAACAACTTTCACAAAAACTACGTAAGGGGGTTATGGTAGATATGATTGCTGTTTTTATTGCCCACACTTTTTAGCTATGATAAATTTTGGAGATTAAATGATTTTCCAATGCCACAGGGTTCTTTAAAGTGTCACATCGAAACCTAAAATCCAGGTTTTCTCATTCCACATTCTCTGGCATTTTAGCAAGACTGACAGAAAAATGACTTTGGGCATGGCTTTCCAGCTTTTTATTCTTCTTGTGATGAAACTCCTTTTCAACTGCAAGGCGGGGGGAGATAGGCACTCCAGCCCCTGCATTGTTCATGGGTCAACTGTAGTTAAATACATCTTATTTATTATTAAGTACATATATACATTAAGTGCAATATACAAATCTTAAGTGTGCCATTACATGAAGTTTGGACTATTCATTTGCCTGCATAACCCATACCCTTAATAAAATTTAGATCATTTTACCAACACAAAATATTCCCTCATGCCCTTCCCTGTCAACCCATGCTCCTACTCCTCAGTAGCATATGGTATGGAATCTTCTGGTTCCAGCTGCTTTAACTCAGCCTAAAGTTTTTGATATGTATCCATGTTATGGAGTATATCAAGAGTTTATATCTTTTTATTGAAGGAAAATAGTCCATTGTTTGAGTACACCACACATTTTCATCTCTTCTCATACTAGATAATTTGATACTTATTTGGGTAAGTTACATTTAAGGGCATATTTTGAGCTCAGAATAACACCTTACTTTTAACAAATCCCCAAATAAACACCTTGAATGAACACAGCTAATCTGTGTAAGGTTTTCTTAAAAGAATAGTAATAATAAAGGATACTGAAAAAAATAGATTATTTGATTCATTAAACAAATAAGCTCCTGTACTTGATATGGTATCTTTTATGTTTTATTCACAATGTGACTTAGCATCAAGAACTTCTGTACTCAAATTAATAAGAAAATTAATTTATATTAACATTAAAATGCATCACATATATATACAAATATTTATTTTGTTAAAGGCAAATTCACTACCATTAGAGGCCAAAGCAGGAGAATTATCCCATGATTGACATGTTTTTCAACTAATCAGGTTATCATTGGGTCACTCAGAAATTCTCACTTTCACGCTTACCTGTATACCTCTATAAAGGTACCTGAGGAATTTCATATTAGGAATACTTTGGCTAGTTTTATCAGAAAAAAAATTTAAAATATGTGCACTTATTTGTTTACTATTTTCACTCGTTTGCTTATCAGTTCTCTGCATATTGCCTGACACAATTTGATGCAAAATTGCAAAGTGGTTAAATTGTGCTCCTCTGTCTTTTAAAGTCTATTTAAATCCTTTTAAAGGGATTTGGTTACCATCTTCACTGAATTATTTCTGCTAAAATCATACTTTCAGCTTGCTAAATAGGACTTTTTCTACCTGTATCTGTGTATATGTGTGTGTGTTTTATGTGTGTGTTTAGGCTAAACATTCTCACTAACTTATATTTACTCTTTCTAATATACTTTCATATCTGTCTCCTTTTTAAATTCTTCCTACCAAGACAATAAACTCAATTAATGAGTTGTGACCATTTGAGCACCGGAAGTTCCATTCCCTATCAAAACTCTCTAATTCTACATTTCACTTCTGCTTTCTCTTTAAGATGGTTGGATGATTGTAAATTATGACCTTCTTACTAATTATTCAGATAATTAAAAATATTATTATCTGTTTATCTGAAATCTTTTGGATATTTGGTAGCTATACATATTATTTGACTGAATATTTTATTTTAATTTTTAACCCTTATATTGAGGTAGGATTGACATAAAAAAATTGTACATATTTAAGTGTACAACTTGATGACTCTGGAGATAAGTATAAACCCTTGAAACTATCACCACAGTCTATACCATAAACATATCCATCTTTTCTTCCCACCCTCTTCATTATTATTATTATTATTATTGTTATTATTTTTGTGTGTGTGATAAAAACACAACATAAATCCACCCTTTTAGCAAATTTTTACAATATTGCTAACTATAGGCTTTATGCTGTACAGTGATCTCTAGGACAAATTTATCTTGCATAAGTAAAACTTGGTATTCTTTAAATAATACCTCCCTATTTGACTCTCCTATCTCCTGGCAATCAACATTCTGTTTCTCTGAGTTTGACAATTCAGATTCATCATATAAGGGGTATTATGTAGTATCTGTCCTTCCATGACTGGCTTATTTCACTTTGCATAATGTCCTCAGGTTTATGCATAGTGTCACAAATAGTAGGATTTCCTTATTTTTTAAAGCTGAATAATATTCCACTGTATGTATATACCACATTTTCTGCATTCATTCTTCTGCCCATGAACATTTAGGCCATTTCCATATCTTGGCTATGTGAATAACACTGCCAGGAATATGGGTGTGCATATATCTCTTCTGGTTTCAAATTCTTTGTATACATACCCAGAAGTGGGATTGCTGGATCATATGATATCTTTATTTTTTTTAATTTTTTGAAGAACCTCCATAGTGTTTTCCTTTGCAGTATCATCATTTTACATTCCCACCAACAGTGTAAAGGGCTTCAATTTCTTCACACCTTCACCAACACTTGTTTTCTCTTTTTTTGATAGTAGCCATCTTAACAGGTATAAGCTGGTATCTATTTGTGGTTTTGATTTGCATTTCCCATATGATTAGTTATACAGACCATCTTTTTATATATCTGTTGTTCATTGCATGTTTTTATAGGAAAAATGTCTGTTCATGCCCTTTGCCCATTTTTAAATCAGGTTATTGTTATTTTTTGCTATTGAATTTCAGAAGTTTCTTATATATTTTGATTGTTAACACCTTATCAGATACATGGTTTGCAAATATTTTCTCCCATTCTATGGTTTTCTTTTTGTTCTGTTGATTGTTTCCTTTGCTGAGCAGAAGCTTTTTAGTTTGATATACTCTCACCTTTCAATTTTTGTATCTGTCGCTTGTGCTTTTAGTGTTATATCCATAAGTCATTCTAAGACCAATATTAAGAAGTTTTCCCCTATGTTTTTTTCCTAGGAGTTTTACATTTAAGCATTTAATCTATTTTGTGTGTGGTATAAGACAAGAGTCCAGTTTTACTATTTTGCATGTGGGTATCTAGTTTTCCCAACACTGTTTATTGAAGAGAATGTCTTTCCCTTTTGTGTATTGTTGTCATCCTTATCAAAAATCAGTTGATCATAAATGTGTGTTTAATTCTGGTCACTCTATTCTGTTCTTTTGATGTATATGTCTTTCTGTATTCCAATACTATGCTGTTTTAAATACTGATGCCCAGTCTCATCTCTTTTATTCAACATAATACTAGAAATCCTAGCCAGAATAATTAGGCAAGAAAGAGAAATAAAATGCATTCAAATCAGAGTGAAAGAAATACAATTACCTCTGTTTGAAAATGGCATGATGTTATATGTAGAAAATCTTAAAGACTATATACACGCCCACACACGTACACAAACTGTTAGAGCTAATAAATGAATCCAGTAAACTTACAGGAGACAAAATCAACATACAAAAATCAGTTGTATTTCTACATTAACAGTGAGTTATTTTAAAAATTTTAAGAAAATAATCCCATTTACAGTAGCATCATAAGGAATAAAATACTAAGGAATAAACTTAAACAAGGAGGTAAAAGAATTTTACATCAAAATTTACAAAACATGAGTACCCATACAAGCACAATGTTTTTCACTTTCAGTACAATAGTCAATCAATTACATGTAATCCCACTGTAAGTTGAGGAGCATCTGTATATATTACCATTCACTTTACAAAATAAGAATTATTTTAAAGGCTATTAATGTGTTCATCAAGAACTGTCCTTTGCAGCTGAAAGAAGATTTTGGAAGCTATAGTGTAGCTCTTCTCAAACTATCTGTGGTGAAGATGGATGTTTTCATAAAATGCAGTAAAATGAATTATTACAAAAGTGAAATAAATAGCCCCATTTTTATTAGATTCAAAGATATAACAATGGTCAGTCAAATTGCTCATTTCAATTTCATTTTTTATTCTCTCCTGACTTGTAACAAGGAGATCATGGCCTATCATCGCTTGTAGATATCTGTTGTTTTTATATGCTGATTGTCCCTCTCTCCTATTTATGATAACCAAAATTCTCATTTAGTTGGGATATTGATTTTCTCCCAACTTCTGCTGCTCTGATCTCAATCCAGGGAGAACCATCTGAGTCAAAGTGACCAATCAAAATAGTCAAGATCCTTCATTCACTATCTGGCCCTAGGTTGGGCCATTCAAGCCAAGTAGGCCAATAAAAAATCATTCTTGAAGGGGTTTATAGAGGTTCCGCAATCTTGGGTAATACAGATCACGCACTTTGGGTTTGCCAAGGCCATCACTGTCATCAATGCACGATTCATACAATGATGAAAGTTACTGAGATAGTGGAAGTATAGAGGGTGGAGAAAAACCACTTTTTTCAGTAGCAGCAAGATTTATTAACATATTCAATGCTATTCTTTTTATCAGTCTGAACTTTGTAATATTGTAAATGATAATAATGTTAATTTCAGACAGACTCCTGACTTGATCATGTTGTTTTGATTTTTATTTTAATAAAGAATTTGAGGTATCTTTTAGTGAAGAAACTAGTCATGGTCATGTAAGGAAGAAACTCACTAAATGACAAACCAAAGCTCTGTAAGTCTGGTTTATATTATTGCCTAGATTGAATACTAAATTCTATGTATTATGGAAATTAGTACTAGTACCAATGACTTGTTTTTTAGTTTCCTCTTGATATTTTATAAAGTCACAATGGGTATGATCATTGGATGTGCTATTCATATAAATATGTTTTGGGCCAAAAACACCACAAATAAATTAATTATCTGCTTTGCATGTATTTTTAGATATGGAAATGTCTTTTTCACAGAGGTTTTAATAACTGCTTCCTCCTTAGCCATCTCTTCTACCTTTTAACTGCACAAATTTATTATGTTTGCACATCAATTAATTCAGCTGAGTATCAAGTCAGACCTTCATTTAGCTTTTGTCTAGAAATTATTTCTTAATTGGTGTTTTGTAAATGATTAAATACTTTATTCTAGAATCTACATGTATTTTGATATATTAACAGCCTCATCTGAGGTAAGGTCCATGTTCTAAGATGGACTAAAATGATTTTTTTTCTTCTGGGTAATAGGCCTTTTTCTTTTGAATTTTAACCCTATATATGTAAATTTGAAAAAAAAAACACTCTTTACTGTCTTTGTAATTTCCAGGGGTAAAAGCTTTAATTTTATACTGTAGGTCACATTGGAGGGACACCTTGTACTTGAATTTGACAGTAATAAAATGATATTCCTTGGGAAATTTAATTAGCAACTTGAGGTTATAAAGAACTTAATGACATTTCTCATCAAAATATTTCAAATCACTTTTTAAGCATTAACTCATTAATTCTCACTGCATTCATGGGAAGTAATTATGTACTCAAGAATACTTCTCCATTAGAGTTCTGTTCATGGTCATTTGTAAAATCCTTTTGAATACCCTAAAAGAAATATTTGTGATTGCGTGATTGTACAAGTAATCGATGAATATTTACTTCACCCTATTATTTTTCTGATATGTACAACATGCTAAAGGAACACGGGAATAAAAAAACAATAAATTTGTGGCATTTCTGGTCTTTAGGTTTAGACCTTGTACTGACTTATAATCTCTCCCGGTGATATATGTGTTTTATTGTTCCTTGACAGAATAGGAAAGATAATAAATTTGGCATTTAAAAAGATAATGAAACGACTGGATCCTGGAAGGTAACTGGATGAGATAAAAAATGTGATGATATCAAAGGCCAAGAAGGCCCATGTTCAAATGCATCCCCCGTACATTCCAACAATAGACCTATTAGATTAAAAATCCCTTAAAAAGCAACTATACCCTGGGTAATAGTTTGGTCCTTTACAATTTAATTTAAACAATCTTAATAGAATTAATTTATTTGGTTTTTAGATAACCCCACATTGATGGAGTAGGGTGGGATATATTAATAAAAATGATTGACTGAAATCAATAATGACTTTGATAGTTTGAATAAGACAAAGGATCATTTTGGAGCTAGAGGGGTAATAATAACTGGAAAAATACATAGTAGGAGAAGTAAAAAGTATTGAAGTTATCAAACCTTTCTTTTATGCAACATTTTATGTAGAATTTTGTTAAAGATTAGTAAACTACTAAAATCCACACCGTGTATTGTCAACTCTTTAATTCAATTAGTTTAGGATTTGGTAGAATTAAGCTTCCTCAGTTCAAATAAGTCTATAACCCAGGCTAGCTCACACCAACACCTTTAGTAATGCCTACAGGCTTGATAGCCAATCCTTGTCCTTTCCTCTTAGAGAAGAGGATATAGAAAAGCTAATAATAGCTGACTTTTTTTAAGTGTCTAATAAATACAACAGAGTATGGTGAGCATTTTGATCTTCTTTGGCAGGTAGTATTACTATATTTACCCACTATACATATGAACAAAAGAAGTCTTAGAAAGGTTAAATGACTTGTTCTAGATCACATCTCTAGAGAGTACAAGATCCAGGATTTGGAGATTTGTCCAAATTTAGATCCCATGTCTCCAGTGATTCTCCACCTGGATGCCATGAACCTGGTAGAAGCATCAGTAGACATATCTTTAGAGATTTTGTAAATTCTTTATGAAGTTTTAAAGTTTTGTGAGGCTTTTCAGTACTTATATAAATCCATATATAAACCTTGGATTATCTGGGTAACTACTTAAAAAGGGAAAGCTATTACTCCATGTCAATAAGCACCTTCATTTACATTTAAAATATTTTTGGTGCTAAGTACCACTACTTTTATTGTTAAAGAGTATTATAGAGTAGAGGAAAAAAGTGAACATAAACCACAGCATGTCCATCTAAATATGTGAGTAAAGTTGCACATTATATAATAATGATATAGATAACTGTTAATGAAGAATTCAAATATAGGATAACACGCCAAACTCAGAATAACCTGTTTTGTTGTAGTCAATATAATATCATAGCTCACTTGAGAGTTGCAATACATCATCTATCAGTTTATACTAATATTGATAATTTATATAAGATTGCTTTTGTTTTACTTGTTTTACATATATGTGTTAATATATGCATAAAAATTTATTTATATAGTTGAATGAAAGCTAAAATAAGAGTGACATTACATGTATTTTTATCTAATATCACAAAATAATTGACAATGAGATTTAAAGATATATTTTTCTTAAGAAATTATCCAAACATTATTAAAAGTTTAGAAGCATTCATCTGTTATGTCCAGCCTCAGATATATTCAACATTCTTTTACTTTTACTTCATTAATATTATTTTTTGATTGAAGCCTAATTCATTTCCTCAGCTGCTAGCAATTTTCTTAAAATTTAATCCAATAGATGAAGTGAGGTGAGAATATAGAAAGGCGACAACATTTTAGAATACAAACAATAATGAAGATAACAATGACATTGAGAGAATGTTATTGATTTCTTTTGGTTCACATACCCTTCTGAAATAAAACCTGTGGCAATGGTTTTAAATAGATAAAATGAAAGTTGCTGTGTGTATGGCTTATTACGTCTGCCTTCAAGGAGCTCAACTGAAACGCAGTTTGTTTTCTACTGAAAATGCATACATTCAAATAAGTCAGTATAATGAGATGGATGGACTGTCTCTCACAGGTCACATATATGATTCAGAGAGTATTTTTGTTGCAACTCAAACAGGTTCATTGCCTGCTGCTCAAGAGGAAGCAAATACACTGAGACAGCAGAGTTTACAGCAGAGAAAGAGTTTAATACCACAGATGCCATGTGAGGAGATGGGAGGAGGTATTTCTCAAATCCATATCCTGAAAATTTGGGAGAAAGGGTTTTTAAAGATAGTTTGATGGGAAAAAGGCTAGGCAATTGGGGCTGCTAATTGGCTGGGTTTGGGGTGGAACCATAGGGGTGTAGAAATTGTCTTCTTGGCTGAGTCGGTTCTTGGGTGGGGGTCAAAATACCAGTTGAGTCAGTTCCTTGGTACGGACCATGGGTCTGGGTGGGTCAGCCGTTTCCACCATAATGCAGGGCCTGGAAGATACCTGAAAAATTAGACTTAGGTTTCACAAGGGTGATGTTATCTATGGGAACAACGAAGAAAGCTAAGAATCTTTATAACCATCAGCTATATGACTCCTGATTAGCAAACAATTATAGGAAAGCAAGCTAGGGAACAATAGCTGGTCATATATATATTTCCCCACCACCATTCCCATCTTGTGGCCCTTTATTAAATTTACAAAGGGCAATTTCATTTTTTGAGAGCATGCTCTACATTCATTGTTCCAATTTTTCACATTCACTTCTATTTTTCACCCTTTAATCTCGCTTTACCCTCAACACTCTAGTAAAATGGTACCCACCAATACTTTTCCTAATACATTTAATACTATTCTTGATAGCCCGTTTTCTATACTTATCTTATTGATGTGTGCATATTATTTCTGTCACTTCACTATACTTCTCGTCAGATTCTGTGACACAAAACCCTTTCAGTATTCTTAAGGCACCTGTACAAGGCCACCTATTCTCAGTGTCATTCATGGATCCATCATCCTTTACACAGCCTTTGAA
Source organism: Daubentonia madagascariensis (assembly GCA_023783475.1). Taxonomy (NCBI): domain Eukaryota; kingdom Metazoa; phylum Chordata; class Mammalia; order Primates; family Daubentoniidae; genus Daubentonia; species Daubentonia madagascariensis. The sequence continues at coordinate 48,040,346 of JAKFHU010002080.1, forward strand.
TATTGATTTTTTTCCTGAGGTTTTTTTTATTATCCCTCTGTTTAAAATATGTAGTAACCCTCATCTATAACCAGTGTTCCAATGATTGCCCATATTCCAAAGACTATTACCCCTTCCCATTTAACACCTGCACATCTATGTTTGGATATCCAGAGACACAAAACTAAATAAATAGAAAAATGAATTTGACCTCTTTCTCACAGCCTTTTTTCCTTTTTTTGTACTTTTTAATTTGTAAATGGCTGGACTCTCATTTACTGATTTAGAATCAGGACAGTCATCCTAGATTTCTTTTCATTTACTTTTCCTCTTATGTGCTACTTATTATCTAGTCATTTATTATATTCCATGGAATCAATATCCTTAATATGTTTTAAATATATTTCACTAACTCCAATTACATATTCTCTATTCTTGTTTCTGTCTCTCATGATATCTCAAAGAGCATTTGTCTGACATCCTTATAATTTATCCTTCATATTCTATGATAATGATTTTTCTGCAATGCCAATTATACCATTTAGCCTGGTTATTGAAGATATTTTAATGCTTTGCTATATTTTTATGCTAAAGTTCTAATTTCTTAACTTATTCCAGAGGGCCTTTCATGACATAATTTTGCCCTACCATTTTATCCTCAAGTTCTACCCTTTCTAACAACCTTCTTTTGTCCATCTACAGATATTTAATTATAGTTTTAATGACAGCTCATAATTTTCTTAAAAGTGGGTCTCTCCTCTTGGAATGTTGTTCTTCCTTGTTTCCCCCAAACATTTGTCAGGCTATACCATGCTTATCACTAAAAATGAAACTCAAACACCACATTACGCTGGATTTTTTTTCTTTCCCTATGCAACAGAGAATGAGGCCAGCTCATGAAATACCAATTCTGAATAATTTTTCCTTTGTCTTCCTCTGCTATAAAGACTAGTATTCTAAGGTTAACTAATTAATCAAACATCCTCACTGTTAGAGGTGAGCATGTGATAACCCTGGCCAATGAGTTGTAATCAGAAATCATATGGTGAGGATTTGCCTTCAGAGATATCAAGATAAAACCTTAGGTACAAAGAGCCTTTTACCCAGCGGCAGCCAATTTATGACTATGAACCAAGAAACAGGCCAAGAATAGAATAATGTATTCACAGGCTATGACATGGTTGAGATCCAAAATCATCAAAATCATTGTCAGAATCACCATTAGCCACCATTTAGTTTAAATTACCATTGGTAAAGATTTCTTACTTTCAGGGTAATATATTTGTATTATACTGTTATAATTTGATATATTTGTCTTATTTCATAAAACACTTTGCTCATTCCTCTTGTCACACTGTAGCAAACTGTAGTGTAATATATTATATCAATTGGTTTACTTGTCTGTATCTTCCACTTTATTTGTGGAGGTCAAGAACGTTTTGCCTCTCAAGCACTTGGTCTTGCATCTGGAAGATCAAAGGTACTCAGTAAAATTTTGTTACATAAAATAAATCATTATTCATATTTATTCAATATATGAATAGGCAAATTAAATGTGTTGCATGTCTTGGACAAATTAAATATCTTACATGTCTTGATTGACTATTAATTCTCAAAGATAATCACAAAGGCTAAAGAGAAACTTTTAATTTTCAATGTACTGTGTCTGGCTTTTAGTTTCTTGTTTGTGTACTTTCTCAAGAGTCAGCTGAATGTACTTACTGGTTTCTCTGCAGAATAAATATCTGGATTAATATTCATGGGCAGGACTCTATATCTATCAAAAGTCCTAGTGACATAAAAACTTGTAATATAAATACCCTCATTAACATAAGATGTCAGGTACAGTAAAGTCAGTACTAATCCTCAATTCATGGCATATGATTTATTGTGTTTCTTCCTTCATTGTGCATTTTTAATCCCATTTCCTAGAAAGAAGCACCTTTTAGATTATTTTAATATAAATCTTTAGATGTTTATGTGCCATTGAATAATATGTAATCATGTTTTATGAGGGAATGTGCTTAGAAGTTTTAAAATCTTTATGAAAACTTTATAAAATCTACCCTATATTAAATAATAGTATGGCTCCTATTTTTCTAACATTTTTCACTAAAAGCTTTTTTCTCTTACCAAATGTTTATATTGTAGGATGTATAAGTCAATTATTCTTTTAATAGAAACACAGACTTCCATTGTGTTGAATGAGGCTCAGTCATATTTTACTTAGACATTAAAGGAGGGTGCTCATTCTTCCCACTAATTCGATTAGTACTGAACCAAATATCCTTAAAATCACAGCTTCAGGCACCTGTGAAGAGCTGGCCCCACAGATCATTCATTAAGGAAACTTCTTGCTAACCTCCCATAAGGAAGAACATGGAAATTGTACTTATGTCTAGCACCTAAAACTAAAGCCTTTCTGATTCCACATTAATAACGAATTACAAGTTTATCTTACAGGTAACAGAACTGGAGACAAGACAGAATCAGACATTGTTCCACCTACCCAAAGATATCTACATAACTGATGCTTCCTTCACTTATTTTATGTAAAATGTAGGTTTCTTGGGCTTCACAAGAATGTAGCTACTACCTCATCTCCCCCCCCCAACTGCTTTTGTTCTTCTCTTTGTATGCCTTTGAAATGCAGAAGGTTCCAACCCCCATTTAGGAAGAGCACCCACAGCTTGTCTGTGGTTCTTTCTTTTTTTTTTCTGGACCTGTCCTCAAAATCTTGACTTAATAAACCTCCATTAATTGAGATTTTTGCCTCAGTCATTTATTTCAGTTGGCAAATGGTGACTGCTAAGGGTCCCTGGGAGACCCCCAGTTTCTCCCAGTGTGATTGGAGGTCATCGCACCCACAACTGCACAAGCCCATTGTTATCTCGGTTGTCTCCCTGACCTCACTGGGGAAACTCAGGTAAGCTCTTCTCAATCCAAGATCTGCTTTTAAGACAAATGTCTCAGAGATTTTATTTCTCTCCACCCCATCAGTTATGGAACATGATAAAGTTTGGCCACTTCTACTGCCCCTGGCATATCTTAGCCAAAAGGGGGGACTGTAAACTAAAAATAAAATCCTAAGCCCTCTACTAACTGAACAGACTCTCTTGGCCAAAAGGACCCCAGAAACACCTTAAAACTGAGTTCCTAGCCATGAGGGGATGGGAGAGAGAAAGCACAATTACATGCACATGATTTCCCTTCATAAATATTCATAACTCCTCCTATAGGTTGTTGAATATGTATGTTTGACCACCACACTCAGTATAAAGCCCTGTTGTTCCCTTTTGTCTCTTCTTTGAAGCATGTGTGCTTGGCTTCTGGCCAGGGCTCTGCTTCCCAACCTGTAGGAATGGCTACCCAGTGGCTTGCTACCCTTTATGAGAAATAAAGCTCTCCTTTTTCCAAAGTATAAACTTCATTAATTAATATTTCTTTTCAGTTAACAATAGCTTCTTGTGAGTTTTATTGGCATGCAAATCCAACAGTGAGATCTCTGGGTCTCAGGATATTCACAACAGTTAATTTAACAGTCTACCAGATTGCTCTCTAGAATGACAGTACAAATTTACCTTCCTTTCTATGTGCCTGTGAATTCTCTCTTTCAATCTTTTCAACAAAACATTGAATTTATCTATTACCATTGTTTTTATCCAAATTGATGAGTTGAAAGAGCATCTACTTCCTTTAACATGTATTTTGCTTAATAGACTTTAATTTTTAGAGCAGTTTTAGGTTCACAGCAAAATTGAGTGGAAAGTACAAAGAATTCCCATAAACTCCCTTTTCCATATATGCACAGCCTCCCACATTATTGACATCCCGACATCCCCCACAGTGCTGTATTTGTAAACAATTGATGAGCTTTCATTAGCATATCATTATCACCCAAATCCCATAGACTGCATTAGGGTTCTCTCTCACTCTCAGTGTTATACATTCTATGGGTAATGACAGTTGTATGCACTTACATGCATCATACAGAACTGCTTCACTGCCCTAAAAATCCTGATTCTGGCTATTCACCCTTTCCTCCCCCCAACACCTGGCAACTGATCTTTTTACTGTTTTCATAGTGTTGCCTTTCCCAGAATGTCATATTGTTGGAAACATACGGTATATAGCTTTTCCAGGTTGACTTCTTTCACTTACTCATAAGCACTTAAGGTTTCTCCATGTCTTCTCATGGCTTCACAGGTCATTTCTCTTTAGTGCTGAATAACATTTTATGGACTGGATGTACCACATTTTGTTTATCTATTCTCATACTGAAGGACAGCTTGGTAGCTTCCAATTTTTGATAATTATGAATAAAAATGTTGTAAACATCCATGTATAAGTTTTTATAAGGTCATAAATTCTCAACTGTTTTGGGCAAACACAAAAGAGTGTGATTGTTGGATTGCATGGTGAGAATATGTTTAGTTTTGTAAGAAACTGCCAAACTATCATCCAAAGTGGTTGTACAATTTTATGTTTCCATGAACTTTGAAAGAGAGTTTGTGTTGCTCTACATTTTCACCAGCATTTGGTGTTGTCAGTGTTTTGGATTTTGGACATTCTAATAGGTGTTTAGTGGTATCACGTTGTTTTAATTTGCAATTCCCTAATTCCATATGATATGGAACATCTTTTCATATGCTTATTTGCCATTTTTATATCTTCTTTGGTGAGGTGTCTATTCAGGTATTTTTACCATTTTTAAATTGGGTTGCTCATTTTCTTGTTTTGGATTTTAAGTTTTTTTGTTGTTGTTGTCATATGTTCTAAATGGCAGTCCTTTATCAGATGTGTCTTGCATAAATATTTTCTTCTAATCTGTGGCTTGTCTGCTTGACCTCCTGACAGTGTATTTCCCAAAGCAGAATTTTTAAATTTTTAATTCAGTCCAGCTTATCAATTATTTCTTTTATGAATTGTGCCTTTGGTTTTGTATCTAAAAAACCATTTTAATACCCAAGGTCATCTAGAATTTCTCCTATATTATCCTCTAGGAATATTATAGTTTTGAGTTTTATATTTAGGTCTGTGATTCATTTTGAGTTAATTTTTGTGAAGAGAGTAAAATCCACGTTTAAATTTTTTTTGCTATTTAAGTATATTTGCTCCAGTGCCCTTTGTTGAAAGACTGTCTTTTCTCCAATATGTTGTCTTTGTTCTTGGTCAAAAATCAGTTGATAGTATTCATCTGAGTCTATTTCTGGACCTTCTATTCTGTTCCATTTACCTAATTGTCTATTATTTCCTGAGTTTACTGTTTGATTACTATACCTTTATAGAAAGCCCTGAAGTCAGGTAATGTCAGTACTTCAACTTTGCTCTTCTCCTTCAATACTATGTTGGTTATTTTGGGTCTTTTGCATCTCCATATAAACTTTAAAGTGAATTTAGTGATTTTCACAAAATAACTTGTTGTGATTCTGACTGGGTTCACATTGAATCTATATATCACTTTGGGAAGAAAACATATCTTGATAATGAGTCTCCTATCCATGAACATGGTATATCCCTCCATTTATTTAGCCCTTCTTTGATTTCTTTCATCAGAGTTTTGTAGTTTTCCTCATCTACATCTTGAATGTGTTTTGTTAGATTTATACTTAAGTATTTCCTTTTGGGGATATGAATGCAAATGGCATTGTGTTTTTAATTTCAAATTCTACTTGTTCATTGTTGGGATATAAAAAAGCTACTGACATTTGTATATTAATCTACATTCTGCAAACTTGCTATAATTGTTTATTAGTTCCAGGAATTTGTTGTTGTTGTTGTTGATTCTTTTGGAGTTTCTACATAGATGATCATGTCATCTGTGAACAAAGACAATATTATTTTATTTCCCAGTATATTTACCTTATATTTCTTTTTTTGTTTGTTTGTTTTTTTCATTTTGTTGCATTATCTAGGATTCCTAGTAAAATGGCTGAAAAGCAGTGATGGGAGGAGATGTTCTTGCCTTGTTTCTAATCTTAGTGGGAAAGCTTTTAGTTTCTCATGTTTGATGTGAGCTGTAGGTTTTTAATAGATATTCTTTACCAAGTTGAGGAAGTACTCCACCATTCCTAGTTTACTGAGTTTTGTCATAAATAGGAGTTTTGTCAAATTTTGTCAAATGCTTTTTCTGCCTCTGTTAAAATGATCTTGTAATTTTTCTTCTTTTGCTGGTTGATGTGATGGATTACATTAACTAATTTTCAAATATTAAGCCAGACTTTCACACATGGGATAAATCCCACTTGGTTGTGGTGTACAATTCATTCTATACATTATTGGATTTGATTTGCTAATATTTTGTTAAATATTTTTGCATCTGTGTTCATCAGTGATATTCTTCTGTAGTTTTCTTGCAATATCTTTGTCTAGTTTTGATAGTAGAGGAATGCTAGCCTTGTAGAATGAGTTAGGGAATATTCCCCTCTGTTGCTATATTCTAAAAGAGATTAAAAGAATGGGTATAATTTCTTTCTTAAATGATTGGTAGAATTCACCAGTGAACCGATATGGGAAGGGTGCTTTCTGTGTTGGAAGATTATTGATTTAATTTGTTTAGTAAATATAGGCCTATTTCTTCTTTTGTGAGTTTGTAAGTTTGCATCTTTTAAGGAATTGGTCCATTTCACCTATGTTATGAAATTTATAGGTATAGAATTGTTCATAGTGCTCCTTTGTTATCCCTTTGCTGTTGATGAGATCTGTAGTGATGTCTTCTCTTTTATTTATGATATTAGTAATTTGTGTCTTCTCTTTTTCTTAGCTTTGCTAGGGGCTTATGAATTTTACTGATTTTTTAAAAACACTAACTTTTGGTTCCATTGATTTTCTCTATGGATTTCCTCTTCTGACTTCCATTATTCTTAGCTCCAATTTTTATTATTTACTTTCTTTTACTCATTGTGGATTTAATTTGCTCTACATTTTGTAGTTTCCTAGGTTCAAAGCTTAGCTCTTTGATTTTTATATCTTTCTTCTTTTCTAATATGCATTCAATGCTATCAATTTTCCTCTAAGTGCCACATTGGCTACTACCCAGATTTTGATAAACTGTATATTTATTTTCATTTAGTTCAAAATTCTTTAAAATTTCTCTTGAAATTGTTTATTCAACCCATGTGTTATTTAGATGGATGCTCTTGAGTCTCTAAAAATTTTCCAACCATTTTTTTTCTTATTGATTTCTAGGTCAATTCCATTGTGGTCTGAGAGCATACATTGGATGATTTCTATTCATGTAAATGGGTCAGGTTTATGTTATGGATCAGCATGTGTTCCATCTTGGCAGATGTTCCATGTAACCTTGAGAGAATGTCTAAAGCTGGCCTTTCATATCCATGGGTTCCATATTCACAGATTTAACCAACCACAGATCAAAAATATTCAGAAAAACATTAAAAATACAACACAATACTAAGAAATGATACACTGTTAAAAGTACAGTATAACAACTATTTCCATAGAATTTACATTGTATTAGGTATTATAAGTAATCCAGATATGGTTTCAGGCATATGGGAGGATGTACATAAGTTTTGTGCAAATATAATACTATGCTATTTTATATAAGTGACTTCAGCATCTGTAGATTTTGATATTCACAGGGGGCCCTAGAACCAATTTCTAACAGATATTGTGGGATGACTGAATTCTCTTTTGTTGAATGAAGTAGTCTGTAGATGTCAATTATATCCAGATGCTTGATGGTGCTTTTGTGTTCAACTATGTCCTTACTGATTTTCTGCCTGCCTCATCTATCCATTTCTGATAGAGGAGTGTTGAAGTCATCAACTATAATAGTGGATCACTTATTTCTCCTTGAAGTTTTGTTAGTTTCTATCAATAAAGATTATAGAATAGAAAAATACAATTTTTGAAATTCAAACTCACTGGGGGAACTAAAGCTGAATGCATGTGACACAAGCAAACACAAGTGACCTTAATGATAGATCAATAGAAATTACCCAGGCATAAAGAGAGAAAAAAATTGAAAAAGAAGTAAAAACAGAAAACAATGGGAAAATTAATGAAATCTCAATCTGATTCTTTTCAACAAATAAAATTAATTAACATTTAGCCAGAGTAGTCAAGAAAAAAGTTTAGATGATAGAAATTATCTGTAATAGGAATAAAAAAGGTACCATATTTATAAATTCTTCAGCTACTAAAAAAACAATGAGGAAATATTTTGAAAAACTTTATTCCAATATACTTGATAACCTAGACAAACTGGAAAAATTCCTTGAAAAAGATAAATTACCAAAACTGACCCAGGAATGAACAGATGAATAGGAAGCTTTAACACTGACTTATAACAATTTTTAAAAGAGATTTATAATTTAAAAATCCTGCCCACAAATAAAACTCAAGAGCTGATTGTTTTCACGGTGAATTCAAGCAAATATTAAAGAAAAAATAAAACCAAACCTACACAGATATTTTCAGAAAAGAGTGTGGAAGTTGGATGGTGGTGGAGAACACATCATATATCCTCCTCTCTCTCTCTTTCTTTCTTTCTTTCTTTCATCCAGACAGCGTCTTTCTCTGTCACCCAAGCTGGAGTGCAGTAGCTCTCATAGCCCACTGCAACCTCAAACACCTGGGCTCAAGGGATCCTCCTGCCTCAGACTCCTGAGTTGTTAGGACTACAGGGACACACCACCATGCCTGGCTAATTTAAAAAATATTGTAGAGGCAGGGTCTCACTAAATTGTCCAGGCTGGTCTTGTATCCTTCAGATTTTAAAAGTAGTGAAGACATCAGTAGTCTGTGCCCAGAGAAGACGTCAGTGCCCTTAGAAAAGGGCACTACCTACCAAAATCCCCCATGAACATAGATACAAAAAATCCTTAATAAACATACACCAATCAAATCCAACTCTATATAAAAAGGATAATATATTTTGGCCAAGAGAAGGTTTATCCAAGAAATGCAAGATTTGTTTATTATTTAAAAAAATCAATTAGTGTAATTCAACATGTTGATAGAAATGAGGAGAAAAACTAAATAAACCTTGTAATAGATGCAGAAAATTTAAAAATGGTGAAAGTCAATATTATTTTTTGATAAATTATTCAGCAAACTAGAAGTTCCTCAACCTGATTAAGTGCATCTGTGAAAACTAACATTATACTCAATAGTGAAAACTCAATTCTTTCTAACAAGATCAGAATCAAAGAAGAACGCATACTTTCGCTAGTTTTATTTAAATTTTTTCAATTCTCAAATTGCTTTTATTTTATTTTAATAGATTTAAGGGGTACAATTTTTTTGTTACATGGATAAACTGCATAGTAGAGAAGTCTGGGCTGCCTGGCCACTGAAATAAAGGAAGAAAAACATTTTAATATCATATAGGTTTAAATAAAGTAATACAACTGTCATTATTGTCAGACAACATGATCATGTGTATACAAACCCAAAAAAATACACACACACACACAAAAAGAAAACCTGAAACTAATAAATTCACCATTGTTGGAGGATAAAATTCAATATATAAAGATCAATTGCATTTCTACATATTGGCCATGAAAAATTAGAGAATTAAAAAAAAAACTCCCTTTACAGTAGCTCAACATGCATTTAATAAAAGATGTATAAGCTCTATATACTGACAACTACTAAACATTGTAGAATGAAATAAAAGAAGGTTTAAAATATTGACAGATATGCCCTGTGTATGGATTGGAATAAAATATTGTTAAGCTGGTAATTTTTTCTAAGTTGATCAATAAACTCAATATTATAAAAGTCAAAACTGAAGCAATATTGTTTCATAGAAATTGAAAAGAAAATTTTAAAATTTGGATGAAAATGAAAAGACCTACAATAACCAAAACAATTTTGAAAAATAACAACATTGAAAAACTTTACCTAATTTCAAAGCTTAAAATAATATAAGCTACAGTAAGTAAGGCAAAGTATGAAGATGAACATATAGAGTAATGAAACTAAATAGATAGCCCAGAAATAAACCCACACATATATAGTCCATTGACTTAACAAGAAAGGTTCTAAAGTAATTCAATATAAAAAGGGTAGTCATTTCAACAAATAATGATGGAGAAATTAGATATTTCTATAGGAAAAAAATGAACCTCTTTTCTTACCTTACACTATATTAAAATCATAACTCAAAATGAACAGTAAAACTAAGAGCTAACACTTCTATAATTCCAGAAGAGAAAAGATAAAACATTTTTATTTTATTTCATTGAATAAGGCAAAGATATCCTGGACAGGACAAAAAACATCTAATAAAACAAAATAACATGATCACATAGATCTTATAAAGATTTAAAACTTTTGCTTATTAAAAGACATAGATAAGAATACAAAAATTCAAGCAACCAACTCTAAAGAATTTTATGTAAGTATGACAGAAAATTTTATACAGGATATATAAAGAACTCTAACAATTCAATAATTTTTTAAAAAGGCAGACAGCCCAATGAACAATGGGTACAATATTTAAACAGACATTTTTCAAAATAAGAGTTATGAATGGCCAATAAGTGCATGAAAAGACGTTCATCATCACTAGTCAACAAATAATTTGCAATTACAACAACGAGATGCAATTATGTGCCTCTGCAAAGGCTAACGTTAAAAAGGTTGACAATACCAAGTGTTACCAAGGATGTGAAGCAAATATAATTTAGATTGCCAGTGGGAATGATGGGAATACAGAATGGTGCAACAACTTTGGAAAACAGTATGACAGTTAAAATTAAACATACATTTACCATATGGCCCTCCAATCCCATTATTTTGTATTTAGATAAGAGAAAAGAAAACATCTCCACACAAAGATGTACATGTATGAATTTTTCTAGCAATGTTAATCACAATAACCCAAATTCGAAGCAACTCAGATGTCCATCAAATGGTAAATGGATAAGTTGTGGCACATCTACTCTATAGAATACTGCTCAGCAATAAACATGAATGAAATATACATATACAAGCAACATGGGTCTATCTAGGAAAGAATATGGTAGTTGAAAAAATCAAAACACAAAGTCTATCTACTGTATGATTCCTTTTATATTAAATTATAGCCAAAATTTTAAAAATACTATAGTAACAGAAAGCAGATTGGTGATTGCCCAAAACTGGAGAGAGTTAAGTGAAAAGGAGCATGGGATAACTTTTCAGAGTGAGGGAATTTTCTGTATCTCAACTGTAGGGGTGGTAACATAATTTCAGAAAATTATCAAAATTCATTATTCTGTGCTTTCCAAATTAGTGAATTCTATTATATGTAAATAACATCTTATAAAATTAGAGGGAAAATAAAGCCAAAATTAAGGCACTGTTCTGGACATACAGTAGCAGAGTGAATTTCTCTCTAGCACATCTGCACTGAAAGATATACTAAAAAAAGTTCTTCAGGCTATTGGCAACTATAACTAGATAAAAGCATAAATATGTAAGAAGTAAGAACATCAGGAAGCATATGCCAGGGGTCTTCAAAAAGTTCATGAAATTTGTGTATTATGAAAAAAAAGTATGGGTGGATTTCAATTTTTTTGCATCAAAATAGACTTGTACTAACTTGGTATAACGTATTTGAACAGGATCTAATTTGAGGCACCAAGAAAGATAAGAAATCAGTTTGAAAAGAGCTCCTATCAGAGTAACATGAATTGTGCTAAAATTAAAGCAAGAACAAACATCAATTTTATGGTGAAGCTTTGGTGGAAGAATGGTAAAATCACTGATGCTTTATGAAAAGTTTATGGGGACAATGCCCCAAAGAAATCAGCAGTTTCCAAATGGATAACTCATTTAAGAAGGAAGAAGATGATGTTGAAGATGAAGCCTGCAGCAGCAGACCATCCACATCTATCTGTGAAGAAAAAATTAATCTTGTTTAGCCCTAATTGAAGAGGATTGACAATTAACTGCAGAAACAATAGCCAAAGCCACAGATGTGTCAATTGGTTTGGCTTACACAATTCTGAATGAAAAGTTAAATTGAGCAAACTTTTCACTTGATGCAAAAACCATTTCATCCAGATCAGCTGCAAAAAGTTTGCAATGGAAACTTTAAACAGGGGTGATCAAGATCCTGAAGCATTTCTTTGAAGAATTGTCACAGAAGATGAAACATGGCTTTACCAGTACAATGTTGAAGATGAAACACAATCAAAGCAATGTCTGCCAAGAGTTGGAAGTGATCCAGTCAAAGCAAAAGTGGACTGGTCAAGAGCAAAGGTCATGGCAAGAGTTTTGTGGGATGCTCAAGACATTTTGCTTGTTTACTTTTTGGAGGGCCAAAGAACAATAATATCTGCTTATTATCAGGGTATTTTGAGAAAGTTAGCCAAAGTTTTAGCAGGAAAACACCACAAAATCTTCACCTGAGAATCCTTCTCCACCATGACAATGCTCCTGCTCAATCCTCTCATCAAACAAGGGCAATTTTGCAAAAGTTTCTTTAGGAAATCATTAGGCATCCAACCTACAGTACTGATTTGGCTCCTCCTGACTTCTTTTTGTTTCCCTATCTTTAAAAACCCTTTTTTCAGTTAATAACGTATGAAAGGCTGCATTGACATGATTAAATTCCCAGGACCCTCAGTTCTTGAGGGATGGACTCAAAGGCTGGTATCATTGCTTACAAAAGTGTCTTGAACTTTATGGCATTTATATTGAGATATAAAGTTTGTATTTTTTATTTTTATCATATAGTTCCATTTTCCATGAAATTTTTGAAGTCCCCTCTTATACCTATATATTTAAAAAGCCTTTAACATTATTATAATTTAAGGCAAAATTAATAAAGTGTTGTGCACAATATGTTAAAGTACAATGTGACAAGAAATGCACAAATAAAGTATTCTTAAAAACATATGTGTTCTTATATCAAAACATCACTTGTACCCTATAAATATATATACCTATTATACACCCATAATAATTAAAATTAAAATTAAAAAATAATATATATAGTTATTGACATTGGCAGAGGACTTTTAATTATCTAAATGTAATTAAACAGATTAAGGCCAGTCTCAGATTTCATATGAGGAGCAGTGATAGTGACCTTCATGGGAGAAAAAAACATGCTATTTTCTATTTGTACTCTAAAAAGGTCTTTGTCTTAGCTCAGGTCCTCTATAAAACAAAGTGTTAAATCTCGGTTACTATTGTCATTTTTCAGATGTGCAAATATAGAGAGTTGTGGGTGAGGAGGAAAGAAAATATGAACCAAGAAGAAATAGGAACACTATGTGCTACAAAGTGATAAAAGATGGCCACATGAGCTGTGAAGAGAACATTCACTATGTTGAAGGCTTACAAAGCAAAACCATACTGTGGAGTAATCTGTATGAGGATGGAAGAAGAGACCCGCATCTGCTCAGCTCTTTCCATTCATCCATTTTCCAATTTCAAAGTTAACCCTAAAGGGAAGCAAACTCCCAGGCACTACCACATTGCATCATCAAGACCCTCAGTTGGCTGCTCAGGAATATAGGTAAGATTCCTCCGAATCATCCTCAAGTGAGATTCTGAAATGCAAATTTGCATGCAGGAAATTTATTTGGAAGTTCTCTCATGAACAATTATGAGGGAAGAAGTAGAAGAGCAATGCAGTTGCAAGAGAATGCTCAGCTCAGCTATAGAGCCCTTTGCAGTCATCATCAAGTGAAGCAAAGGGGCCAGACTTTTTATTTCTCTGTCAACCAGTTGTTGGACACAGGTTGCATCTAAGGTGAATGTGTAACCTTAGCGCAGCCCGTGGCTTTCTGCTAAGGGCAATATCCAGGCGAGCTTTAGTTTTGTTGTCAACAGGCAATATTTCTAGCCTCTAAAGAAATAAGTTTCTTGTTTTTGTGGGGTATATGAATGACTCATTTCAGTGTACACTATATCCACCATGTGGTGTGATTATTTATTAAAGTGGCAGTGGGGAAGTGACTCCACTTAAGGGGGCATGTGGAACATACTAGCTGAGGAAACTTCGGCCAGCGTCGGTAGCTCAATCAAGATGAGATTTAGGCTTTGCCTTTGGAAAAGAAAGGTAGATGTGGAACTTGAGAAGGTACATAAAGTTTGTGTCTGATCCAGTCTCTTTTATATGAACTAGTTATTCACAGAGGACTCAGAGATACACAGATAATTCTGTTAATTGAAGAAAGTTTGATACAATGTAGAGTTAAATCCAAGTGGGGCAGACTAAGAGATGAACATGGAGGGTAAACCAAGTGCCACATTATGTCATACCTAAGGATACATATTTGAAAGTTATGGTTTTACCCTAAGATAAATCAGAAAACATGCCACAGTGACATGATCAGATTTAAATTTCAGAAAGGTTATTCTTCAGAATAAAATATAAAGAAAATTGTTAAAAATTGGAAAATTATTTGTTCAGAGACATCACAAAATAATATATTCAAACTACCAAAAGCATATAAAAAGTTGCAGAATATAGTAAGTCAGTCAGGAAATGAAAAATTTAACTAAAAATGAGATACCAGGTACCTATCATGCAAAAAAAAAAAGTTTTGCTGAGAATGTAGGTGTGGTAGTACTGGAAACTTTCATGTTCTGCTGGTACATGAGAAAACTAGAAACCTATACTAAACCTGAACATAGACAATAGCTATGACCTAGCAATTTAACTCTTCATAATATATCAAAAAGTCCACCAAAAGAAATTTTATTGTTTCAATTTTTGGGAGGTTTTTCTCAATGTTATATACAGCTGATTTCTTCTCTCTTGAGAACATATTCCACCTTTTTATTTTGTCTTGTTTATTAATATGTTTGCTAATTTTGTATGATATGATCCAAGTTATTAAGTTAGAGGTTTCTGGAGTCTCTTTTTCTTTTCTTTTCTTTTTTGTAGTAAAAAGAAACCAAATGTTTGTTTTACCAAGTTATTTACTTGCTGTGTTTAATAGAGAAACTCTGTTTCTGATGGTAAGAGCCTTTGTCTTTTGCTGAACTACTCTGGATCTGTTCAATGCATTTGTAGTTTTGTAGTCAGTCATAAAAATTTTGAAGATCTTGAAAAAATAATTCTATGGTTTGTATGGAACCAGAGAAGACCCTGTATAGCCAAAGGGATCTTAAGCAAAAAGAATAAATTGTAAGGCATCAATTTACCAGACTTCAAACTATAGTACAAGGCTATAATAACCAAAACAGCATGATACTGGTAAAAGAACAGAGACATAGACCAAGGGAACAGAACAGAGAACCCGGACATAAAACCATCTTCCTACAACCAACTGATCTTTCACAAAGCAGACAACAATGTACACTGGGGAAAAGAATCCCTATTTAATAAATGGTGCTGGGAAAATTGGATAGCCACGTGTAGAAGACTGAAACAGGATCTGCACCTCTCACCTCTCACAAAAATCCACTCATGATGGATAACAGACTTAAACCTAAGGCATGAAACTACAAGAATTCTAGTAGACAATGTAGGAAAACTCTTATAGACATTGGCCTAGGCAAAGAATTTATGAAGAAGACTCCAAAAGCAATCACAGCAACAACAAAAATAAATAAATGGGACCTGATCAAATTAGAAGCTTCTACACAGCCACAGAAACTAACATTAGAGCGAACAGATAACCTACAGAGTGGGAGAAAATATTTGCATACTATACATCTGATAAAGGGCTGATAACTAGAATCTATACAGTACTCAGGAAAATTAACAAGAGAAAACCAAACAACCCCATTGAAAAGCAGGCAAAGGACATGAACAGAAACTTTTCAAAAGAAGACAGACTAATGGCCAATAAACATATGAAAAAATGCTCAACATCTCTAATCATCAGGGAAATGCAAATCAAAACCACAATGAGATATCACCTAACTCCAATGAGAATGACTTTTATCAGAAAGTCCCAAAACAATAAATGTTGATGTGGATGTGGAGAGATAGGGACACTCATATACTGCTGGTAGGACTGCAAACAAACTAGTACAACCTCTATGCAAAATAGTATGGAGATACCTCAAAGAACTAAAAGTAAAACTACCATTTGATCCAGCAATCCCACTATTGGGTATTTATAAAAAGGAAAAAAAGACATTCTATGATAAAGACATCTGTACTCAAATGTTTATAGCAGTACAAGTCACAATTGCAAAGATGTGGAATCAACCCAGGTGCCCATCAATACATGAGTGGATTAATAAAATGTGGTATATGTGTACCATGGAGTACTATTCAGCCATAAAAAATGGTGAACTAATACCCATTCTTCAAAGTGAAATATCACAAGAATGGAAAAACAAACACCACACGTACTCACCATACATTGGTACTAATCGATCAACACATATGTACATACGGAAGTGGCATTCATTGGGTGTTGGGCAGGTGGGAGGGGGAGGAGGGGATAGGTAAACTCACACCTAACACATGCAGTGCATACTGTCTGGGTGATGGGCATGCTTGTAGCTTTGACTTGGGTGGTGCAAAGGCAACTTATATAACCAAAGTGTTTGTACCCCCATAAGATTCTGAGATTTAAAAAAAAAAAATTGCAGAGTTTGGAGATCCAATCTCTGGCTCTTTTATTTCTGAGATTATTGGACTCTCTTCAGGATTTATGGTTTGCTGCCTTCACTTGCCTAGTTCCTCAGATATATTACAGTTTTCTTAGACGCCCCCCCTTCCTTTGAGCATGCCACAGAGATGTCCTTAGTCCCAGGATAAAAGTCACAGAGATAGGAATTTACTTGTATAGCTTTCTGTCTCTACTCCTTCAAGTAATCCTGAACCCATCACCAGAGTCTATCTGCCCTTTGCTGATCTGCATTTTTCAGGTAGTTGCTTTATGAATTATACCTCAAGTTTTATATTTCTTTCAGAATAGGGTAGATTTATATGGTGGGCCTTATTTTATCATGCACAGAAGACAAAAGCCACCTTCATTTTTGAAGTATATGTTATCTTTTTACAGGATTCTAAATTGACAGTTACTACTCTTTCTTTCAGGATCTTAAATTGACAGTTTTTTTTCTCAGTACTTTAAAGGTGCCACTAATTTTCTCCTGATATCCCTTATTTACAGTGAAAATGTCAGCAACAGTTTGTATCCATTTTATCTGCATGAAATAATTTTTTTCTGTCTGACTTTATGATGACACTTTATCTTGACATTTAATTTGATGATAATGTATCTAGATATACTTCTCCTTGTGCTAATCCTCCTTAAACTCGTTGTGCTTCCTGGAACTCTGAATTTGTATCTTTTATCAATTTTGGAAAAATTTTGCCATTATTTCTTCAAATATTTATTTTTTTATCCTACCTTTTTAGGACTAAAATTTTACACATACTAGACTATTTGATATTTATTTACAATTCCCAGATATATTGTTCCATTATTTCATATTCTTTCTTTTTTTTCTTTTTAATTTTTGATAATTTTGTATAGACCTATCTTCCAATTTACTGGCCATTTACTCTGCTTTGCCAAGGCTACTGTTAACAACATTAAATAAATTCTTCATTTCTGATATGTTTTTACCATGTCCATTTGTTTCATTTTTATAGTCTTGATTTCTCTGCACAAATTCTACCTCTATTCATACATGTAGTCTACTTTCTCTGCTAGATGCTCTAATATTTTTATCACACTAATTTAAAATTTTGTTTGATAATTTCAAAATCTGAACCATCTCATGATCCTGTTCTCTTGACTATTTTCTTTTCTGATAATTGGTCAGCTTTTCTTTTTTAAAATAGAGGACTGGTAGTATTTTGCTGTATGTTGCGGGTTTTGTCTGAAACAACAGAGACAAGTAAATAATATGCACCTCTGGAAATGTCATGTCTTTCAATCTGTCAAGTTTCCTGTGTGGAGGACTAAATCCAATCTGTTGTTGAATTGTGTTTGGGCTTTATTGTAAGTTCAGTTAGATTTAGTGCACTTATAGATTCAAATATTTTCAGAGTAGGAAAAGAATTTTCCCCTCAACACATCTTGGGATCTGAGCACTGGCATGTTTCTGGAGGTCTCTTTATGCTTTATAACCCAGACACCAGGTTACTTGACTTAGAGCTCTCTGTTTAAATACTTATTTCTAGCATTTAGGGTTGCTGTTTAGTTACATGATCTTGTAGTTTATCTGTTTTATTTTTCTCCCTAACAGTAAGAATTCCAAAATTTGTTTTAAATATAATACATCTCTTCTCTTTATTCTGTCTCCTCTTCTACTTGTTTGCTAGTTACAGTTTCTGATCTTTATGACATTGGAGCAGGGGAGAATTAAAGATGATAAAGAAGTATAGCCTTATAGGATGATACTATTTTAATCTAATTTGGAATCTATTTAATCTTGCTGGATATTTTAAACTGATCTTTTTCTGTCTTAGATAATTTTCTTTTTCTCAAAGATTCCCCCTTTAGACACATACAAAAATACTTCCTTATAATGCTTTCTGATTTCTCATTCAGCTTTTGGTTACCTTAAATCTATCTAATCTGTTGGGGTCACTCTCCTCTATAGAAAAGCCTCGTAGTTATGACTCAAAATTTTTTTCTACAGTGTGATCCATAATTGACCCAGAGAAGTACTCATCAATTTTTGCATTAATCCTAACTTGGAGTCACTTTACTACTCTGCCATTTCAAGCCAATGTCTCAAACCTTTCTCCTTTTTGTCCAGAAACTTGTCTTACATGTTTGTAAGTTATGGAGACACATGTTCTGGTTCTCCTAGAAGTTCCTTTGCAATATGGCTCATTTAACTTGAGGTGAGGGGAAAGTGAACATCTCCTATTTCCATTGGGAGGAGAGAGTATATTCCAAAAATAACTTCTGAGTAAATTTCTCAGCTTCTTTCAAAAAGCTTTGCTATAATAGGGTGGGCTAATAGCCACAAAATTGGTTTTAGGACATCTTCTTGAAGATTTTCCACATGTCATCTAGTGTGTGGCTCTAATCTGTGGATGTAATTGATGCTGGAGCCTTGGCTAGAGCTGAGAAGAACACACAGATGCACACACCCACACACACATGGATAGATAGATAGGTAGATATTTTTTATTGGGCTTTTCCTTATCTTTTATTCAAGCTCTAAAAAATGCTACTGTCTCTGTCTGGAAAACCTGCCCCATCTAATTAGTATTCATACTATTCCCTGAAAAATTCTTCAGGGAGGACATTCCCGACATCTCAGAATAAACAATGTGCCCCTGTTCTGTGCCTCAGAGCACACATTTCTTTTCTGACATAACATCTATAAAAATTTATTGCAGTATCTAACACCTGAGGTATTCTTAGGGAATATGAAAAAGAAAAGAAGTGAAAGAAAGCAGGGCAAATGCCCTAGCAAGTCTCCAAAACATTTAGAACACTACATACATATTCCCAGAAGTATGACTTCCCTGGAGCCTTGTTGAAATTATAATTTGTTGTACTATACTGAAGCCAAGTGGATTCGTATCCAAATCTGGGGATGTTCACAAGTACTAAAAAAGGAGCTTACAGAATCCTTAGGCTACATTTGCTAATTCATTTTACAAATCAGATCCAAAGAGTAAATTTAACTTTGTGGTGATAGTGATTTACATATTAATAGCACATATAGCTGAGAATATAACACAATATAGAACTGAGACTTTCTCATATATCCAAATAAAAGATGATCCACTGTGTAAATGATAATAAACAACTTGTATTGACTCCATATTATTTTAAGAATAGACTTCAGTCTTTTACTGCCACTTGATGTTTGTTTAAAGTTTATATTTAAAGTCACAAAGAAAGTCAACTCTTTATCATACAGTAATTTTACATTCTTTGATAATGCAAACACATTCTCATGTTCTAATTTTTTTCCACCTTTATGGAGGTGTAATTGGAATGCAAACATTGCAGATATTTAATGTATACAATTTGATGAGTTTGGACACAAACTCACACACACACACAAATATACTCATGTTACCATCACCACAATACAGGTAATAAACATGTTCATCATCTCCAAAAGTTTCCTGTGTCCCTTTGTTTGTTTCTTTTTTGTTTTTTTCTTTTATTGTGGTAAGAACATTTAATATATCTATACTATTAACAAATTTTTAAACACACAATATCTTATTGTTAACTATAGACACTATGTTATATAGCAGATCTCTGGAATTTTGTCATCTTGTGTAACTGTAACTTTATATCCATTGAACAACACTTCCCAATATACCCCACCTCCTTTCCTCTAGTGACAACAATTTTATTGCCTACTTCTATTTCATTGATTGTTTTTAATGCTTCCTGTAAGAGCAATGATGCAGTATTGTCCATCTGTGACAGACTTATTATACATAGCATAAGGTCTTCCAGATGTACCCATGTTGCCAAAAATGGTAGGATTTCTTCCCTTTTTAAAGTTGAATAGTATGACATTGCATCTATATACCACATTTTTCTAATCCATTTATTTGGGGATGTGCATTGGTTGTTTCTATATCATGGCTATTGTGAATAATGCTGCAATAAACATGGTAATGCAGATATCTCTTTGAGATCATGATTTCAGTTCTTTTGGATATATACCCAAAAGTGGGATTGCTGGATAACATGGTAGTTTTAATTTTTTGAAGAACCTCCATAATGTTTCCCCTAGTAGCTGCATCATTATACATTCCATTAAACTGCGTATACGGGTTCTGATATCTCCACAATCTTACCAACATTTGCCATCTTTTGTTTTGTTTTGATGATAGCAATACTAACAGGTGTGAAGTGATATCTAATGGTGGTCTGATTTGCATTTTCCTGATAATTAGTGATGTTAAGCATCTTTTGATATACCTACTGACCATTTTATGGCTTCATTGGGAAATGCCTATTCAAGTTCTTTCCTGCTATTTTAATTAGGTTATTTATTTATTTATTATTTGCTGTTGAGTTTTAGGAGTTCTCTATATATTTTGAAAATGAATCCTGTATCTCATATATACAGTTTGCAAATATTTTCTTCCATTCCTTAGTTACCTTTTCACTCTGTTGATTGTTTCCTTGGCTGGGCTTTTTAGTTTGATATACTCCTACTTGTTTTGCTTTTATTGTCTATGTGTTTAGGTCATATCCAAGATATTGTTTAGACCAATGTCAATAAGATTTTTTCTGTATTTTCTAGCAGGAGTTTTATTATTTTAGATATTACATTTAAATCTTTATTTTATTTTATTTTATTTTATTTTTATTGATAGACAATATTTATACATATTTACGGGGTGCATGTGATATTTTGACATACGCATACAATGTGTAATGATCAAATTGAGGTAATTGAGATATCCACTTTGAGTTGATCTTTGTGTATGATAAAATAAAATTGGACCCATGTTTTTACAAAATGGTGGACCACGTCATTTATTGAGGAGACTGTCTTTTCCCCAGTGAGTATTCTCGGCACCCTTGTGGAATATTGATTGACTGTATATGGGTGGGTTTATTTCTGAGATTTCTATTCTGTTCCACTGGTCTATATTTCTTTTTTTTTTTTTTTTTGTAATCCCAGTACCATAATGTTTTGAGTGCCATTAGCTTTGTAATATGTTTTGAAATCAGGAAGTACGATGTTTCCAGCTATTTTTTTTCTTGCTCAAAAGTATTTTGACTATATGAGGTCTTTTTTGGTTCCATATGAATTTTTAGGACTTTTTTTGTATTTTTGAAAAAAAAACTTTGAGATTTTGATAGGCATTGCATTGAATATGTAGATTGTTTTATGTGGTATGAACAATTTAACAATATTATTTCTTTCAATCCATGAAGATGTGATATCTTTCCATTTGTTGTGTCTGCTTTAATTTTT
The DNA here is from genome assembly GCA_023783475.1 of Daubentonia madagascariensis. Classification (NCBI taxonomy): domain Eukaryota; kingdom Metazoa; phylum Chordata; class Mammalia; order Primates; family Daubentoniidae; genus Daubentonia; species Daubentonia madagascariensis. The sequence continues at coordinate 48,062,135 of JAKFHU010002080.1, forward strand.
TTCATAAGTGTTTTATAGTTTTTAGTGTAAAGGTCTTTCTCATCTTTGGTCAGATCTATTTCTGGTGTGGACTGAATGTTTATGTTTCCCAAAATTTATATCTTGAATTCCTAACCATCAAGGTGATGGTATCAGGGTGTGGGCCTTTGGGAGGTGATCAGGTTGTAAGGAAAAAGTCCTCAAGAATTATATTAGCATCCTCATAAAAGAGGCCACAGAGAGATTCCAGCCCCTTCTCCCATGTGAGGATAGAGTGAAAGAACACCATTTGTGAAGTGGGCCCTCACAAGACATTGAATCTGCTAGTACCTTAATTTGGACTTTCCAGCCTCCAGAACTGTGAGGAATATATTTCTGTAGTCTATAAGCCACCCAGCTTACGGTATTTTCTTATAGATGCCTGAACAGGCTAATATAAAAGTATTTTACTCTTTTTGGCATGTAGAGTGGTTCACCATATGCAAATCAATCAATGCGATACATTGTATTAATGAAATAAAGAAGAAAATTCACACTGATCATCTCAATACATGTAGAAAAAATATTTGACAAAAACCAACACCTTTTTATTATAAAAACTCTCCCGGTATTAGATACAGGATAAACTTACCTTGACAGAATAAAGGCCATATATGAAAAGGCCACAGCTAACATCATACTCAGTGATGATAAACTAAAATTTTTTCTCCAACATCTATAAAAAGATAAGGATGGCCACTTTCACCACTTCAATTCAACATAGTAATGAAAGTCTTAGTCACAGCAATTAGTCAAAAAAATAAATAAAATTCATCCTTACCAGAAAGGAAGAAATACGATTATATTATGTTTTCAGATTACATGATCTAATATTATATGTAGAAAACCCTGAAGACTCAAAAAATTTGTTAGAACTAACAGATAAATACATTGATGTTGCAGGATACAAAAATCAACATACAAAATTTAGATGTGTTTTATATACCAACAACAGACTATCCCAAAGGAAATGAAGAAAATGATTCTTATTTAAGCATGCTTTGTTAATTCTCCAAACTTGACAGAATATTTATTAATTTGACTTTTGGAGAAAATTAATAATATAAATTTATAATATAACTTAAAATGCAAGTTTGCCAGCACTTATCTTTAAAGACCATGAACCTAAAATCCTAAAGAAGAATTTATCTAGGAATTTGGAAAGTCTTAATAGATACTGTAATATTTAGAATTTATTGCATTGTTTATACCATTATTTATACATATTTATTTTACTTGTTACTAAACTATAAGCAAAATTCAGAATACAGGCATGCCATGGTACTATTACAAGTCAAGTTCCAGACCATCATAATAAAGTAAATATCACAATTAAGTAAATCACACATTTTTTTTGCTTTCTCAGACTATATAAAAGTTATGTTTACACTATACTGTAGAGTTAAGTGTGCAATAGCATTATGTCTAAAAAATGTACATACCTTAATTAAAAAATACTTTATTGCTAAAAATGTAAATTATCATCTGAGCCTTCAGTGAGCTGTAATCTTTTTCCTGGTGGTCTTGCCTCCATATTGATAGCTTCTGAATGATCAGAGTGATGGTTGCTGAAGTTTGGGATGGCTGTGGTTATTTCTTAAAATTAGACAATAATAAAGATCATCCATTATTTGACTCTTCTTTTTACAAAGATTTCTCTGTAGCATGTGATGCTGTTTGATTGCATTTTGCTCACAGAACTTTTTTTCAAAATTGGAGTTAATCTTCTCAAACCCTGGTGCTGCTTTGTCAAATAAGTTTATGTAATATTCTAAGTTATTTCTTGTCATTTTAACAATGTTCACAGCATCTTTATTAGGAGTAGATTCCACCTCAAGAAACTGCTTTCTTTTCGTAGGCATAAGAATCAGCTCCTCAATTCATTCAAGTTTTATCATGAGTTTACAGCAATTCAGTCACATTTTCAGGCTGCACTTTTAATTCTAGTTATTTTGCTGTTCCCACCATACTTGCCATTACTTTTTCTACTAAAATATTCTACCCTTCAAAGTCATCCAGAAGGGTAGGAATCAACTTCTTTCAAACTCCTATTAATGTCAATATTTTGACTTCCTTCCATGAATCATGAATGTTCTTACTGCCATCTAGAATGGTGAATCCTTTTCAGAAGATTTTCTGTTTGCTTTGCCTGTTTCCATTAGAGAAATCACTGTCTATGGAAGCTATACCCTTACAAAATGTATTTCTTAAATAACAAGAATTGAAAGTTGAAATTACTACTCGATCCATGGGCTACGTGGATGTTGTGCTAGCAGGCATGAAAACAACAACAAACTCCTTGTACCTCTCCATCACAGTCCTTGAGTAACTACGTGCATTGTTAGTGAGCAGTAATATCTGAAAGGGAATCTTTTTTTCCTGAGCAATAGGTTAATGATCTTAGCTAGGTCTTCTGGATGACTTGCTGTAACTTCTCCTTCGGCACTTGTTGATTCGCCGTGCACTTCTATATTATGAAGATGACTTCTTTCCTTAAACCTCATGAACCAATCTCTGTTAGTTTCCAACTGTTCTTCTGCAGCTTTCTCACCTCTCTCACCCTCCCTAAAACTGAAGAGAGTTATAGTCTTGCCTTGGTTGGGCTTTGGCTGCAGGGAATGTTATGGCTGGTTTAAAGTTCTGTCCAGACCACTAAAACTTTCTCTGTATCAGCAATGAGGCTTTCACTTTCTTCTCGTTTGTGTGTTCACTGGAATAGCAGTTCTCATTTCCGTCAAGAACTTTTCCTTTGCATTCACAACTGGACTAACTTTTTGGCGCAAGAGGCCTAGCTTTTGGCCTATCTAGACTTTCAACATGCCTTTCTCACTAATCTTAATTACTTTTAGCTTTTGATTTAAAGTGAGAGACATGCAACTGTTCCTTTTACTTGCACTTAGAGGCCATCTTAGTGTCATTAATTCACGTAATTTTAATATTGGTGTTTCTGTGGGAATAAGTAGGCCTGTGTAGAGGGTGAAAGATGGGGGAACAGCTGGACAGTGGAACAATCAGACCACACACTTTATTTATTAAATTCCCTATCTTATATGGGAGTGATTTGTGGTACCCCAAAACAATTACAATAGTAACATCAAAGATCAATGATAGCAGATCACTACACCAGATATTATAATAATGAAAATGTTTGAAATATTGCAAGAGTTACTAACCTGTGACACAGAGACATGAAATGTGCATGTGCTGTTGGAAAAATGATGCCAATAGACTTGCTTGACACAGAATTGCCACAAACTTTCAATTTGTAAAAAAATCCCATGTATTTGTGAAGCACAATGAAGCAAGGCTCACTAAATGAGGTATGCCTGCATGTTTGATAGGAAGTATCTCTTTAAGTTTCAGTAGCTCTTTCACTGGCCTAAATTAACAATGTCCATGATAATAACTGATATTTATCAAGTAGTTTTTATGTGCCATATATATTGGCAAGAATGATCTCATCCATTTACAAAGCATGATCTGATATAGTTATTATTCTTTTTTTATTTCACTTGTGACATAATAAAGATTAAATGTGTTAAGTTCTTTGCTGAAGTTGACACAGCAATTAAGTAAAATAGGAAGGATTTAATTGATCTTGACAACTATGATCTTAGTCACAATCTTCTATGGGTTATCATAGAACACAGTGTCTTTCCTAAATAGCTTGCCTTGTTTAATGTCTACATGTAAAGGACAGAATTAGCTTCCATTACAAGAAAATTGGAATCTAAACTGATTAAATGTTTCAATATACACAAACGGAAAATTGATTGAAATAAAGGGGGTTTGGTGACCAGGGAATATAAAAAAGAAGAATCACAGCTTAATAATATTTCTATCCAAACTTCTAGAGAGTCTTACAGGCTTAGCAAATGAAATTTTGGTTGTTCAGTTCCATTGGTATGTGCATTCATAAGATAAATTGTTTCCTGCCACACTGACATAATAATACATATTTTACCATATCTATTAATGCATTGTTATCTTAGGGATTTTATTAAACATTACATTCATTCCCCCCCAATGTTATCTAGCCAATCTTAATTAATATCTTCTTTTTCATAAATATATTGAGAGGAATATATACATTTATCATATTGATAATGAGAATTTCCCATTTCCTATTCATATTTTGTCATTCTGATATTACATATAAATATCTTGAGTTATGTTTATTAATCCCATAAATCTAAGGGCCATAAAATGGACTGTGGTAAAATGATAATTATGCCATTGTTTGAGTTCACTGGACACACTTTCCCATTGGTAATGACATGCTGGTGGCATAATCATTGGCAGCATATGGTTATTTTCTTAGATTTCAATTCTTTTGTTCTTAGGAATTTCCATTTAAATGTAATAATTCATGTCATAATGTTTTCTTAAAGAAAGTATTTGACTTTCTTTCACTCAAAAACTCAAAGGATGTCCATGAATGTCAGTTTTACTAAGAATATATGAAGAAAATAACTATAAAGCTAAAGGTGCTGTAGTTCTGCTATGATTGACAAATATTATGATTATATCCATAATATGACAGAGATAGTAGGGTAGTGGAGGTAGTTAGTAGAAAATTAAAGTATGATAAAATATCATTTTTCACTAGACAACTTAAAGCATCAAATTTTACAATTAGAAACTGAAGCACTTAACAAATCAGAAATATAATAACTAGTATGCTTGTATCACATATTTTTATATTAGAGACACTACTAAAATAATTAACAACTTCACCATTGGTACAATTCTTTTCTTTTTAAAACTTCTAGTGATAGTTTCCTTGGCTGTTCATGATTGTAGCTCTGACTTGGGCAGTGCATAGGCAATAGATGTAGCCAAAGTGTTTGTACCCCTGTAATATTCCGGAAAAAAAAAAGCCTTTATTTACTTCTTTTTATCCTCTCCCCTTCTAAAACTGTTCTATTACTTCTCAAATTCTAATACTCTAATAATTCCAAAATCTCTACTCTCTCGTGTAAAAATTTCATATTTATATAAGAAATGGAACTAAAGTTATTAGTGAAATATATTCAATAGTTGTAAAATAACTGTTTTTATCATGTTTTGTCATATATTTTCTCTGCTTCCTAAACCAAAATATCTCTATACTGTAAACCAAACTTGTATACTGAATCTTAGATTTTCTCTCCAAAGGAACATAAATTTGGCTTCTACTTCAAATATATTTAGGCCACTTGCTTATTCCATAGATATTTATTAATTAACAATATAATGGTCTCCTTCAAGATTCAAATAGTCTAAAAGTAGAAGAGTACTAACAAACAAACCATTTATTAACAATAGGGAAGAAATCATGTTTTTTTGGCATCAAAATCATCTCTATAAAAAACAAGAGAAAGCATAAAATCAAAAAACAAACACACAAACAAACAAACTTGTTCACTTGAGGAGAGGAAGCTGATTCCAGGAAGGATGCTTGGGGAAGAGCAGATGATTGTTTGGCTGTTTGGATTTCTGTTTTACTACATCATATATGCAAGGCAAAATTCATAGCTGAATTCGTAGGACAATGAAAGGTATTGTTTCAGGGACTTAGTATAGAAAGAAAAAAATGTGTGTCTTGACTATTTAAAAGCAGAATTAAGGAATTGAATGGGTAGTATATTTGGTGTATCCTTCCTTATAATTCCATGACACATTTCTTAAAATGTTTATTTGGTGGTTACTCCTTGTCAAGAAGTGAATTTTGTTTTGTTTTGGTTTTGTTTTATATTTTTTAGGTCTGGGTCAGAGTACTAAGCCCTATTTCAATGGAATTGCAAGGTAAATACTTCCAGAATTATCAAGTCAAAATTTTTGTTGGTAGTTCTATTGAAATATGTGAAATGCCAGAGGAAAGGTTGTAATAAGTGTTGAGGGTTGATGGTGATGTTCACAAAGAGGGATGGCAGAAGTGTTCAGTGAATATAATGGAAGGAATGTTTTTTATTATTAGAAAGTCATGTTTATTATTTTGGAAATCTAATTTTAAAACATTAGAGTGTCTTGCTCTTTTTCCTATTGTTTCAATTTCTTTTGATACCCTTAACCATTTCAAGTGTACACATTTTACAATCTTGTACAAATTTTTTCTTATCCAGCCATGCCAGACTTCTCTTTCTTTTGTTTTGCTGCTGTCCAATATTCAAAGGATCATCTCCTCACAAGTTTCTGTGAAGAAACATTATAGAACAGGCATAGTGAAATGTTTATATAGAGTGCTTTTGGCATTCCTAGAGTTATGACAGTCTTGATACCTATATTATATTCACGAAAATTGCCATAAACTTCTGCACAGCTTAACTAAATTTTAGATAGATTTCTTCCTGATGATAGCCCCCTGACTTCCCTTTTCTTAGAAAGTTTACTTTAGACAACTTGCACTCACAAATTTTGCCCCTTTGAGATGCAAATGCAAGTTTGATAAACTAGGAATGTGTTTCTGGAGGACTTGGGAGCCATCCACTTGAAAAGTAATCATCAAGAAAGATAGTGCCCCTTTCTCCTAGTTTCTGTGGCAGGGTAGGAGCCTAACTTTGATGAGTGCCAATTAGCAAACACAGATGACTGATCATATTGACCAACCTCCCTACTGATGTCTTCCAGTACTTTGGCACTCGCTTATCCCGATACTTAAGATGTATTTTGCAGAGCTGAGTTTAATCTGTCTTTCTTATTACAATCATCTTGAATAGAGATTTTTCTTGACTGTATGACTTATGCAGTGCATTTTTTTCTTTGGCAATGTTGACTTGAGTTGATGGTACATGGACAAAAAGTTATAAAAGTTTGGGCACAAGCCTGCTTAAGCCATAAGAGGGGTTTTTGAATTCTGGAGAGAGACTTTCCATACACACACACAGACACACACACACACATAAAGCCTATTTCCAATAAATAGACTTTGCTTATTTACCTTTTCACTGTACATCTTGAGGATATTGACTTTATTCAAATACACCATAACACAAAACTGTATGATTTTTCTATCACTACTGTCACTGTATTTGTCACTTCTAACTGCTCTCAGCAAGTTTCCCATTTTCTTTCTTATCTGCTTTTGCATTAAAATATATTTCATATCTACAGCTAATTCTAAATAAGAATCTGCTAATATCTATGTGTATGCTTGAGACTGGCTTCTTTAGAGTAAATTGTTACAAATATCTATAACTTAGGTAGGAAAATTATCAAAACTGCATATCTCTTCATCTATTCAGAAAATTTACAAATATAATTTTTTTAAAAACTTAGATTTATTGAGGCCGGGCGCGGGGGCTCACGCCTGTAATCCTAGCACTCTGGGAGGCCGAGGCGGGAGGATTGCTTGAGCTCAAGAATTCGAGACCAGCCTGAGCAAGAGCGAGACCCCGTCTCTAAAAAAAAAAAAAAAAAAAAATTAGATTTATTGAAATATAATTTGCATGCAGTTAAAACTCACCATTTTTTAGATGCACAATTACATGAGTCATGATAACTGTTTATAGTCATGTACCCATCTGGAACAAACAAGAATTAGAATATTTCCATCACAGTAAAAACTTTCACTTTTGCCTGTTTGTAGTCGATTTGTTTCTCCCATACCAGCCTGTGTGTGCCATCCACTGGTTTGTTTCTTATCCCTATAATTTTACTTTTTTCAAAATTTCATATAAATAGAACATATAGTAGGTAGACTTTGCACCTGGTTTTTGAGTCTGGCTTGAATATAAGATTCATCTATATTGCTGAGTCTGCCAGTAGTCAGCTCCTTTTTATGTCTGAGTAGTATTATTCTGTATGAATATACCACAATGTATTGACCCATTCACCGGTTGATGGATGTTTGGATTGTTTTTATTTTTGGTGGCTAAAAATAAAGCTATTCTAAACACTCACACAGGGTTCTTTGTATTGAACAAATAATAATACAAAGAATAATTTCAATTAAACATGCTCTATTTTCTGGTGTTAAAAATATAATGAAAATTTAAAAATTCTAAAAATAAGGTAGTAAATATTGTTTCAGTCTTAAGTATAAGGCTAAAACCTGTCTGTCACATTCAAGTTGAACAGATTTAGATAATTACCTAAATTTTGAACTTCCATCTTCTGATTTTTCGAACTAGCTTAAAACTATTTATTTCAAAGTAATGTTAAAAAAATCAAATGAGTTAATGTTTACAAATACACTTTGTAAATTTGTTGTTCAGGCAACTTAAATATTTTCCAAGTGAGAAGAAACTACCATGTTCAAGTCCACAATGTAATAATCTGGAAAGTTTTTACAGAAAAGTTTATCTCAGATTTTAGGCAGATAAACACTTAAATCATTGTGTATATTTTAAAACCCTTTTTCAATGTTTTGGTGATAGCTCTTAATGAACATCCTGCTTAGATTATAGGACTGACTCCTTAGTTTATACTGGTAAAACTACAGTAATATATAATATACAGCAATAATTTAAGATTTCAGTGGAACTACCTCATTTTAGTGACTGGTGAAGTAAGTTGTAAGCAGTTTCATTTAGTAAATGTTGAGCTACATTATCATGTCTTATAAAATTCAGCTTTTACATTTTCTAAATTTTGATCGAATTTAAGCCCATGACCTCATCATTTTCAATGTTAGTTGTCCATATTATAAATTCTTTGTTTTTAAGGTTACTTTTGGCTTTGCTATATCATTTTAGACTAGATAGCAGGAGAAAAAATATTACTTTCCCAAATAATAGTCTTGGACCATAAATATAAGCTATCTCTCTTTTATTTTAGTTTTATTTTTAATTGAAACACCATAATTTTACATATTTATGGGGTACAGTGTGATGTTTTGATACAGGTATATAATATTTAATGATCAAATTAAGGTAGTTAGCATGTCCACCACCTCAAACATTTATCATTTCTTTGTGGTGAGAACATTCAAATCTTCTCTTCTAGCTATTTTGAAATATACAATATATTGTTGTTAACTGGAGTTAACCTCCTGTGTAATGGAACGCTAGAACTTATTCCTCCTCTCTAGCTATTACTTCGTGCCCATTGACCAAACTCTCCCCATTTCCTTTTCTCCCCTTATTCTTCTCAGCCTCTGGTAATCATTATTCTATTCTCTACTTCTATGAGATCAACATTTTTAGATTTCACATATGAATGAGATCATGCAGTAATATGTCTTTCTGTGCCTGACTTATTTCAGTAAACACAAGCTATCTTTTTAATGACCAGATACTAAGCCAAGACAGCCTGACATAAAGCCATTCATATTCCTTTTGGCACAACTTGTTTTGGTCGATTAGTTTAAACATACTTCTATGAAGAAAAAGTTTTATGAAAATGACCTGAAAATAAAGTTCTAACTAAATAGCAATCAATCTGGAACCACTATCCAGACTGAATCTTTCTCTACAAATTTTCTAAAGCTGGTAAGATGCTGTTAAAACATCAAAAGAGAAAATGATACATGTGGTTAAAATAATGGATGGATCAGAATTTAATCAACTGTTGCCAAATGGACTTTTTAAAGATGGTTTTTATTTTGCTCCCAGAAAATTGCAATCCAAATATCCTATTTAAACTCCTTTTACATTTGTTCCTGCTGTGATAAAGACTGTGAAAATAGCATTAAGTGAACATTGAATTGAGAGCAAACGTGGTTTCTGGGACATTGTGCAATGGTCTTAATCATACTTGTCGTAGATTTTCAAGAACATATTGAGCATTTGGATCTTCACCTTTTGACTACAGTAAGACCTTCTGTGCCATGTAGTCTTCTGCCAGTCAAAACATAGCAAAATCAGTAGACACTAATTGGGATCTCAGTTTTAATCTAGTTAAAAACCTTTTTACTGGCCAATGTATTTAAATGGAATGTCAATTTTGGACGGTACAGGAAGCCTACTGATAGATATATGGATATTTTATCTAAACATTTATATATCTGGGAATAAAAGATGCATGCAAATGAACTTATTTATTTTCGTTCCTACTGGTTTGATAGATTTAATTAACGTGGGCAAGTTCTTTCTTGCTGAGTTATTGATAATTGCCCTTTTATTGCCATCTGGTATCTGTTTGCTTTTTTAGTCTATTGTGCCTACATAATATAATTAGTTAGCTTTGCTCCAGATTGCCCATGGGTGACACTGGTTTTCAAAACAGATTTTCATTAGTAATCCAACAAAATAGATTGTGTGGTTAATTTTTTCTTCTTCTATGACACCGTGCAATTTAAGGCAGCATTTTTTTTTAAAGAAAACGTGTTGTATCAAATCTTTTAAAACATTCTAAAAAAGTGGGACTTTGGTAGGTATAGGATGGTGATAGGTTTTTAAGTATTATTTCCATTTTTATTGGGTATTTTTCAAATTACATTTTTCATTTCTTCTTTTAGTTTGCATTTTACCTTTTTTGAAGGCATTATTTTGCCATTGCTGTTACATTTTGAAATTTAATGACATGGAATTTTATAATATTATTTTATTATTTAAAACATCTTTTGTCCAAAATTGTTCTTTATTTTGAATTTTGTTTGTCCTATTTTGTTCATTTAAAAAGCTTACAAAGAACCAATTTTTTTCAATAATCAGGGCTTACTATATTATGTGTATATCACAATATATGCAAAATTTAGTCATGCATATAAAACCAAAGATAATGTGGAATTATTTGTCATAAAACTGTATTCTGTGAACAAAAATAAAACTGTAAATGTGGAAAGAAAGAGGGCACTAAAAGTTAATATATTTTGATTTTAATGTATTTAAATAGTATTTATTTTGAATAAATAAATAGTTTTTATATTGAAATCATCCAAATGTTTAATAATAATATTTTAATAGAGACTTAATTTTGAGACTATATATAGTTATCTAAGTTCCTGCTCTACTCTTAAACAAACATTATATGTCTGATGCCCAATTATTATTACTTTCTTTTTTTAAATTTAGTTTTATGGCTCTCCTAGGTTAATTCTTCTATTTTTTGAATCTCAAGTCTTTTTCTTTCTTAAATAATATTTTCATTACGTGAAAAGATCAGAAGTGTGTGTTCATGTAATTCTTTGACCCACACAATTGACTGATATTTTGGCTGAGCACTTTCTAATTTGAATATTGTAATGTATGTTCAGATTTGACTCAAGCATTTATTGCAATTGGGATGAAAAGTTTGAAAGTTAAACTAGCATATATGTTAGCATAGATTGTTGTCAGTCTTAAAATCTCACATTAAAACCTCTTCAATGTGTGGATCTTCAATTTCCAGAAAGATGAACTAGACACACTTTCTTCTATCTTTCCATGTGTACAAAAACAAAACAAAAAAATATACCAGCCAACAATAAAACCTGGGCAATATATAGAGAGCTAACATAAAAAGATTCTGAAAGGTGAGGAAGGAAGGCCCCTTGGTTAGGGACATAGGGAGCTGAGGAGCAAAATGATGACAAATTTTCTAGTTTTTTTTTTTTGTTTGGTTATTTTTGTTTTTGCCTCATTTATCCCAAACTTGGAGCTGAATAAGTTGGCAATCTGGAAACACCAACAAATGCAGAAAAAAATGCCTCCCCCCAAAAGGCTGCTTTCTGTAATAAAAGGACCAGAAAAAAAAGGGCAGCCTAGTGTAAAAGAAATTTAGACCTAACCACTCTACTCTACCCAAACACAGAAAAAAATGTGTTCCCTCCACCCCCCGCCGCCACCACCACACACACACACACCCCAACAAAGACTAAGTAGAGAGCCTGGGGTTTGACACTGGTGTGGCTCTATAAAGGTATCTCAACACCCTTGACTGAGTGGTATCAGAAAAAGCCAAAGAGAGCTGGGATTTCATACCCACTGGATGGAAAATACTACCAAACTATAGTTCCCCATCAAAATCCCAGCAAGAATTTTTGTAGATATAGACAAAATTATTCTAAAATTTATATGAGTAGAGAAAGAAATTTTAATAGCCAACAATTTTAAAAATATAATAGCCAACAATTTTAATAGCCAACAATTTTTGGAAAAAGAGAGAGTAAAGTGAAAAAGATCAGTCTACCTATTTTCAAGGCATATTTTGTCTTATAAGGTTTTTTTTAGTTTATTACATAAAATAAACAAGTAGTTTGTTATCGGAAGAGATATATATGTAAATATATATACATACATATTTTTTATATATATATATATGTATATATATAGTGATTAGTGGAACAGAATCGAGAACCAGGAAATAGACCTGCACACATATACCAATATACCCAACTGGTTTTTGACAAAGGTGCAAAAGCAGCTCAATGGAGTAATGACAGTATTTTCAACAAGTAGAACTGGAGTAATTGGACAATTGCCAACTCAAAATAGGCCACGTACTAAACAAAAAATGTAAAAAGACGAAACTTTTTGAAAATAGTAGGAGAAATATTTTAAGGATCTAGACAAAGAGTTCTTAGCCTTTGTACCAAAAGCACAGTCAATAAAATGAAAAAATGAAGAAATGGACCTCATCAAAATTTTAAAGTATTGCTCTGTGAAAAATTCTGTTAAGAGGATGAAACGACAAGCAAACTACAGACTTAGAGGAAGTATCTGACACATATACAATAAGGCATTAGTATAGAGAATACATAAAGAACTCCCAAAACTCTACAATAAAGACAAAAAATACAATTAGATAATGGGAATAAAGAAGCAAAAAGACGTTCACAAATTTATTACTACTCAGGTAAGGTGAGGTCAACAGATCAGGAAATGATTTTCACTAAAAAGATATTTTGCTATTTACAGTTCCCAAGAGGAGGAAACACACTGTACCACACAGGGCCACATGGGCAAGCAGTGGGGTTGGTCAGAAAGCAGAGGGAGTGGGAGGAAAACTGGGCGAGAGTCTTTCTTGTGGTCTCCGTAAGAAGGAATGTGCAAGACAAAGTAAGCTGGTGAATTGGCCAGTCTGAACAATTTTAGTGGGCTCTCGGGTTTGTTTCTAGTTGTCCAATACCTGGCCGTAGGGTGATTGGAGCAGAAAAATAGTCGTCTAGAATTTAAGAGAATAATAGAGGAAATGTGTGTTTGGGGCTGGCCCTACATTGCTTAATTTGTGTATAAAAAGGCATTTTCACCTGAGTTCCTTATCTCTAGGAACTGGCTAGCCCTAAGAAGGACAGTCTCTCCAGTCAGCAAGGTCCAGATGTCAAAGCATCAAAAAATAAAAAAGCATGATTAATATAAATATATAGATGGCAAATAAACACATGAAAATATGGTCAATTTCTATTTGTCATTAGGAAAACGCAAGTTACAATCACCATGAAATACCACTACACACATATCAGAATAGCTAAAATAAAAAATATTGAGAACGTCAAATCCTGACAAGGATGAAGAGCAACTGGATCATTTATGCATTTCTGGTGAGAACGTAAACTAGTATGAACACTCTGGAAAACAATTTGGACTTATCTTAAACTAAACTAAAAATGCAACTAACATTGTACCCAAAGATTGTACTCCTAGGCATTTATACCAGAGAAATGAACAGTTATGCTAACATAATAATCTGTATATTAATGTTCATAGCATCCTTATTCATAACAGCCCCAAACTGGAAACAACCCAGATATCCTTCAACAGGTGAGTGGGAAAGAAAACTGTAGTACATCAATGCAATGGAAAACACTCAGTAATAAAAACAAAAAGATTATTGATATAAAGCACAATTTAGATCCATCTTCAGAGAATTATGCTGCATGCAAAAGACAAGGAACAAAGATTACGTACTTACATAAATTCCATTTATAAAACAGCATTTAAATGACAAGACTATGGAAAGGAAGAACATAATAATGGTTGCCAGCAACACAGGAAGTGGAGGTGGGAGAGAACTAGGTATGGCTATAGAAGTGCAATATGAGAAATCCTTGTAATGATTGAATTTTTCAGTATCTTCATTGTATTAATGTCAGTATTTTGGTTGAAATATTTTATTATAGTTTTATAAGATTTTACCATCTGGGGAACCTGGGTAAAGGGTAGATGGAATTCCTTTCTGTTATGTCTTACAGATGCAAGTGAATCTACACTTAACTCAAAATACTAAAAACACTTTAATTTTTAAATATGTACTTATATTCTTTTTTACTTGGTGAAGAATAAACATTTTAAAGTCTCAAGTTAAATATCAGTCCCTCTCTAAAGCTTTCTCCGATTAGCTATCAACAAAATTGGCCTGACCCGAGGTTAACATCTTGTAAATAGTCATGGTCAGGCCTGCTTCAGGCCTAAAGACATAGGAAGAAGTGGAACCCTGCAGTGTATAACTAGGTGAAGGCGAAGATTTTTTTGTATGGTAGCAGATAGACCTCGAGTACTAATGTGACACCCTCCTCAGCCAGTGGGGGAAAAGGCAGTGAGAACAAACATCTCTATGTCCTCGTGTATGTGGATGGGAACCTTACTTCATACAGTAGCTCTCATCACTTAACAGAAGGTTTATCTGCATGAGCAATTGGTGAGAAACTGAAAAGAAAGCCATGTCAGTCACTTGCATCTATTGGACTTCTAGTTTGCAAATTTGATCCTATACCAAAGTAGAAACAACCTAATCTCAGTCAGATTCAGCATTCTTTGTGCTTTTGAAATAAAATGATATTTTTGTCTAGCCTGCCTCAGCTTATGCGTATTTCTATCACACCAGCAAGGAATCTTTATTGCTCTTTAGTTGTGAAATGTTGATATACAGTCATGCATAGCTTAACGACAGGAATGAGCTATAAGAAATGCATCGTTAGGCAATTTAATCATTGTGCAAACATCATAGAGGGTACTTACACAAACCTAGATGGTATAGCCTGTTGCTCCTAGGCTACAAACCTGTACAGCAAGTTACTGCAATAAATACTGTAGACAATTGTAACACAATGGTATTTGTGTATCTAAACATATCTAAACATTGAAAAGGTACAGTAAAAATCCAGTATTATAATCTTATGGGACCATGGTATATGTGGTCCCTCCTTGACTGAAATGCTGCTGTGTGTCACATGACTATTATTTCTTACTATACATTCTTTCAGTTCTCTAAGAACAGACAGCCTATGGCTGTATGTGCTGGCAACCATAGGGCATAGATTTCAAAAGTACTAATGAAATTTAGATTTGGGCAACCAGTTTTTTTCCCCGTGAGCACTGTGATTTTATTTTTTCAGTAATGTGAATATTTAAAAAATGGATTATACCTTTTTTATTCTTTTTGTGTCTTTCTTTGTGTAAATGAATATATGTGTGTGTGTGTGTGTGTATATATATACTTTTTATTCCAACATAGGAAGTAGGGTGGTATAGATTTTTTTACTTAATATTTATTAGAAATCATTGCAAATAAGATCTTCCTCCTCTTTTTTAAGCCCAAAAAGTACAGCATTGTAGGACGTACCACAGTTTGTTCAACAACTTTCTTATGAATGGACTTTGGTCTGTTTCCAGTGTTTTGCAACTAAAAGCAATGTTGTAATGAATAGTGAGGTGCATAGGTATTTTTGTTTTGTTACTCCTTCAGGGAAAATTCCCAAAAGTGGATGGCTTAGTGAAAGGGTAAATGCATATGTGATTTTGTTAGGTGTTGCCAACTTTCTTTCCAAAATAGTTGTATTAGTTTGCACTCCCATTAGCAATATATGAGTGTCTTTTTCCCAAAGCCTTACGAAAGGAATGAGTTACCATAATTTTTAATTTTTGCCAATCAGTTAAGGGAAACCTGATATCTCACTGTAGTACTAATTTATATTTTTCCAATTGTGAGTGAGGTTGAACATCTTTTATATTTAAGAAATATTTAAATAATTTTTGTAAAATTTAAATGAGTAATTTTGAGTAATTTTCAATTTATATATATTATACTGTATATATGTCACATATATATTATGCATATATAGAATATATATAGCAAATATTTTATCATAGTTTTTTGTTGTTTCTACATTGGAATATATTATAATTTTTTTTCCTTTTATATAATCAATTCTATTGAAAAAGTTTAATGACATAGTTAGAAAACACTTCTCTATATCCAGGTTATAGGGGGATTCATCTATGTTACCTTCTAATATTGTATGGTTTCATATTTTTGCCTTTAGATGCCTAATACATTTGGAGTTTTTTCTGTTCCTGTTTATGTGGTATTAATCTTATTTTTTCTTTTTCTTTTGTAAAAATTTAGAAAACTCAGATTTGAAAAAATAAAACAAGAAACTTATAATCATGTCTCTCATATAAAACATTTAATATTTTAAAATATCTCCATAACATACTTTATTATGTGTCTGTATTCCTTGTGCATGTTTTATTTTATTTCTTGATTTCTTTCACTTCTAATTTTTCTATGAATATTTAATTATGTTTGAATATTTTTTCTGAAAGTGTTTTAATATATGAATAACAGCCCATCACAATTGTCTCCTAATTTTTATACCTGTTTCCATAATTTAAAAGTGTACATTAATTATTGTTTTTATTACTAGAAAAAAATTTTGAAAATTCTATCTTTATGTGGAAATCTTTAAATATATATGCAATCTCAACTATATAACAAAGAAGAATTAACCCTTAATTATATGAGAAAAAAGTAATAAAAAGAGAACATCTTATTTGCAAAACGTACCTTCAATAAGACACATTACATTTATTGACATTGGGTGGTTACTTAGAAGAAAATGTTTAACTAGAGACGGTATTAAATTTCCTATGTAGAGAGGGGGAAAAAATGGCGCTGTGATAGGGTCCTCCCACCGCACCGCTCCCAGGGAAGGTGGTGAAGAACGCCAGCGGCTGCCTGCGAGCACGGACCACTCACTCCGAAAACAGCATTGCGAATGACAGAGAAACAACGCCGAACGCCCAGCCCAAGAAAACAAGGTACAAAATTTTCACAAAGATTGGAGGGCGCACGGAGCACAATAGAGCCCAGAGCGTGGGAAGGACACACTCGCCAGCTCGGCGCAGCGCGACCTGCCCCCCAAGCGGTGACGCGCCTCCCCATACACGCAGTCAGGGACAAGCCCAGAGTTGGGACAGAGCAGTTGCTAGGGACGGCGAGCCCTGTGGAGAGGAGGAAGTAGCCAGAGCCAGACACAACTCGCAGCTGCAATATACAGAGACTGCCCAGGGCTGGGGAGGAACTGGGCGGGGACCGAGATACGGCTTCCCGGGACAGTGCGCGGGAACCCGCAGGCCGGCACTGCGCCCCTAGAAGTCAGCGGGACTGGGCCCAGGAGTTTATCGGAGAGCGGGACACGCCCTTAGAGGCTGCTAGCAACTGCCGCTGCGGCCAGCGGAGAAAAACTGCGCTCCTGGCGCGATTGGAGCCCGGCTGTGAGCCAGGCTGGTGGCGGCCGCCATCTTTACAGCCGCCCGCGCGGAGCCGTGAGCCGCGTCTCTAGCTCCGCCCCGGCCCAGCCCGGGGCTCTTCTGCTGGGGTGAGACAGGCTTTGCCTTTGGTGGCCAGGGACAGCTGCATCCGTGGGTTCCAGGTGGGACGAGATCCCGGAACTGTAGCGGCGGGACCTTTGGGTATTGGAAACAGTTTGCAGCTCATCCATCTGGTTCCACTACCCCGGCTCTGGCCTCCGACAAGTCCGCTCCGTGCTGGTCCTACTGCCCGCCCTTCAGGACCCAGCCCTCCTGTACCCCAGAGATCGCTCATTTTGAAGGTTGCTGGCTATAGTGACTCATTTGGTGTAACTGCTGGTTCCCATGACAACCAAATACCTCAAGAGCCACAGGCTGAACCAGAGCAGCTCCCCATAATCCTGCCCACTTCAATAGGGAATTTCGCGCCACCCAAGAGCGCTTCCAGCGGCCACTACTACCCCTCCCCGTGGAAACATCCCCCCAGTGGAGACTGCTGGGGATAGAGACGGCCACCCGCCCTGCCTTGGGGTCTAGTGGTGGAAAAGGGGTGCACAATTGGAGATCCCCCTATCAACCAGTATCACGTGGAGACACACATAAGAAGGGCAGACACATATGGCTAGATGAGCAACCTCTGAGCTGTGTAGAATTTTCCCAACTCAGCTCTCACACTGCAGCCAAAAGAAATTGTGTTTCTACCTGCACCTCAGGGGGAGCAGGGTCAAAGTAACCCTTTGGGAGCTACAAGGCCCCTCCCAAAGCACGGGGCTTTCGCATACCCCAACATGGGGAATCAGAGTCTGCCACGGACATAACAGAATACCTAGCTAATAGGGAGCGGAGGACTCATATCCTCAAGTACAATTCATTAGCTCAGAGCCCAAGCTGGGAGGTCATTCTCACCACACTCCACTGGGAAGAGGAGAAGACCACAGGTCAGAGTTAACCCAAGATCCACCCAACATGCTAAAATACACCTAAGGCAATACAGGCCACTACTTCTCTCCCTGGCTTTGCCAAGGAACAATAATTGTGGGCCTGGTGACAGGGCCATAAACTAGCTCTAACACCCCCAGCTCTTGACCAAGAGGCCAGATGAGAAAAAACCAGTGAAAGAACTCAGGGAACATGAAAAATCAGAGTGAAAAGTCACCCCCAAAAGAAATTATCAGTTCCTCAGCAATGCATACCAACTCAAATGAAATGGGTAGAATGACAGAAGAGGAATTTCGTTTATGGATTATAAGAAAGCTCAATGAAATTCAAGAGAAAATTGAATCCCAGCACAAAGAAACCACAAGAAAAATGCAAGAAATGAATGAAAAATTCTCCAAAGAAATAGAAATATTACGGAAAAATCAAATAGAAATCCTAGAAATGAAAGAAGCATTCAAGGATCTACAAAACACAGTGGAAAGCCTTAAGAATAGGCTGGACCATGCAGAGGAAAGAATTTCAGAGCTAGAAGATAGCTCCTATGCACTAAATAAATCAGCCAAAGAGAAAGAACACAAAAACAAGAGGCAGGAAAAAAGCATACAAGAAATGTGGGATTATGTAAAGAGACCAAACATAAGGATCATAGGTATCCCTGAGGGAGAGGAAAAAAATTCGCATGGGCTGGAAAATTTATTTGAAGGAATAATAGAGGAAAATTTCCATGGCTTAGCCAGAAATCTCGATATCCAAGTACAAGAAGCACACAGGACTCCTGGGAGAGTCGACGTGAAAAGGCATTCACCACGCCACATAATTATTAGACTGACCAAAGTAAACACAAAAGAGGCACTCCTCAGAGCTGTAAGACGAAAAGAGCAGGTAACCTACAAAGGGAAACCGATCAGATTAACTGCAGATTTCTCAGCTGAAACCTTACAAGCCAGAAGGGAATGGGGAGACATCATCAATCTCCTAAAACAAAACAAAGGTCAACCCAGAATTCTGTATCCTGCCAAATTAAGCTTCTTATATGAGGGAGAAATAAAGACCTTTCCAGAGAAGCAATCACTGATAGAATTTGCGAAATTCAGACCGGCCTTGCAAGAAATGCTTAGGCCTGCATTATACACTAAACAGAGCAACAGACACCCACCTATGTAAAACTACGCAAAAGCTAAAACTCCAGAAACCAGATTCCACAATGACGCAAGAGTTAAAACAAAAGATACCACCCAACAGAATAATCAGAAATTTACCCCAAATATCAATTCTCTCAATAAATGTAAATGGCTTGAACTGCCCATTGAAGAGACATAGGCTGGCTGAATGGATTAAAAGATACAAACCAAGTATCAGTTGTCTTCAGGAAAAACACCTTACACACAAAGACACATTCAGACTCAAGGTGAAAGGATGGAATACAATTTTTCAGGCTAATGGAAACCAAAAGAAATCCGGAGTAGCCATCCTCATTTCAGATGACATAAACTTTAAAGCAATAAAAGTAAAGAAGGACAAAAATGGACACTATATAGTGGTGAAGGGAAAAATCTCACAAGAGGATTTAACAATCCTAAACATTTATGCACCCAACACAGGAGTGCCCAGGTACATAAAGCAAATACTGCTAGATCTAGACAACATAATAAGCAGCAAAGCCATAATAGCAGGGGACTTCAACACCCCACTGACGGAACTGGACAGATCCTCGAAACAAAAAACAAATAGAGGAATAAAAGACCTAAACAGGACTATAGAACATTTGGGCCTAACAGATATCTATAGAACACTCCACCAAAATAACACTGAATATACATTCTTCTCATCAGCTCATGGAACTTTCTCTAAAATTGACCACATCCTAGGCCACAAAACAGATCTAAACATATTCAAAAAAATAGAAATCATACCATGTATCTTTTTAGACCACAGCGGAATAAAATTAGGTATCAATTCCAACAGAAACTCACATCTTCCTCCAAAAACTTGGAAACTAAACAATCTATTGCTGAAAGATTATTGGGTCAAGGAGGAGATTCAAATTGAAATCAAAAGATTCTTCGAATTAAACGATAATGGGGACACAAGTTATCAAAATCTGTGGGATACAGCAAAAGCAGTCCTGAGAGGAAAACTTATCGCCCTAAATTCCCACATCCAGAAGACAGAAAAGTCACAAGTCAGTAAACTAATGAATCATCTTAAGGAACTGGAAAAGGAAGAGCAAAGCAATCCTAAAGCCAGCAGAAGAAAAGAAATAACCAAAATTAGAGCAGAATTAAATGAAATCGAGAACAAAAGAACAATACAGAAGATCAATGAAATGAAAAGTTGGTTCTTTGAAAAGATAAACTAAATAGACAGGCCACTTGCCAGGTTGAGCAGAAGCAGAAAGGAAAGGACTCTAATAAGCTCAATTAGAAATGAAAAAGGAGAAGTCACAACTGATACCATGGAAATACAAAACATCATCTTTGAATACTACAAAAATCTCTATGCCCACAAACACGAAAACGTGGAGGAAATGGACAAATTCTTAGAAACACACTACCTCCCTAGGCTCAACCAGGAAGAAACAGAGTTTCTAAATAGACCAATATCAAGCACCGAAATTGAAGCAGTAATTAAAAATCTACCCACAAAAAAAAGTCCCGGACCAGATGGGTTCACACCTGAATTCTACCAAGCCTACAAAGAAGAACTGGTGCCTATACTGCAGAAATTATTTGAAAATATCCAGAAGGATGGAATCCTCCCAAACTCATTCTACGAAGCTAATATCACCTTGATACCAAAGCCAGGAAAGGACACAACAAAAAAAGAAAACTACAGACCAATATCCCTTATGAATATAGATGCAAAAATTCTCAATAAAATCCTTGCAAACCGAATTCAAATGTACATCAAAAAAATAATCCATCACGATCAGGTGGGCTTTATTCCCGAGATGCAGGGATGGTTCAACATACGCAAATCTATAAATGTAATTCACCATATAAATAAAAGCAAGAACAAAGATTATATGATCCTTTCAATAGATGCAGAAAAGGCTTTTGAAAAGTCCAGCACCCTTTTATGATAAGAACTCTTAACAATATAGGCATAGATGGCTCATTCCTAGAAACTATTAAAGCCATATACGATAACCCCACAGCCAATATCATACTGAATGGGGAAAAATTGAAGGCATTCCCCCTTAAAACTGGCACCAGACAAGGGTGTCCACTATCTCCACTTCTTTTCAACATAGTGCTGGAAGTCCTGGCCACAGCAATTAGACAAGACAGAGGAATCAGGGGCGCCGATAGGGGCCCAAGAGGTCAAAATTTCACTATTTGCAGACGAAATTTTTTATAATAGAAAACCCCAAAAGATTCCCAAGAAAATTACCCGGAAATTTTAAAAGGGAAATTTAGCAAAGTTCAGGATATAAAATTAATACCACAAATTTCCCTGCCTTCATATTGGGTAATAACAATCCCGGGGCCGGGGGAAAAAAATTTAAAAATCTTTCCTTTTTCCCAAAACACCCCAAAAAAAATTTAAATTTTTTGGAACATATAAATAAGGAGGTCAAAAACCTGTATAAGAGGGAAATTTGAAACACTGGAAAAAGGGAAAATTTCAGAGGATGTAAATAGAGGAAAGGGGCCCCAACCATGTTCCTTTGGGGTAGGCCGAGTCCAAAATAGTAAAAAATGGCTTTGCTAACCCAAAATTAAAATTTCAGAATCAAAGCAATCCCCTTTAAAATACCAACCCTTTTTTTCGATCTAGAAAAAAAAATTCTATCTTCGTGTGGAACCCGAGGGAAACCCCAAAACTTAAACCAAAAAGTTAAATTCCTTTAAGCCCAAAAAGGAACAAAAAATTGGGAGAGGCCCCCCCTGTCC
>JAKFHU010002083.1:0-14484 GCA_023783475.1 Daubentonia madagascariensis
TCTCCTATCCAACCGCATTCTCCTCCATCTCCCACATTTGCCGAGACGTAAATTATGGCTGAATCATTCGATATCTTCATGCCAACGGAGCATCAATATTTTTTCTCTGCCTATTCATCCACACAGGACGTGGCCTGTACTACGGATCATTCACCTACTTAGAAACCTGAAACATCGGAATCATTCTCCTACTTACAGTGATAGCAACAGCATTTATAGGCTATGTCCTCCCATGAGGACAAATATCCTTCTGAGGGGCCACCGTAATCACAAACTTACTTTCAGCAACCCCCTATATCGGAACCAGTTTAGTAGAATGAATCTGAGGAGGATTCTCCGTCGACAAAGCTACCCTAACACGATTTTTCGCCTTCCACTTTATCCTACCCTTCACCATTTTAACCCTCGCAACAACCCATCTTCTCTTTCTCCACGAATCAGGATCCAACAACCCATCAGGAATTTCCTCAAACTCCGACAAAATCCCATTCCACCCCTACTACACAACAAAAGACATCTTAGGCTTGACCCTTCTCTTACTTTTCCTCATAACCCTAACCCTATCTTCCCCGACCTCTTAGAGACCCAGACACTACCCCCTTAATACCCCACCCCACAATTAAACCAGAATGGTACTTCCTATTTGCATCAGCGATCTTGCGATCCATCCCTAACAAGTTAGGAGGCGTACTAGCCCTCGTCCTATCCATTCTAATCCTCACCTGCATCCCCCTACTTCATAACAGACAAACAACGAGCATAGCCTTCCGCCCCATAAGCCAATGCTTATTCTGAATCCTAACACGATCTCCTCACCTCACATGAATCGGGGGACAACCCCTAGAAACAACCCCTTCATCCTCTTGGGGGCAAAGCAGCCTCCATCCTATATTTTTTCCCTTATCATTTTCTCAATACCATGACAAGCCTAATCGAAAACAAAATACTCAAATGAAGAGTCCTGTAGTATATTTCATTACTTTGGTCTTGTAAACCAAAAATGGGGCCGGACCCCCTCCCCCTAGGACAACTCAAGGAGAAAACCTCCCGCTTCACCTGCAGCACCCAAAGCTGAAATTGTTTTTAAACTACTCCTTGTTTTAAGAAGAACCCAAACACCCCCGTGCCATGTCAGTACTAAAATCCTCGGACAAAAAAAATTTACAACATGCATTTTCCAAATCAACCACCTATGTACTCGTGCATTCTTTGCACCTCCCCATGAATATTTATTAATACTATTAAATGCTTGATTTTACATAATACAGTATGCATAATCGTACATCCCAACCTCTACCCCATGCATATAAGCACGTACATATCCCCGTTTAATTTACATAACGTACACCCCTTTTAAACGTACATAGGGCATCCCAGTCAAATCCTTTCACCCAACATCCTTTCCATCTCCATTAACCTAGCTAATCACCAAAACCCCCGAAAACCAAACAACCCGCCCAACATGCACCCCCCCCTTCTTCTCCGGGCCCAAGAACCTAAGAGTTCCCCAACCTGAAAATATACCTGGCATCTGGTTTTTACCTCAGGCCATACTCTTTAAAGTCGCCCTACTAAACCCCCTTAAATAAGACATCTCGATGGGGCAATTACTACCCTCACCGTGATCATGCATCCTCTAATACCATGCATTTTTGGGATCTTTTAACTTTGGGGATGCATCGACTCAGCATAGCCTCCCGGCTTGCACTCACAACATCATTGTAGTCGGACTTACCATGTACACCCCTTCACCCCCTATTGATCACTAAAGGGGGCTAAACAATATGCTCTAATGACATACAACGCATAACGTACGCATAACGTACGCATAATACGTCTACGCATAACGTACCCCATAACGTACGCATAACGTACGCATAAAAGTACGTAAATTTAACAGCATAACGAGTAACGCATAACGTACGCATAACGTACGCATAACGTCCCAACCGAATAACGTACGCATAACGTCCCCCATAACGTACGCATAACGACGCATAACGTCCCAAAACCCCCCCCCCCCAAACCCCCCCCCCCCCCCCCGGCAAAAAATTCCCAAACAAATGCCCCTTGCCAACCCCAAAAACCCAAAACTTGCTCCCCCGAGCCCCCCCCCCCAAACCCATATAACTTCAACCAGAAACGCTCCTAGCCCAATCCCAATTAACAATTTTAAAAACACTATTTTTAAACCCATTTTAGGCTTTCTGAACTAGAAAAAGTAACCTTTTTTTTTTTACAGGTTTCAAACAAAGCCCCAATACTGAATACCTTTTCCTCTTTTTTTTACAAAAAGGCACTGTGTTGATTACTTAAAAAAACCCAAAGCCAAAAGGGATTTAAAAAGCCTGGTGGCCCGCAAACTCCCATTAAACAATAGGTTTTTGGGCCCCCCTTCATTGCTATTAGTAGCCTTACACATGCAACTTCCACCCCCGGTGAAAAATGCCCTCCCAGATCCCTACTGACCAAAAAGGAGCGGGCATCAACAACAACCATGTAGCTCATGACGCCTTGCTAAAAACCCCACCCCCACGGGACACAGCATGACTAACCTTAAGCAAAACCCAAGTTCGACTAACTATACTAAAATTCATTCAAACCAGGGGTTGCAAATCTTTGTGCCACCGGGGCCGCGGCCACACGATTAACCCAAGCTAATAGCCCTACCGGCGTTGAGCGTGTTTAAGGTACTAGGGAACTAAAACTAGCTTTAGCCAAGCCGTAAAAAAGCCCTGGCCAAAATAAAAAATAACCACGAAGGGAGTTTTAATACCCTGAACACATCGCAGTAGCTAGGGTCCCAAACTGGGAAATTAGAAAACCCCACTATGCCTAGCCCCCAAAAAAACCCAATGGCTTAAAAACAAAGTTATATTCGCCAAGTACTATAGGCAACAGCCCAAAAACTCAAGGACTTGGCGGTTTTTTATACCCCCCTATAGGCCTGTTCTATAATCGATAACCCCGATAACCCACCACCCCGTTGCCAAACCAACCTATAATCCGCCCTCTTCAGCAAACCTACTTTAAGGGCCTAAAGTAAGCCCCCCAAACATAACCGTATAAAAACGTTAGGTCAAGGTGGAGTCTTGGTGGGGGAAGAATGGGCTACATTTTTCTAAATAGAAGAAAAATTCCGCACGACAACCTCTATACGGCAATAGGCCGAAGGAGGGTTAGAGTAAAATTGGAATAGAGAGCTCAGTTTGAATAGCCAGGAAGCACGCCCCACAAAACCGCCCGTCACCCTCCTCAAGTTAATCAAATAACTACAACCCAAGCTATGAACTACCACAAGAGAGATAAGTCGTAACAAGGTAAGCAACTGGGAAAGGGGTTTCTTGGAGTAATCAAGGTGTAGCTTAACCAAAGCACCGGCTTACAACCAGAAGATCCATCTACAATGATCACCTTGAACCGAAACTACCCAAACTCCCACCAACTAAACAACACGCAAAAAAATTCATTAAAACATTCACACAACCATAACTATTTGTATAGGAATAGAAAATTACCTGGCGCTATAGAAAGTAACCGCAAGGGAAAAATGAAAGAAAATCTAAAGTACTAGAAAGCAAGATCACCCCCTTTTACCTTTCGCATAATGACTTACAAACCACACTTTTACAAAGAGAATTCAGCAAAATCCCCCGAAACCAAGAAAAAGTAACCTTATTGGGCAATTTTATAAGAACCCCTCATCTATGTCGCAAAATAGTGAGAAGGGTCTATATTAGGTTGAAAAGCCTACCGAGCCTGGCGATAGCTGTTGTCCAGAACAGAATTTCAGTTCAACTTTAAATTTACCCAAAAAAAAACTAAATCCCCACGTAAATTTAAACGTCTCTAAAAGGGACAGCTTCTTTAGATCCAGAGAAATCCTTAATTAGAGAGTAAAACCCAGCTCCCATGGTGCCTAAAAAGCAGCCACCAATTAAGAAAGCGTTCAAGCTCGACACAAACAATAATCTTTAATCCCGAAAACTAAACATATCTCCCTCCCACAACTGGACCATCCAATCCATCAAGGGAAGTGCACTGTTAGCATAAAGTACCAAGAACACCGCTCACCGGCAATACGCTTATATCAAACCGAATACCCACTGATAGTTAACAATGAGGTAAAACCAACACCTAATAAAAACTTACCTCAATACTGTTACCCAACACATGCATGCACTCCGGGAAAGATTTAAAGAGATAAAAGGAACTCGCAAAAACAACACCCCGCCTGTTTACCAAAACAGCAACCTCTAGCCATTACAATATTAAGAGGCCCGTCTGGCCCATGACTTTCGTTAACGGCCGCGGTATCCTTAAAAAAAACCGTGCAAAGGTACATAATGCACATTGTTCCTAATTAAGACCTCGAATGAACGACCACACGAGGGTTTAACTGTCTCTTATCTCCAATCAGTGAAATTGACTCTTCCGTGAATAGGCGGGAATACAACAATAAGACGAGAGACCCTATGGAGCTTAAATTTACTAACCCAAAACAATCACTAAGCACTTAAAAACCACCATAATTTGTCCTCTGGGTTAAAAATTTGGTTGGGGTGACCTCGGAGAATAACAAAAACTACGAATGATTAAAACTTAGACATAACCAGTAAAAGCAAATAAACAACTATTGACCCAAATTAACTTTGAAAAACGAACAAGTTTTTCCCTAGGGATAAAGCGCAATCCATTTTAGAGTCCATATCGACAATAGGGTTTTCGGGCCTCGATGTTGGATCAGACAACCTAATGGTGTAACCGCATTAAAGGTTCGTTTTTTTTCAACGATTAAAAAATCCTACGTGATCTGAGTTCAGACCGGAGTAATCCATTTGGTTTCATCTATTACACTTCTCCCAGTACAAGAGGACAAGAAAGGTAAGGCCACCTCGATACAAAGTGCCTTCAGCACAATGATGAATAAATCTCATCTAATAAACTCCACCAACCCCCCCAAAACAGGGCTCGTTAAGGTGGCCAGAGCCCGGAACTGCATAAAACTTAAAACTTTAAAATCAGAGGTTCAAAACCCTCCTTTCCAGCATGCTTTTAATTAACCTACTTTCTCCAATTAAACCCTATTTATTGGCCATGGCATTCCTCAACTAACGAAACGGAAAATTCTAGGGTTTCATGCAACCACTCCGCAAAAGGCCCCACATTGTAGGCCCCCACGGCCACTCCAACCCTTTGCAGCGCAATTTAACCCTTTTTTCTAAAGAACTCTCACGACCATTAACACCTTTACACCCCTTTACCTCATCGCCTACAATGGCCCCTTCTATTGCTCCCCAACCATAGGGGGCCCCCTCCCCCTCCCCTACCCATTAACTAATATAAAAGGCTACTTTTTATCCTAGCCACATCCAGCCCAGCCGTGTACCCCAATCCCTATGGTCAGGATGAGCCTCAATTCAAAAAACGGCCCTCATCGGGGCCCTCCGAGCATTCGCAAAAAAAAACAATCTCATATGAAGGATCCATGGGTATTATTCTCTTATCATTTTCCTAATAAGTGGCTCATTCACCCTAATAACCCCTTAATACGGCCCAAAACACACATGAAAACTCATCCCCCCATGCCACTAGCCATAAAATGAAATTTTTCTACATTAGCAGAGACAATCGAGCCCTTTCGACCTAACAGAGGTGAATCTTAAATTTGCTCAGGATTTAACGTTGCATAGGCCGCAGGCCCCTTCGCCCTATTCTCAAACTGATACACCAACTTATTAAATAAATGCCCTAACCCCATCCTATCCTAGGACAACACCACACCCTCGCACCCGAGACCCTTTCCCCTACTTCACCTTAAAACTTTCTCCTAACATAGCATTTCTAGAGTCGACATCATAACCACGATTCCGATATTATCAACTAATACATCTTCTTGAAAAAACTTTCTACCAATAACATTAGCCATATGCATATGACTACTCCCCCCCCCATTTCACTATCCCCTACCCACAACCAAAATAAAAATATGTCCTGACAAAAGAATTTCTTTGATAGAGTAAGCCTAGAGGTTTAAACCCTCTTATTTTTTAGGCCATAGGTATTTGAACCACCCTTAAGAATTCAAAATTCTTCGTGCTAAACCCCCTACACCACACTCTAAAACCCAAATAGGGCAGCTAAGCAAGCTATCGGGCCCATACCCCGAAAATGTTGGTTCACATCCCTTCCCTACGAATAAAAAACCCCATCACCCCCTCAATTCATCCCCCCTCTCATATAAATACTTACAATAAACGGCTCCCACGATTTCTTAACTGAAACAGGGTTAGAGATAACATGCTAACCATATTCCCTTTAATAACCAAAAACAAATCCCCGATCAAAAAAGCCCCAAAATATTTCCTAACACAACAACACCTCTAAAACTAATAATAGCCCCTCATCATCTGACAAACACCGGCAATGATCTATTTCAAAGAACCCAGCCAACTTACTCCACAATAATAACCCCCCTAGCAATAAACTTGGCCCAGCAACCATTTCACTCTGATGCCAAAGAACACAAGGATCCCCCCTATTCTCAGGCATAATTTTTCTTTTGACAAAAAACTCGCCCCCCCCCTTATTATACTCCAAATTACAATCAATAAACCCTCAACAAATACTAGCCCTCGCCCTTTTATCAACTTATTCGGGGTTTTTGGGGGGGGCCTAATCAAAAGCAACTACGGGGAAAAACTTACCTATTCCTCCATCGCCCCCATAGGCTGAATGGGCAACAAACCTCCCATATACCCCCCCCGCAACAATCCAAAATTTACCATTTACCTAATATAACAATCGCAACTTCTCCATATTCTACCCAATCAAATACCCACACTAAATTAGCCCGCCTATGAAAAAAAAACCCAATAATAACCACCATAATATTTGCCCTCTCCTATCACTAGGGGTTACCCCCCTCAACCGCTTCCTACCCAAAAGAATCTTATCAAGAACCCAAAAAATGACAATATCATTTTCCTGCACTTATAACCATAATAAACCCTTTCTCAGCCTTTTTCTCTACATAAAGATTTAACATACTCCCATCCTTAACCTCATTCCCTACAACCTACGCATAAAATAAATTGGGGGAACTCAAAACCATAAAAAAGACCCCTTTTTCTAAAACCCCCTGTTTACGGTATCCCCCTACCCTTCCCACTCTCCCCAAAACCTTTTCCCCTTTTAAAAATAGGATTTAGTTAGTAACCAAGACCTCAAAGCTCAGAAAGTACCCCGCTACTTAAATTCCCCCATAATAAGGACTGCAGGACTCCCCCCCACCAATTGAAAGCAATAACTACTTAATTAAGCTAAATCCTTCCCTAGATTGTGGCTCTACCCCAAAGAAAATTTAGTTAAAAGCTAAATACCCAATCAACTGCTTCAATCCACTGCCCCCCACTTCTTTTATGAAACGGAAGAAGTCCTGCAGGGTTTAGGCTGCTCCCTTTTAATTTGCAATTCAACATGAGAATTCACCACAGGCCATTTGGCAAAAGAAGGATTCCACCTTCGTCTTTAGATTTACAGTCTAATACTTACTCAACCTTTTTTCCCCAAAACCCATGTTCTCAAAAACCCTGACTTTTACTCAACAAAACCCCCAGGAAAATCGGACCCTTTACCCCTCCTTTTTTGGGCTGGCAAAATATAGGGAGGAACGCCCTAGCCTTCTAATCGAGCGAACTTGTCAAACCCGGACCCCTCAGGGGGAAAACAAATCTATAACGTCATTGTAACCCCCATGCCTTCGTATATCTTCTTCATATAATAACCCCTTTTAAATGGAGGCTTGGAAATTGACTGTTTCTTTAATAATCGGAGCCCCTGATATAAACCCCTTCCCCCCCTATAATAACATGAGTTCTGACTACTCCCCCTCTTCTTCCCTCCTTGCCTCCTCAATAGGGGCAGGGCGGCACAGGATGAACCGATACCCCCCTTTTGCAGGGAAAACTGGCTACCCCGGCCGGAGCCCTCCGTAGACTTAACTATTTTTTTTACTCCACTTAGCAGGAGTCCCCATCATCCTTGGGCCATTACTTTATTACAACAATTACAACATGAACCACCCCTATACACAATACCAAACCCCCTTATTTTTATGGTCCGTAATAATCACTGCCTTCTACTTTACTATCCCTTCCAGTCCTAGCAGCTGGGGTTACCCATACTCCTAACCGACCGCAACCTAAACACTACCTTCTTTGACCCTGCCGGAGGAGGAGACCCCATTCTATATCAACACCTATTCTGATTTTTTCGGCCACCCTGAAGTTTACATCTTAATTCCCCGGCTCTCGGCATAACTCTCCACATCGTCACGTACTATACCGGAAAAAAAGAACCTTTCGGCTACATAGGCATAGTATGAGCTATAATATCTATTGGATTTCTAGGTTTCATCGTATGGGCCCACCACATATTCACAGTGGGAATAGACGTTGACACCCGAGCATACTTCACATCCGCTACCATGATTATCGCAATCCCCACAGGTTGTAAAAGTCTTCTACTGGTTGGCTACACTACAGCGAGGTAACATTAAATGAAAACCCGATATACTATGAGCTATGGGCTTTATTTTCATTTTATACAGTCGGTGGACTAACAGGCATTGTTCTAACCAACCTACATTAGACATTGTTCCAATATCGATACATACTATGTACGTACAACATTCACATCCCTATGTCCAATTCATAGGAGCTGTATTCGCCATTATAGGCGGCTTCGTACACTGATTTCCTTTATTCTCAGGCTATACACTAAACGATACATGAGCCAAAATTCACTTCACAATTATATTCGTAGTGTAAATCTTACTTTCTTCCCAAAAAAAAAAAAAAAAAAAAAAAAAAAAAAAAAATAACCTGAGAAGCATTCGCCTCAAACGAGAAGTCCTAACAGTAGAATTAACAACAACAAACCTTGATGACTTCATGGCTGCCCGCCTCCTATCCACATTTGAAGAACCCGCACACGTCAAAAATCTAACAAGAAAGGAAGGATTTGAACCCCCTAAAACTGGTTTCAAGCCAATTCCATAACCATTATGACTCCTTAACCGAGGTATTAGTAAACATTACATAACTTTGTCATAGTTAAATTATAGGTTAATCCCTTTATACCTCCATGGCTTCCCCGCCCAATAGGATTCCAAGACGCCACCTCCCCTATCATAGAAGAACTTCTATATTTCCATGACCATACCTTAATAATTGTCTTTATAATTAGCTCATTAGTCCTCTTACTACTCCTTACCCAACCTTCCCATACAAACCCTAACGCCCGATAACTTGAACAATCCCCTCATTCCTCACCTACCACCCTTACGTATCCCATAGAATTACA
The DNA here is from genome assembly GCA_023783475.1 of Daubentonia madagascariensis. Taxonomy (NCBI): domain Eukaryota; kingdom Metazoa; phylum Chordata; class Mammalia; order Primates; family Daubentoniidae; genus Daubentonia; species Daubentonia madagascariensis. The sequence continues at coordinate 9,367 of JAKFHU010002083.1, forward strand.
CCTCCTAACTTAAACATGGCCACCAAGATACTGAACCTAGGTTACAGATTATGAAAACATAACCTTTGATTCTACATAACCTCAACCAAAGATCTCACCCCCGGAGAACTTCGACTTCTGGAAGCGATAATCGAATAGTCCTACCTACGGGGAATTTTCCCATTCGATTTTTTTTTTTTTTTTCCTCAAAGGACTACACTCGGACAGTACCTTCACTGGGCCAAAGACGGATGCCCCCCCGGGCCCCCTGAACAAACAAACCCCGATACCTCCCCCCCAGGGGTTTTACTACGGTCAACTCAGAAATCTGCGGTGAAAACCCCAGCTTTATGCCCTTGTACTTGAACTAATCCCCCTAAAATATTTTGAAAAATGATTACTAACTATATTAAAAAAACACGTAAGTACAGCATTTTTAACCTTTTTTAAGACGGAAGCCAAAAACCTTTCCACATGAAATGCCCCAATAACACATCAACATGACCATCATCATTCTTTCATGATCCTAAACCCTTATTTACCCAACTAAAAACATTAAAAATTGATTCCCCAAACCCCCCCAAAAATCCCAAAAATATAACACCCCTAAAATAAAAAACAAAATTTTTTCCCCTTTTTCCCCTACAACGGTCCCCCTTTATATTAACATTTTCCCCCCATCAACCCCCCCAAACCCCCCCCAAAAAAATTCAATAATCATAATTTCCCGCCAAAAACGATTTACCCAAAAATTCTCAACTTACCCTTACAAGGACGAACTTTTCCCCCAATGTTACCCACTAATCCTTTTTACGGGAACAACCTTGGGGCCCCTACCTACCTTTTACACCAAAAACCCAACACAATGAAATTGGGAAAAAATCCCACTATGACACCCAGTCTTACGGGGGCCGCACAAACAAAACATCATTTGCCCTTTCCCCCCACAAAGGGAACCCCCCCCTCCACTGATTCCTATTTAAATCACGAACTACCTTTTTATTAAAACCAATACCCAGCCGTACGTTAAACCAATATTACGCCCCCCTTTTCTCATACACCAATTGGGGGCTACCTAACCTCACTCAACACCCCCCGCGCTTAATTACTTTATTTCCAGTTTCACTTCCACCCTCGAAATCGCTTCGCCTCTCCAAGCCTACTTATTTTTCCCTATTACAGCTTTTTCCTACACGAAAACACCTAATGAAACCCCAAACACACACCTACCTTTTTTGGTAAACCCACCCCTGGCCCCTTACAGGGGCACTTTTCCCCACTCCTTTAACGTCAAGCCCATATAAAAATTTCCCCTTTAACTCCGCAACTACTCTCTTTAAAGGGCCCCCTAACTACCTCACCAAAATACCAAAGATGACGAGATATTCGAGAAAGCCATTCCAAAGGGCCCCCACACACCAGCCGTTCAAAGGCCTCCGTACGGGTACTCCCCGTTTTTTTTCTCCGAAGTCTTTTTCTTTATAGGTTTCTTCTGACCTTTTATCACTCAAGCCTAGCCCGACCCTGAACTAGGTGGCTTTGACCACCCCACAGGGTAACACCCCCCCACCTTTAAATCCCCCCACTCAAAACACTTTTACTTCTAGCTTCAGCGTCTCCCCACCTGAGCCCACCATAGCTTAATAGAAAGGAACCGGCCCCACATATCCAGCCTTATTCTTACCATCACACTAGAATTTTCTTCACGTGCCCAGCCTCAGAAAACTGAAAATTTATCACAATCCCGATGGAATTTACGGCTCAACTTTTTTATAGCAACAGTTTTCACGCCACAGGGTATCACGATCCACTTCCCAGCCTTTGCTTCCTACGCCAACTAAAATTCCACTTACATCCAATCACCACTTTGATTCGAAGCAGCCCCATGATATTGACACTCCCTAAAGTAGGATTATTTTTCTACTTTATATGAGGGTTTTTTTTTGTATTTAAAAACAGGTTACTTTCACAACCCCAAAAGAAAAACCGAAAATTTAAAAACTAATTACCCCCCCTTACACCTCCTTCTGCTACCCCAAATAAACCCCTACCAAAAAAATAAAACCCCCGAACTTTACCCCTAGAATTTTGCCCCCCCCCATAAAAATTTTTCCTAACTTCAATTTTTCCTATTGACCCAAAAATTCCCCCCCCCGTTTTTTCCCCCCCCCCTCCCCCTACCCTGGGCAACCCAAACACCCAAAACCCAAAACTATATTTACGATAGCATAATTCTAATTAAATCCTACTCTAGGTTTAACCTATGATGATTCAAAAGGGCTAGAATGGCAAAAAGGTAATTAGTTTTAAACTAAACAAATGATTCGCTCATTTAACTATGCCCCCCCAATTACTAACATGCCCCCTTAAATTTTTTCACCTCTCCTACCTTTACTACAGCCTTCCCAGGGACTATATTCGCTCCCATCTAAAACTCACTACTATGTCCCGAAAGCACATATTATCCATATTCAGCCCACCCAACCCCTTTCCCCTCAAACCCTTTACTATAATTTTTGGGCCTCCACTTTACCTATTACCTGCAGTTTTTTGCAGCCTGCGAAGCCGCTGCCGGGCCCACTTATTAGGGACATAAACAATACTTCCGGCTTAGATTACCCTCCAAAACCCAAAAAATCCTCCAAGTTAAAATCTGTACCAACATCAACCCTCCACTACGTAAAACTCCATAGCCTAAAACTTTGAATCAACACTACTTCATACAGTTGATTTATTAGCCTCACCACCCTCCTACTCCTAAACCAAACCAAAACCAACTTCTCTTTAAATTTCTTCTCTGACCCCCTTTTCCCAACCCCCTTTTAATCATCCTACGATGACTTCTAACCACTCATGATTAGGTATCAATTCCACCTCCTAAGAACCTTACCACGAAAAAAACTTATATTCCGCACTTAAACAACCCAACTGCCCTTTAATCAAACATTCACAGCACAACGGCCCTATCTACTTCCTTTGAAACCACCTGACCCCACCTTATCCTCATTACCCCGCTGAGGGACCAAATGAAACGCCTAACGCCGGACATATTTCTATTCTACACACTAAAAGGGTCTTTACCTTAACTCGTAGCACTTATGTACACCTATAAACCTTAGGCCCCAAACCTTCCAAACGTCTCCCATACTCAAAAATAACCTAACTCCCTGATCCAAACCCTTCTCTGATAGCAGCACATAGATTCGGCAAAATCCCCTGTATGGGTTCCCCCTAATACCCAAAGCCCACGTAGAGGGCCCCCATTGCCTTCGATATCCCTTGCACAGTAATTAAAAACTAGGGGGGTTGGCTAATACGAACACTTCAATCCTTTAACCCCTGACCAAAAACATAACACCCCTTCCCAATGCTATGCATTTGGGCATAATCTACGCCAAAACTGCCTCCACAAACAGACCCAAAAACACTAAGCTTACTCTTCGTAAGCCAAAAAGCTATGGGCACCATAGCAATTCATCCAAACACCAGAAGCTTTAAGGACAAAAAAACCCTAATAATCGCCCACCCTCACATCCCTTTCTATTTTGCCGAAATTCAAACTTTTCGAACGCATCCATAGTCGAAAACCCCTACTACTAGCCCGAGGCCTTTAAAACTACTCCCCCTCATAGCAACATGAGGCATTAGCCCTTAGCAAAACCCAGCCCCACCACCCTCCATAATTTAATCGGAGAGCTCTTTGTATCATAACAAAAATTTTCATGATCAAAAATTTACAATCTTCAAAAGGCTTAAAAGTGCTCACACGGCCCTTTCTCATATATAACTGCCATAACCAAGAGGAAAAATACATACCACACACATTTCAAACCCCCCCTTTTACACGGAAAACACCTTAATATCAATACACATTTAAACCCCCCCCCCTTTTATTACTCTCCCAAAAAACCCCAAAATATTTTTTGGACCCACAACTGTAAATATAGTTTAAATAAAACTTTTGACCGTGAATCACCCAAAAGAAGTCTCACTCCCTTTTTTACCGGAAAAAACGCAAATCTAATTCCTGAACCATACAAAAACTATGGTTCCTCAACTTTAAAGGATTTTTAGTAAACCGTGGCCTTTAGGGGTCAAAAAAATTGGTTTTTCCCCCAAATAAAATAATAAACCCCTTTCACACCCCCCTCTTTTTACCTCATGTCATCTTAATAACACCATATACTAGTTAAATAAACAAAAAAAAAAACACAAAAGACTATTTCCCTTACTACCAAAAAAACTCTATTTCTCCCTTACTATCACCTTATTCCAACCCTACTATTCACAACTCAGGACAGGGAAACAAAACATCTCCAACTGACACTGAATCAAATCCAAAAAACCTAAAATTAACCATAAGCTTCAAAAGACACTTCTCAGTTTTTTTATTCCAGTGCATTTTTTCATTTTCCCTGATCAATTATAGAATTCCAATATGATATTAAGCAAAGACCCCTCATTTAAACCCAATTCTTTAAATACCTTTTTTTTTCCTCATTACCATAATAATTCGGTCACTGCCAACAAACATTCCAACATCTCGATGAGAGGGTGTTTTGGGATCATAATTTCCCCTAATTGGGTGAGGATGGCGCAAGACGCAAAACCGCAGCCCCCAAACAATTCTATATAATCGTATCGGAGACATCGGTTTTATCTTAACTATACATATTCCCAAACATTCAAACAATGAGACCTCCAAAAATCTTAGCATTTTCCACCTCCAGCCAACTCGGCCTAATAATAGTCACAATAGGCATTAACCAGCCACACCTCGCATTCCTCCACATCTGTACCCACGCATTCTTCAAAGCTATGTTATTTATATGTTCTGGGTCCATTATCCATAACTTAAACAACGAACAAGACATCCGAAAAATAGGAGGCCTCCTAAAAACAATACCCCTCACCTCCTCATCACTCATTATCGGAAGCCTAGCACTTTCAGGCATCCCGTTCCTAACAGGGTTTTACTCCAAAGACCTGATCATCGAGACCGCAAACACATCAAACACCAACGCCTGAGCCCTCCTAATCACACTCATCGCCACCTCTTTAACAGCCATCTACAGCTCCCGCATCATCTTTTCGTATTACTAGTCAGCATCTTACTATTCAACTCCTGATTCCTCAACG